>JAZGLO010001636.1:62500-165297 GCA_036873155.1 Biomphalaria sudanica | reverse complement strand
ATGCCTTCTTAGGCCTATGCGGTAACCACTCTACTAGCAAAGTCTATGATCATGAAAGATTGTAAAGTTATCCTTTGTTTCTATTTCATGTTTGTGTTCACTAAGCCTCAGACGACAATCTATAAAGGGGACTAATTCAGCTTATATCACCTCCAGTCAATTCGAGAAACCAAACAAAATAATTCATTACCAGGGCGAACTGGCTATATGGGCATTTGGGCAAATGCCCAGTGGGCCGGTACTCAAATGGGCCTAAAGCGCCTCATGAATGCCACTATGGCACGCATTAAATTGTTAAACGTTTTATAATATTCTCAAATATAAGGGGCTATTTGAGCGTCAGGCTAAAAACACCTTTTACAGACTACAGTGTAATACTAATTTAATCTAACACATTTCAAAAAAAATGTTATAGCCTACATCCGTAGACAGTGCTAATAGTAGGCTTCATCATTTTAGGGCCTACAAACATAGCGAATAAAAAGCAATAAAAGGCCTATATTTCTTTTAAAGATATAGAGCAATGCATACAGTTATCGATACATAATAAAAAATATAACTTATTGATTTTGAGAAAAGATAGACCTATAATAGGAGAATTATATGATATACTTTTATGGGTTGTACTGTATAGGAAATTGCCTGGGCCGTTTTTGACATCCAGTCCGCCCCTGTTCATTACCATTAGTTAATTAACTAATTGGTAATTTTTTAAATTGATTCTTGTGTTGTCAGGGAAAAGAAATAATGTGCAAAATTTCAGCTTGATCCGAGATTGGGTGTCGGAGAAATAACATTTACAAACTTTTGGCCAGACAGACAGAGAGATAGACATAGTTGATATAAGCTTTGTAAAAATGATTAAAAGAATAGAAATAGTGAATGTTTACCTCCCCTTTCCTACAGAGTAATTATAGTTTACTTGTAAACTCATTTCTTTTATAAGATACAAAACGTTACTATATATCGAGACAGGATGATTCACTGACTGGCTTGGGATTTCCCGATGTCTTGTGCATTGTGACACGAAACTAAGCAAATGACGTCATTGTTTTTTGGTGGTGTTTATTGTTTTGAGAAGCTGTAGCGTAGAGATTATTGCTGGGTGGAAGTCCCAGGACCCACACTGTTGAATTCGTCTTTGTCTGGTTCATTACGCGGGCGAAGAGTGAGGTCCCTTGCTTGTAATAAAACATGGCAATATGGAGATTTGCCTTGATAAAACAAAATAAACATGCGATGGCTGGCCGTGTGGTGTGCTTTTTATATTGACATCCCGATGGTTCCGAATTTGATCTCTGCACGCTTTCATTGTCGCCGTTCACCTTCACCTATCCCTTAGTCTGTTGGATCACTGGGGCACCACACGTGATCTGTTCACCGCCTTTCTCCATTCCTCACTTTCTTTTGCAAATTGCGTTTTCTTTTTAATATTTTTATCGCCTGATGGGGGTGGGGTGGGTGTAGTGGGGAAGAGAATTTTGGACCAGCTTTGTTTTGTAAAGCCTGTGGCGTGTTTTGGTCTTTGAGTTATGTTTAATTCGTTTCTGACGTCACTGCAGAAATGAAGATCTTTACCAATTCCTCTTATCAGCTTGCAAATTTTTCCATCGGTTTAAAAAACAACAACAACTGGAACCTGAGTATATAACATTTTCGGAGCTTATGTTTATCTTTGGGAAAAGAATGACTAGCCTATTGGCCATGCTGGGAAAACTCTGGTTTGACCGTTATGATGCTAATTTCCAAATATAATTATCGTTAAAATGAAATTTGGTCTGGAGATCTAGACATTCTAAATTTGAACACACGTACGTCAGCGGGTATTCCGTGTGTATTCTTTAAAAGCAGTGTTTCCCAAACTGTGTTCCGCGGAACCCTTGTGTTCTGCGGAGGCTTGAAGTAGGTGTTCCACGAACTACTGGAATAATTAACTAGTAGGCCAGGACTACTATGAAAAAAAATATATGTAATATCTCGGAAAAAATAAGCAAAGTGTTCCGCTAAGTACTCAAAAAAGTGTGAAGTGTTCCATTAAGGAAAAAGTTTGAGAAGCACTGCATTAAAAAAAAGTTTTAAAAATAAAAAAGACATTCAAAAGCATTGGCGGTCTGCCATTCATTAGTTACTAACAGCAAAGTGATCGCTCTTACTAAACGTTATCATTTCATAAAAAAAAAGAAATTATGCAAAACAAAAAAAACTATAAAACGTTACGTTACTTATTATTACATCATTTATCCCAGTGGTTCTCAAACTGTGGTCCGCGGACCCCCCCCCCCCCCCTTTAGTCCGTGAGACAACCGTAAGTGTCCTCAGAAACATGAAAATTGTATACAAATAAAATAGTTTGTTCGCTAATAGCCAGTTTATCCAATCAGATAATTTAAAAAATAATCAAATCGCCCCCTGACTGTTTGTATATGTCTATTACGTACTATTCTTTGATAAAATAATTTATATACTATACATTTATGAAGCTTTTTAACTTATGGGTTTGTGGGCAAGTATTAACTATGTAAGGGGTCTCAAGTAAAAAAAAAGTTTGAGAACCTCTGATTTATCCAGCCCCCCCCTTGCTAGATGGCTTGCGATAACATCAGGCTAGGTTCAAACCTGGAACCTTTGAGACGAGCGAGTTAAGCGCGTACCACGAGAAGTGCAAGGAGAGACTCGACGTGATCACCTTTTTTTTTTTTTTTCTTTCTTGCTCGTTTGACTCTTTGCGTTGGGAAACAGCTTTGTCTGCATCAGATGCAGCAAAATATGCAGGTCTCAGCTGGATCTGGGGTCATCACATGAAATATTACACTCATCCTAAATCTTCAAAGCTGAATCCAATGTGTTCTTTCCCTTTGACAAACTTTGTTTTGTTTTTGTTTTTATTTTTTTTTTTATATTTTGCTTGTTCTTGTTGTGTTCACTTAAACTCAGACGATGACCTACAAAGGGGACTTATTCAGCTTATACTACCATTTCAGTCAAGTACAAATTCTTTCCCTTATTTGAGATACCAAGCAAAACTATTAATTACCAATAGTTAATTAACTAATTGGTTCTTTTTTTATTGATTATTGTGTTGTCAAATAAAAGAAATAATTGTGCAAAATCTCAGCTTTATCCAAGTTTGGGTGTGGGAGAAATAACGTGTACAAACTTTTTACCAGACTGTGACAAATCTGATATAAGCTTTGTAAAAAACGAATCCTTTTACACAGCTTATTGAAGGGAAAAACTATACACTTACAACTATACCTCTCAATAATGTAGAAGCTGTTTCCCTTGTTCGATATCAAACATATTATTTTATTACCAATAATTAATTAACTAATTGCTTTATTTTTTTTTCAAATTGATTCATGTTTTGATAGGTACAATAAATTTTTTTTTTTCAAATTTCAACCTGATCCGGGAATGGGATTCGGAAAAAATAAGGCGATAAAACCCTACATATTTAGCCACCCATGTGAATGGTGAAGGATTAATTCCTTTGTTACCAGTAATTAATTGATTAATTGGTTAATTATTTTCATTGATTCATGTCTTGTCTATGCACAGTATCAATGCGACAGTAAAAAGGTCCCAACTTCGATGGGCGGGACATGTAGTCCGCATGCCAGACAATCGCCTTCCCAAGCGTCTACAGTAGGGGATCTGTGTGCAGGGAAGCGCTCCCAAGGAGGCCAATACAAGCGCTACAAAGACACTTCTCAAGAGCTCCTTCAAGGAATGCGATATCGACATTCACGGCTGGGAAGCACTAGCTCTCCGATCGCACCTCATGGCGTGAAGCTGTGAGTCTCGGAGTCTCAAGATTTGAAGAAAGAAGAGTGGCCAGTGCGAAAGAGCGCCAAACCAACAAAAAGCTGAGAGAAGAAGCAGGCCTATCTGCAACTGAAATAACCCACCCATGCGACATATGCGGCCGGCTTTTTAAAGCGAGGATGGACTTTACAACCATCTTCGAGTCATAGGAAATGAGAAATGTGTTCATCTTCGACCCACAAGGAGGAGCTATATATGCCAAGAAATGATTGTGCAAAATTTCAATATGTCCGAGAATGGGTGTTGGAGAAATAACGTGTACGAACTTTTTACCAGACAGACAGACTTGAGTTAATATAGCTTTGTCGATAGGAGAGGGCGATAGAAATTCTCTGCAATATTTCCTGTGTATTTGTTCTAGAATCTATGTCGTCAGCGCTTGATTCTGATGCCCTAATTGTCATGAGCTATTTCAGAAAAAAATTGCTGCCTGGCTTAAATGTCATCCCCCTCTTTACTGCATTGCGTCATCGTTTTGTGTGTGGTTGTTTGTGTGTCCTACCCGGGGAGACGCTGCTTGGTTTGCACGTGGTCGATACAGTTAAGATCGTAAGTGGTGGGGGGGGGGGGAGCCTGGATCTATAACGGGGGGATTGTTATGAAATCGTCTGCTGTCGCTCACAATGTCATCGCAACCTTTTTATCCTGTGGCTGCGTTTATGAGTAGTTCTGTGTGTGTGTGTGGGGGGGTGAATCGAGGTGGGGGGGGGGGGAGGCAATGTCAAGGAAGAGAGAAGTCCCCCCCTCTCCCCGTTCATATATATGCTGACGATAATAACCATTGCAAATAAAATTTAAGTTTTTTTTTTACTTCAGTGACTATAAATGGAAGGTGATCTGCCCCTGTTATCACACTTCTGGTTCTGAGTCGATCTTTCGATTCTCCGTTGTCTGCATATGAAGATGAAGGATGAGTCTCTTTCTCCCTTACCTCCCTCTCTCCTCTCTCGATCTCTCTTTCTCCACCCTCTCCCTAAGTCCATCTCTATCTTCTCTCCCCTCTCCTTCACTAAGTACATCTCTCTCTCTATCTATCTCTCTATCTTTCTCTCCCCTCTCCTTCACTAAGTCCATCTCTCTCTCTATCTATCTCTCTATCTTTCTCTCCCCCTCTCCTTCACTAAGTCCATCTCTCTCTCTATCTTTCTATCCCCTCTCCTTTATTAAGTCCATCTCTCTCTCTCTCTCTTTCTCTCTTTTTCTCTCTCTCTCTCTCTTCTTCTCTCTCTCTCTCTCTATCTCTCTATCTTTCTCTCCCCTCTCCTTCACTAAGTCCATCTCTCTCTCTCTAATCTTTCTATCCCCTCTCCTTTATTAAGTCCATCTCTCTCTCTCTCTCTCTCTTTCTCCTCTCTTTCTCTCTCTCTCTCTCTTTCTCTCTCTCTCTCTCTATCTCTCTATCTTTCTCTCTCCCCCTCTCCTTCACTAAGTCCATCTCTCTATCTTTCTCTCCCCCTCTCCTTCACTAAGTCCATCTCTCTCTCTCTCTATCTCTCTATCTTTCTCTCCCCTCTCTTTCACTAAGTCCATCTCTCTCTCTCTCTATCTCTCTATCTTTCTCTCCCCTCTCCTTTATTAAGTCCATCTTTCTCTCTCTTTCTCTCTCTCTCTCTCTTTCTCTCTCTCTCTCTATCTCTCTATCTTTCTCTCCTCCCCTCTCCTTCACTAAGTCCATCTCTCTATCTTTCTCTCCCCCTCTCCTTCACTAAGTCCATCTCTCTCTCTCTCTATCTCTCTATCTTTCTCTCCCCTCTCTTTCACTAAGTCCATCTCTCTCTTTCTCTATCTCTCTATCTTTCTCTCCCCTCTCCTTTATTAAGTCCATCTCTCTCTCTCTATCTCTCTATCTTTCTCTCCCCTCTCCTTTATTAAGTCCATCTCTCTCTATCTATCTTTCTCTCCCCTCTCCACCATCTCTCTCTCTCCCTCTCTCAAACAGCTTCTTCACATTCTTAACGTAAGCCCACTTGCCTATACAAACTCCTAGACATACGTGATCACGTGACCATCCTGGATATTATTCTACTTCTGCTCTTTAATGGTCCTAAGAGTTGAAGACTCTTGGAGCACTCAAGTCTATAGAAGCCTCACTCTCATTGCCTGTCTGAAGTATCGTTCTTTCTGGAAGGGATCCGAGCAGCTGTAATTTGTAACATCCCTATTACTCGTATCCCAAGACGTGTGTGCTTGGGTTAGAGGCAAGGCCGAAGACCGAGCATACCTAGGAAACTCTTCCATATTCCTCTCTATCAGCCATAAAAAGGCTTTCGTTATCACTGCAAGATGGATTAAGCGTTTCCGGGCGGTCATCATGGCGGATATTTTGCTTTTTAAAAAAATTAAATCTCTCTAAACTTCCACTTGGGAACTGCGCTATTTCTATCAATAGCAAATGCACCACCTGCTATCGTTCACATCTGCCTAGACGTGCTCCATGTTTCTACTTAAATCACATTAGTAAAACATTCGTTCTTCCCCGGGACCTCCACTCACCACTTTAACGCCCCCCACCAAACTTGCAACGCCCCCCCTCCAAGTTGAATGCATTTCTCACTTGTTTTTTCCCTGGACCTCCTCACACCCTCCACTCCCACAACTTGCAACGCCCCCCTGAATGCATTTCTCACTTATTCTCGGGTGGACCTCCACTCACCCATTCACCCCCGATTTGCAACGCCCCCCCCCCCCCCCCCACCGACCACGTTAAATCCATTTCTCACATATTTTTTCCCCTGGACCTCAACTCACCATCAACCCCCCCCCCTCAACTTGCAACGCCCCCGTTCACGTTAAATGCATTTCTCACTTATTTTTCACCCTTCATCCCCCCTAAAAAATGCAACGCCCCCCCACCTTTGTGTTTAAACCATTTCTTACTTGTTAGAGTTAATTACGCTGGCAAAGTCATGCATGTCCTGTTAGAATACACTGGGACGTGTCCAAGGGATGCCTCCTTAATGTTTTGCACTACAGGAAAAATGGCATTTTATTCTAATTTGTGTTAAAGTTCTACCAGCCATTTCTGTCCTCCCTTCCCCCTCCTCCTCCCCTCCCATTTTCCTATTTAAGCTTCAGGTGCTTTGATTAAGTGGCTTTAAGAGTTGCATCTTCTTGCTCAATGTACAGGCTAAGGAAGGCGGTCAACCAGGACGCGGGTTTCCTCCAGGGGAAGAGGAATTGTATTTGGTACATCAGGAGTACGGAGTACGAACATACTGATAAACGAAGTTTTGTATATACAAGTAATGTAAGTCAAGTCCCCCTTTCAGACTTGCGTTCTATAGGGCAGATGATGTAAAAGGTCCTCTGTTTTTATGGTCCACGGTAAACGAGGGTGTCATGTGGCCAGCACAACGACCAACCGCCTTTACTTTTCCCCAACTAATGTCAGGTACCCACTAGAGCTGGGGGGGGGGGGGACTCAGGTGCGCCATAGAGCGAAATTTAAAATCCCAGTCTTCAGTAAGATTCACGCGCCTCCAAGTTTTGTGTATAACATGTGATAATTGGCATGCCATTTTCAGCACTGCAGAATCACATCTCTAAGATAGTTTCCTTGTGCCACAAACTTTTACCGTTGGACCGTTGAGGCACCTGCAAGATTTCTCGACCGTCTTTCTCCATTTTTTTTCCTTAGTTGGAACCTCTTTCAATGGCAGGACCGTGCATTCTTTTAAGTTGCATTCCATCACTTTCTCTGTCTGCCTCTTCTTCTTTTTCCTGATACAGTTCTCTGAAGAAATGTCTTTTGCAAGCCCCGAAGACCTTGTAATATGGTCATAGGTTTTTAGCTTGCTTTTGCTGCGGTAATCCTGTTTCTATTCACTTGGTTTTGTGATGCGTTTTTAAATGTGAAATCTAGGATCCCTTCTGTAGCATCTCATTCCATTGAAAGGGGCGCAACATATTTAATTGCTTAAAACAGGGGTTCTCAACCTGTGGTTCGCGAACCCCTTGGGGGTCGATGACGATTTGCCAGGGGTCGCCTAAGACCATCGAAAATATGGATTGCTATTGTCTACTCTTCTATTGCTGAATGTGTGTGTTTGGGGGGGGGGGGTCGCGACAGAGTGGGGGATTGTAAAAAGGGGTCACCGAGCTTTAAAGGTTGAGAACCGCTGGCTTAAAAAGGGGGTAAATGGGATCTAAAAATAAAAACAAGTGTAAACGAAGAGCTGATAACTGCGATGAAATTTTAGTGTTAAACTCCCTTAGAGGCTTATTTTGGTTAATTAAACACAGTTATTTCCTCTTCGTTCTAATAAAGGAGTTTTATTTTCCTTAATTATTCCATCTGTATTGTTTTAAAAATATGTAATTAGGCAGAAGTTGTAATTTAAAAGAATATTTAGACGTTTTTGACACCATTTTATTAAACAAAACAACTGCAGTTGGCTCACATACCCTCCCCCCCCCCTTTTTTTTTAAATTGACTCCCTTTAAAAATAAATACGTCTCCTGTTAATAGCAGGAATAACCGAACAGTGAAAGGAAGATAACTCATTTCCGGACAAGAACGCGTATGTAAATGATCCAGATCCTGAGACAAGAGACACACATTGCATAATTACCTCCTGGGGTCACGAACCAGGATTCTCAAGTTTTTCTCTGGCAGGAGATAAGCAACCCATTGCATAATTGCATCATGTATCGCGAAGCTATGAGAAAAGGTGAGCGGATGGTTTGGTTGTGTAGGCTGAAAAGATTCTGATGAAATCTAGAGTTGGTGTTTCGTAGTTCACGTTAATAAAAACTGGAATGAAACTTGAAGAGAGGGAAGAACAAGCGAGATAAAAGACGTGTATTTTTTTACAAAGCTTATCTCAACTCACTCTGTCTGTCTGGTAAAAAGTTTGAACATTGTTTTCTCCCATTTCCCATTCTCGGATCAAGTTAAAACTTTGCACAATTATTCATTAAACCTGACAAGACATGATTCAATAAACAAATAAACTTTTTCTTCTTCCTCGTTCTCATTATTATGTTGGAGCGTGCAGATGACTTGATGCCTTGACTTGAGATGAACTGCGCAGTGGTTTCCAAATCAGGCAGCTCTCCAAATAGTTTTTTTTTCTATAGGGGTGTTTTGAGGTCAGTGTTTTGTTCAGGCCTCTTGGTAAAGAATGCAGTTTTGGAGGACTTGGTCACCATTCTCTGGTGACACTCCACATGGGAAGATTTCACTAGTTCCAATTTTATCTTCCGAAACATATGTTGTCTCATTCTGTTGTGTCCGGTTCTGAGTCGTAAGATTAGATGTTGATCTTGTCAGGATAGATTATAATAGGCGTCGTCTTTCTTGTGATTCGGATGAGATCTTGTCCATTTCTCCTGTATTCTGTTCACTGTTTGTTTTTTCTAACCTGACAAGACATGAGTCAATAAAAAAATTAACCAATTAGTTAACTGTAAAATGTTTGACGTGTTTCGGATGTTTCTTCAGAGCTGAAGATAATTTACTTCCTAGTTCAAACCTCCCGCAAGACGACAGGTGATGGGAGCAGGTAGGGTTTTGAACCAGGGACCATCGATAAATCTGAACGACAGTCCAGTGCCTAAGCCGCACGACCAGGCAGCCACCCTTTGGTGATTAGTTAATGTGTTTTACGTAAAGGATCGATGGCATGTTTGCCACGTTCTGTTGCAACAAGATGTGATTAAAGTTGGGCAATCGTTTTATATATATGTTTTGTTGCCCAAGCTAAGGCAATAGTATTGGGTAAAAAAGGAGAGGCGGGCAAAGGAGTGGACGAGCCTGTCTACAGAAGAGACTCTAATCCTGACAAACGACAGAAAGGAATGGAGAGAGGCGGATGTCAGATCATGTTCCCCTACGTCACAGCGGTTCTCAACCTTTGAAGCTCGGCGACCCCTTTTAGTATCCCCCGCTCTGCCGCGGCCCCCCCCCCCCAATGACTACACTAAATACAATCCATATTTTCTATGGTCTTAGGCGACCCCTGACAAATCGTTAATTGACCCCTCAACGGGTCGCGACCCACAGATTGAGAACCCCTGCCTTACGATCAAATCGACTAAGGAATAGATGAAGGCGAAGGCTGTAAAGCCAAGCACGAGAAAGCAGTGACGCGTAAACTTTGGTGTTTCGCTTTACATCAAACATTGTAGCCTTTTCTGGAGTGTTCGTCACAAATCCATCTAGGCAATACTTGCAAGATATTTTTTTAAAGTAAAGTTTCCCTTTCAGACCTTGCGATCTATTGAGCAGATGATGTAAGTTATCTTAGGGGACAAAATCCCACAAATTTAGCCATATAGCTTAATACGTAAGGATTAATTTCCCTTGTTGGTATAAAAATAATTACCAGTATTTAATTGACTAATTGGTTTTTTTTTTATTGATTCGTATTTTGTTAGGTACAATAACTAATTGTTCAAAGTTTGAGCTTGATCCGAGAATGACTGCCGAAAAAATAACGTGTACAAAATGTGTACCAGACAGAGTGAGTTGACATTAGCCTTGTAAAAAAAACAGATATTAAAATTACAAAAAAAGCAGATAAAGTAATCGATGTTGCAATAACAACATGCAGACTGAAATAATAAATAATGAACACGATTTTATTATAGCATCGATTCCGACTCCCGACCCCCTTCCCCCAAAATGGTGAATTTGTAAAATGAGTTTTATCAACATGAAGCGGAAAAGTTCGATTACTTTAATGGCTACATCTCGATAGAAATAGTCGATTCCATAATTTATATCAAAATAGTTTTATCGCCTCATCAAAATACAGTTCGCGTGCTTCTGTGTTTTTGTTTGTTTTTTAAATCGATACTACCCTGTCTCAGCGTGGGATGTGGGTATTGACACATCGGGTTTTGCCGGAAACGCTGGGAGATAACAAAATTAGGTCAGACTTTGTGAGTGACTGCGATTAATTTTTTTTTTATTTTAGTTATCTAAAATTGGATTTAAAAAAAAAAAATCCTTTTGCTTTTCTTTTCTTCAGACCTTGTTATTGGACGAAATCGTGATATGAATTTATGTCCAGATTTTTTAAGGAAAATTTAATCTTTTATTTTTTGGAACGCTGAAATGGTGGCCAAATTAACTCTTTCTCTCCGTAATCATTTTCCACGTTCCGACGGAATTCTTCATTTCACTCATTAGTATTTATTTACCCTGTTATGATGAGGCTTCAAAACGTTTGTTATCAGAAAATGTTTTATTTGGTATAGAATTAAAAAGGAACGCATGCTCTTTTAATATAATTTACAATAACGTTTTTAAAAAATCAACTTAATTTAATTAATGATGTCCAATAAACGATGGTATCGCCAATTAAATGATAAATTATAGTTTTTATATAGCGCTACGTTCATGCTTATAGCATGCTTAGAGCGCTTTGGTCCAATCGCATTTGTGGACCAGTGGGAGGGAGGGGTCATTTGTGCGCCAGTGGGAGGGAGGGGTCATTTGTGGGCTAGTGGGAGGGAGAGGGGTCATTTGTGGACCAGTGGGAGGGAGGTGGTTATTTGTGGGCCAGTGGGAGGGAGGGGTCATTTGTGGACCAGTGGGAGGGAGGGGGTTTCTGGGAGAAGGATTTTCCGTGCTGCTAAACACAACTCTGCTCTAGTCGGGTGTCGAACCTTGAGCCCCCTTCATAGGTAGCCGAACCGAGTTCATCCACGCATTAGGAAAGAGTTAAGTCATTCAATGTCCGTCATTAACCTAAGGTGTCTAGAAGTGTTTGAGCATGGGGATGAAAAGTACTGGATACATTGGAATGGAAAGATGTGTTGAATCAGCCCTCCATGGGCTATAGTCACGATGGGAAACATTGATGGATACATGAATGTCAAAACACGAAACGTTTGATCGTGTTAACGTAGTCTTTGACTAAACTCAAAACAAAATCAGTAGTCTCTAACTCGCACTCCACCATCGAACATTCTTTCAAAGCGTGTATCCACTCTGTCTGTCTGTCTGTCTGTCTGGTACAAATCTCATACACGCTATTTCTTCCACTTCACATTCTCGGATCAAGTTGAAACTCTGCACAATTATTCATTGTCGAAGACAATTCACGAATCAATCCAATGGCGTAGCTAGGAATTCGCCGGGCGGGGGGAGGGGTTGACCTCTTTGGGGGATCCTGCATTTTGCTTAATATTTAATGTAAAAAAAAAAACACACTCATTTTGCCCCCCCCCCTTTTTTCAAATGGAGGCCGGGGAGATTTTCAATTTTTCCTCCTCCCACCCCCACCCCAGCTACGCCTCTGAATCAATAAAAAAAATTAACCGATTAATTAACAAATTTATACACTTGTTAGACCACACACACATATGCTAGAGGACCCTTGTCACTTCTGACATTGTCGACACTTTATTTCGAGTCTGGCCTTGTTGAAGGCTAATGACATCTACATGAATATGTTCAAGCAACAGATGGAACCTTTCTTTACCATGTACAAACTTGCTCTATATGTATTTCAGTTAGTTATTGGCATAGATTTAGATACAGAACGGTTTTGAATAAATTGCATATATTTATTATTTCGGCGCTTGTTATTTATTTTTGTTTCATTTGAGGGCCACCAAATTCACTTCGCCTTGGGCCTCCAGCTACCTAAGACCGGCCCTGTTTTACTCTTTAAATATTCTAACGACTGCATTACACTCTAGTTCATGACGGGCCAGTTTATACCAAGGCTAGAACCCCCTCTTGAAAAAAAAAAAATAAGGATAACAGATAGATTAGCCGGTAAAAATAACATTGAAATGTTTATCTAAATCTGTGTCACGGATGACTCGCCCCCCCCCCCCCCCCCCAAGGCTACAGATGTCGCTCTCAGCTGTTAAATGCTTCATAAGTGAATGGTGAAAAGGGGGAGGGGGCGTGTAGGGAATGAGCTGTAGGGGTCGACATTTACATGCTTGTGCTTTTATAGTTTAATAATAATTTATGCCTTTATATGCCTTTCACTCTTCATGTATGTGTGCGTGTGTTTCTTGGGCTCTAACACTGTCTTAACTCTTTCTCTCCGTAATTATTTTCCACATTCCGACAGTAATATTCATTTTGCTCATTTGTATTTCACTATCCTGTTCTGATTAAACTTTTAAAAACTTTTTGTTTGTTATTAGAAAATGTTATATTTGGTATCGAATTAGAGGAAAATGGCAATGCTATTTTTTACACAACACAAATCAAAGTTTATAAATTAAAAAATCAATTTAGTTTAATGGGATCAAATCAACGATGACATCGTCGATTAGGAGAGAAAGAGTTAAGGAACTAATGGGTAGAAACACAAATATACCTGTCCTATCTCATGCTTATGGGGAGGGGGGGTGGCCGAGTGGTAGAGCGCTTGTCTCCCGAACTGAGAGATATAAGGTTTTAGTCCCGATGACGACGGCGATTTGACTCTCGAGATTGTTTTAAGGCGCCCAACGCTAATGGCTATCTGACATTAGTTTAGGTCAGTTTAGGAAAACGTAAAGGTGTTTGGTCATTGTTCTGGACACATGACATCCTCGTTAACCGTGGGCTACAGAAACAGATGACCTTTACATCATCTGCCTTATAGATTGCTAGGTCTGAAAGGTAAACTTTCCTTTTTTTTTTTTTAAAAAACTATCTCGCGAGTATATCCTGGATTGGTTACTGTCACGTGACCTTTTAATCCAATTTATAAGACTCTGTGACGATATGCGAATGACTTCTTTCCAATTTTCTCAGTCAAAACTGACTAACGAGGGGCTAATATAAACAGGGCAGTCCATTTCTATCTGTTGTCCTACCAAATTTGCGTCTGCTGATAACCCACTTCCCGTGATCCTTTTGTGCCAGAGAGTTTTTCCCTTCTACCCGGAAGCTTTCGCGAGGAGTTGTAGCAACTGGGACTTTAATGTTTTACTTGCTGAAGAGTGATACCATACAGAGATATGTTTAGAATACAGTCTCTTCTCCAGTGTGTTTTATATAAATTGCGATCTAGTGAGATTTTTTTTTTTATTTTAATTATTGTTATTATTATTATTTTAGAAATGCACTAATTTTCATTCTCTGGCACTGCCAGGGTCGAGCTTCCAGAATCTTATTAGCGATTTTTAGGGCCCCGTTTGTGTTCGCGCGGTATTATTATTATTTTTGTTTCTAATAAGAAAGTTAATGGAGAATGTCATATCGACCAAATATTGAGCCTGCAGAAAAATGTCATATGGAAACAGCTATTGTAATCTCCGTAGTAGAGACAGAGTTAGACTAGTAAACACAGAGTCATAGTGCTCTGCTATGTTTGAGATCAGATCAAAGTTTCGCAATTGTTTCTCACATTTTTTTCCAGTCCTGTGCGAGGCCCCCCACCAATTGGAGGCCCCAGGCGGCTGCCTAGTTTTCCTGTGCCTAACGCTGACCCTTACCCAACGGACAACGGGTTCATTTGCTTGGCATTTGGTAAGATATGTCGGTCCCAGCTAGTTCTTCTTGGCAACATGAAATCTACGACATTAAGAAAAATTCTACAATCTTTCTTGAACATCGAACTCAGAAATATTCGCATTTTTACAAAGCTTATATCAACTCACTCTGTCTGTCTGTCTGGTAAAAAGTTTAAACATGTTTTTTTCTCCAATTGTCCATTCTCGAATCACAATTATTCATTGTTCCTGACATGAATCAGTAAAAAAAATAATAATTGACCAATTAGTTAATTATTTGCTAGGAATTAATCATTATGTTCGATTTCGAAAATAAGGTGAATAAATGCTACTTAATGAGAGATGTGGATGTATATATGGTTGTAATCCCTTTATTACGTTTAGAAGTTTTTTTTCCCCACTTTCCATTCTCGGATCAAGTTGAAATTTTGCATAATTATTCATAATCGATGACAATATACGAATCAATCCAAAAATTGCTAATTTAATACTAATTACTTAGTTTTGTTTTATATAGCAAAAAGGGAGCTACACCCTGCCGATTTCAGATAAATGGCAGTAATTAGCGGTTCTTTCCATTAGATAAGCTTTGTAATCTTGTTTCTATTGCTTGTTTAGAAATGTATTGGAAGAAACAGTGCACGTCTGCTCAGCTTTGCTAAGTGAATGTCTCGAGATCGACGCCTTCTCCCTCTTTACCCAATCAATACCGTTATCTCCTCCTGTCTGCTTGATGAATTCGTTGGCGATCAAAACTTGACCTTGACCTGACGTTGAGCGTATGTGAGAGGGGGTCGGGATAAGGTGGAATTGATGCGAACCTGTTAGTGAACCGCAGACGACGTGTGCGTTGCCTAGTTTTCGGACTGTTGCGGTGGATTGTTAACGCCATGTGGTTGCATCGCAACCCAGGACACCTCTAGGTACGTGTGTGGATGGTGAAATGATTGTCGGGGCTCTCTTTCATCCCCGCCAGTGCAATGGAATCGGTTCTTAAGCATTCCCGAAGGGGATTCTGTTTTGCTTTCCTCTCGGCCAATCTTCTCCTCTGACGGCCTCTAACGGCCTTCTCCTCCCGGGCGTATAGTTGAAGCTCAGGACTTAGGACCAGGACGTCATTTATAGTATTAGCCAGTGTCCTTCACCTATCCTTTGTTTTTTTTTGGGGCCGTTGGGGCAGCACACAAGATCTGTCGACCGTCTTTCCTCATTCATCTTTGTCTTTTGCCTTGGATAGAACCTATTACAATCGCAGGCCCGTCCATTCTTTTATGTCGTCTTACAACGCTTTCTCTGTCTGCCTCTTCTTCTTTTTCCTGGTTCGTTTCCCTGAAGGATGGTCTTAGCGAGCCCCGAAGACCTTGTAATATGGCCATAGAGTTTTAGTTTGCGTTTTTTTTTACAATAGTTAGCAGGTCATCGTGGGGTCCAAACACTGAAGTAACCCTGTCTCTTCGTTTTTTATGCCTATGTCCCAAAACCAGGTAAATCTTCAGGACATCATGTATGGTAAATGACTGGTAAATGCCCAGGTTATTGCGATGATAGTCTTGCCAGTATCAAAATGGACATTGCTATTCTCCCTTTATTGTGGTTTTATAAAAGTCCACGATTTAGCCTCTTTTTCAACACGCTACTCCAGGGGTTCTCAAACTTTTTCTTTAACGGAACTCTTCGCACATTCTGAGTATTTAGTGGAACACTTTGTACATTCTGAGTATTTAGTGGAACACTTTGTACATTCTGAGTATTTAGTGGAACACTTTGTACATTCTGAGTATTTAGCGGAACACTTTGCACATTCTGGGTATTTGGCGGAACACTTTGTACATTCTGGGTATTTGGCGGAACACTTTGTACATTCTGAGTATTTGGCGGAACACTTTGTACATTCTGAGTATTTCGTGGAACACTTTGTACATTCTGGGTATTTAGTGGAACACTTCGCACATTCTGAGTATTTAGCGGAACACTTTGCACATTCTGGGTATTTGGCGGAACACTTTGTACATTCTGAGTATTTAGTGGAACACTTTGTACATTCTGGGTATTTGGCGGAACACTTTGTACATTCTGAGTATTTAGTGGAACACTTCGCACATTCTGAGTATTTAGCGGAACACTTTGTACATTCTGAGTATTTAGTGGAACACTTTGTACATTCTGGGTATTTGGCGGAACACTTTGTACATTCTGAGTATTTAGTGGAACACTTCGCACATTCTGAGTATTTAGCGGAACACTTTGCACATTCTGGGTATTTCGCGGAACACTTTGTACATTCTGGGTATTTGGCGGAACACTTTGTACATTCTGGGTATTTAGTGGAACACTTCGCACATTCTGAGTATTTAGCGGAACACTTTGCTCATTCTGGGTATTTGGCGGAACACTTTGTACATTCTGAGTATTTAGTGGAACACTTTGTACATTCTGAGTATTTAGTGGAACACTTTGTACATTCTGGGTATTTGGCGGAACACTTTGTACATTCTGAGTATTTAGTGGAACACTTTGTACATTCTGAGTATTTAGTGGAACACTTCGCACATTCTGAGTATTTAGCGGAACACTTTGCACATTCTGAGTATTTAGTGGAACACTTTGTACATTCTGAGTATTTAGTGGAACACTTCGCACATTCTGAGTATTTAGCGAAACACTTCACACATTCTGACTATTTAGCGGAACACTTCACACATTCTGAGTATTTAGCGGAACACTTCGCACATTCTGAGTATTTAGCGGAACACTTTGTACATTCTGAGTATTTAGCGGAACACTTCACACATTCTGAGTATTTAGCGGAACACTTCGTACATTCTGAGTATTTAGCGGAACACTTTGTACATTCTGAGTATTTAGTGGAACACTTCGTACATTCTGAGTATTTGGCGGAACACTTTGCACATTCTGAATATTTAGCGGAACACTTCGCACATTCTGAGTATTTAGCGGAACACTTCGCACATTCTGAGTATTTAGTGGAACACTTTGTACATTCTGAGTATTTAGTGGAACACTTTGTACATTCTGAGTATTTAGCGGAACACTTTGCACATTCTGGGTATTTGGCGGAACACTTTGTACATTCTGGGTATTTGGCGGAACACTTTGTACATTCTGAGTATTTGGCGGAACACTTTGTACATTCTGAGTATTTAGTGGAACACTTTGTACATTCTGGGTATTTAGTGGAACACTTCGCACATTCTGAGTATTTAGCGGAACACTTTGCACATTCTGGGTATTTGGCGGAACACTTTGTACATTCTGAGTATTTAGTGGAACACTTTGTACATTCTGGGTATTTGGCGGAACACTTTGTACATTCTGAGTATTTAGTGGAACACTTCGCACATTCTGAGTATTTAGCGGAACACTTTGTACATTCTGAGTATTTAGTGGAACACTTTGTACATTCTGGGTATTTGGCGGAACACTTTGTACATTCTGAGTATTTAGTGGAACACTTCGTACATTCTGAGTATTTAGCGGAACACTTTGCACATTCTGGGTATTTCGCGGAACACTTTGTACATTCTGGGTATTTGGCGGAACACTTTGTACATTCTGGGTATTTAGTGGAACACTTTGTACATTCTGAGTATTTAGTGGAACACTTTGTACATTCTGGGTATTTGGCGGAACACTTTGTACATTCTGAGTATTTAGTGGAACACTTTGTACATTCTGAGTATTTAGTGGAACACTTCGCACATTCTGAGTATTTAGCGGAACACTTTGCACATTCTGAGTATTTAGTGGAACACTTTGTACATTCTGAGTATTTAGTGGAACACTTCACACATTCTGACTATTTAGCGGAACACTTCACACATTCTGAGTATTTAGCGGAACACTTCGCACATTCTGAGTATTTAGCGGAACACTTCGCACATTCTGAGTATTTAGCGGAACACTTTGTAGATTCTGAGTATTTAGTGGAACACTTCGTACATTCTGAGTATTTGGCGGAACACTTTGCACATTCTGAATATTTAGCGGAACACTTCGCACATTCTGAGTATTTAGCGGAACACTTCGCACATTCTGAGTATTTAGCGGAACACTTTGTACATTCTGAGTATTTAGCGGAACACTTCGCACATTCTGAGTATTTAGCGGAACACTTTGTACATTCTGAGTATTTAGCAGAACACTTTGTACATTCTGAGTATTTAGTGGAACACTTTGTACATTCTGAGTATTTGGCGGAACACTTTGTACATTCTGAGTATTTGGCGGAACACTTTGTACATTCTGAGTATTTAGTGGAACACTTTGTACATTCTGAGTATTTGGCGGAACACTTTGTACATTCTGAGTATTTGGCGGAACACTTTGTACATTCTGAGTATTTAGCGGAACACTTTGTACATTCTAAGTATTTAGTGGAACACTTTGTACATTCTGAGTATTTAGTGGAACACTTTGCACATTCTGAGTATTTAGCGGAACACTTTGTACATTCTGGGTATTTGGCGGAACACTTTGTACATTCTGAGTATTTGGCGGAACACTTTGTACATTCTGAGTATTTAGCGGAACACTTTGTACATTCTGAGTATTTAGTGGAACACTTTGTACATTCTGAGTATTTAGTGGAACACTTCGTACATTCTGAGTATTTAGTGGAACACTTCGTACATTCTGAGTATTTAGTGGAACACTTTGTACATTCTGAGTATTTAGTGGAACACTTTGTACATTCTGAGTATTTAGTGGAACACTTCGTACATTCTGAGTATTTAGTGGAACACTTTGTACATTCTGAGTATTTAGTGGAACACTTTGTACATTCTGCTTATTTTTTGAGAGTTGAAAAAACGTTGTGCAGATAATATGAAGGTCTTCTGTTTCTATGGCCAACTTTCAAAGGTGTTGCGTGGCCAGCACAACGACCTTTACCCCCCCACACACACTAATTTCAGGTACCCATTAGAGTAAGTTGGACTAAGGGGCGTCTTAAAAAAAAAAGACAACAAATTCAAAATCTTAACTGAGATGCGAACCCGAGAACCCTTGGTTTGGTGGCCAAGCGCCTTCCCACTCAGCCACCTCGCCACCCCTTAAACAAATATTTACACAGATTACATAAGATGTAATATTACCCAATATAAATCAATTGGAACGATAAATCCACAGTTGAAGTATTGAAATAACAACACAAACGAACAGCTGACTGACAAACATTCGTGCTCCCCCCCCCCCTTCTTTTAAAAAAACTCTTTCGAGCTCGGTTTAAAAACCTAGAAAAGAATGAACTATCCAAAAACCCGGAAGTCAATGAAATATGACCTTTTAATTTCTCTCCCAAGTTATTTAACATCGTTTCCCTCGTCTGGCCATGTCAAGGACACCCAGGGAATATATTCCGTTGCCAAGAGTAACGGGTCTGACCTATAAACATGAGATACAGCTAGAACTGTAATGCATGGGTCCTTGAAGAAAAGGGTGTAATGGTTCATTGTCACTTAGTGAAATCATGAAGTGAAAACGAGCAAAATTTTATATACAAAAAACAACAACAATTTTTTTTAAAAAAGAAAACGGGCTTATCTATGGGGAAGAGCTCCACATTTACACACTTATATCACAATAATGTAGAATTTATTTCCCTTTTTTCTGCATCTAAAAGATAATTAATCACCAAGTGACTAATTGGTTCATTAAAAAAATATGATTCTTGTTTTGTTTGGTACAATAAATAATTGTGGGAAGGTTCAACTTGATCCAAGAATGGGAGTGGTAAAAAAATAACATGTACACTTATCCGAGGGGACCAAACCACACATATTTAGCCATATCTGAGAATACTGAAGGATTCATTTCATCCCTTAGTAGCATTAAAAAAATTCATTGTAATGAATTAACAAATTAGTAAACCTTTTACAAGTATTCATATTTTGTAGGAACAATAAATAATTGTTAAAAATTTCAACTTCATCCGTAAATGTGGGAGAATACATCTCCGGCTAATTTTTATTTATCGAACAGATCGATTGAGTTATCATAATCAATTACACGCATATATGATACACTAATACTTCGGTTGAACCTACACACGCACACACACACAAAGAAACAAGGGCACACACAACCAACAGCTGTTGAAATTCCCTCCTCGACGACATTTCATTCAAGACATTTTTTTTATTACCTCCCTTTTTAGTTGACGCAATGTGAGAACTAGATTGATTCTATCATGAGTTATGAACTTTTGAAGAGTGTTGCCTCCCCTACTATAAAAACGAATCTATTTTTAACCCAAGGCTATGTTATTAATCCGGAGGAAAAAACAACAACAACAAAAAACATTCATTAAAGAAAAAAGTGGGCGTGGTTAGTGAAAACATTTGCATAAAAAATATAATTATTTATTAATAATGCTGTCTCGTCTAACGCTTTGTATTTGATTGTAGATATTATTTTTTCTTAGGTTAGTGACACGATTAGGTCGGAATGTCAACCGCGTGTGTTAGGATGTTTGTGCGCGCTTGCGAAGGAGAGGAAGAAAAAGAAAAGGAAACGAAAGAGAAAGAGAAAATGATTGTCACGCCCGGTCGTGCGGTTTGCGCTCTGGACTGTCGTTCAGATTTATCGATGGTCCAGGGTTCAAACCCTGCCCGCTCCCATTCCCCCGTCGTCCTGCAGGAGGTTTGGACTAGGAAGTAATTATCTTCAACTCTGAATGAACATCTGAAACATGTAAAACATTTTTACAAACATTTTTACAATAATAAGAGTTAAGGTTGCTTTGCTTGTATTAACAATACACATCATGTTTACATTTCGAGAAACAACAGTATTTTTTCAAACAGATCTAAAAGTAGACAGGGCGTTAAAAATATGGTTTCAGACTTTTTCTTGTCTGTTGAAGCAGCTAATTTTAGAGAATGTGCAAATACAAGGGAAGCCAAGCGGGGGTCAGTCAAAACTTGTCCGAATTCCTTGTCTATCCACCCAGGTTCCAGTCCCCATGAAGAGTTTGCAAGCTGAAAAGAGGAATTGTAACAGAAATATATTGATTCCTGTCTGCTAATTTAAAATACACACACGCACAGGCACGCAAGGCAATTGAGTCGCTCCATTGGAGCGAATCGTTCTAAAATATACACCGATCTGGAACCAGTTCTAGTTTACAAGGTCACTCTGTAAAACATTACCGCATCAATTATAAATTATTACAGTAGACGACATATGCATTGTAGTCAAGAGCTAAAAAAAATGTTTCAACTATTTTTGTTTCCAAACGCAATTACTATTTTTAGCGGCCTTATAGCTGGGGTTCTATGTTGACAAATCGTGCATTTTTGTGCTACAAACACCAAACCTGGCACAGATGTTCAGTTTTTTATGCTGAATAAAATGTGATACAGGGCCACAGCAAAATTTTAATCAGTTTCTACTTATAGTAACATTTATAGTAACATTAAAAATGGCCGCTTAAAGAAATTCATGTAAAGTGACAAACTGATAGTTTTTAAGCTGCAAACACCACACCTGGCACACATGTTCAATTTAAAATGCAAAACAAAATGTGATACAGAAAATGCACAAGTTTGTTAATTTTTTTATTTTTAGTAACATAAAAATGGCCACAAAGGTAAATTTTGAGTATGATGATAAATTGACCCTACATTTTTTAATCTGGTTCAATTAGTTCAATTAGTGTTAAATGCTTGAACTGGATGTTGTACTGGAAAGTCGGCTCCACAGACACAGCTGCATAAAGCAGAGCATTTTAATCCGGTCTTGTTGCACTTACAACGCTTGGATCTGCATTCTTTTTTACAAGCACATTTCAACAGTTCACGACAAGTCATAGATGCTTATGGCAAAACAGTCCAAAAAGGCTGCCATTGTCTGTCCATAAACTGCCAACCCCAGTCACTTGGATCTGGAAGCACTGGCTGTCGTTCATGTGCCTGGCTCCAAATATGGCCTCCTTGGTAAATTGCAGTGCTGAAACAAGGCCTCACTCGTTGGAGGAATGTTTTCAATTTGGCGGCCAGTCTTTGTAAACATGTATTTCCTGGGACTATTGACATCATGGCAGTTGCTACCTCTGTCATACAAAAGCGTCACAAAACGCTCCAGAACTGACATGTCATTAGCTGTTAGTTCAAATGGAGCACAACACAGTTTTTGAAATGTGGCTGTAACATGGTCGCATTTGCTCCAGACCTCCCAAGCTGTCTTCTTGCCGATACCATTAAAACAGTTGACGGTGTCACAACCTGTACAACTGTGAAACAAAGGCAGACATTGGGCTTTGGCAACACCTAAAACTTTGCTTATGTCATGAGCTGCAATGTATCGGAAGTCTTTTCCTGCACCCATGGCAATCCATAATTGCAGGTGAGGGTGGCGAGTCATGGCAGCAACAGAAAGAACCACCACATCTGTGTCGACATTGCAATCAGAATCCTGCGGCAATGTTCAGCTGCATGGGCCAAGTGAAGCATCATCCGTGTGTCTGCTTCCTCGTGATTACATGGTGAAAGATTCGTGTGGTCTATGGGTTTATTGGAGATCACATCTGGACCTTGAGTGGTAAAAATAAGTTTCTCTGATTGTACTGTAAGAAGATATCGTGCTAGGAATGCAAACAACTGGGTCTTGTTCGCATCCACCCACAAGAAACTTCCCCACTGCGATGGTAATACGGTTTCTGGCGTCACACGCTTTCTCTTCTCTAGTCCTCGTCGCTCTCTTGTGAAAGCTTTTAAGCTGTCACTTCGATAACAGTCCCACACTACATCTAGACGATGGGAGACATTTTGTAGGGTCTGCATCACATAGGGGATAAACACCTGGTTTGCGTAGACACCTTAAAAGTAGAAGCAAGTCTAAGATCCTTTGCTGGTGCTTTCTTATCACACAAAAAACAACTGAGATCCTTATCAACTACTCCATCTCCAGATGTTCTCTGTTCCCTGCGAGTAACTTTTTTAGCAGGTACACTTTCCTCACCTGGGTCGCAAGATGCAAGTTTTCTCTTCAGTTTTGTTGTATTATATTTTAAACGACATGACATGAAATGAAGCTTTTTTTTCATGAATGTTTCCTCAACACCATCTCCATCATCCAGTCTAGTTAAAATGCCAGGTGACAGTGCACCACATTCACCAAACTTAGTCAGATTTTTAGCCAAAGTCACATATGTAGATCCTTGATTTGTTTGTCTGGCATTTGCGGGACACTGTAATTTTTCTTTGGTATTTTTCTGACAAAGGGCACACATATCCCATTTAGTTTATTGAAAACTAGCAGCATCTTGGTTTTCATGGCTTACATTATGTTTGTCCATGGCTGAATAAAAAGTGGCTGCACAATCTAATAGAAAGAGAAAAATAAATGTTTAATTTGTTGAATACTGATCCAATACAAAGTTCTTAATAAATTCTTTACCTTATTTAACTAAGTTATTAACTATGTTTAACTACGTTCAGTAACCGAGTTTCTACAAACTGGAACAGTTTGCCTACCAATGTAAAACGAGCACCCTCAATTATAAACATTTTCAAAAATCTCATAGACAGCAATCCAAAATTTATACTGCAGTTTAGATGCTATGACGAATGATAATGAAATAGGAAAATTTAATGCATCCAAACACCTAAAAGGCCTAACAGCCTGCACATCAACAAGCTCCTATTACTACTACTACTACTACTACTACTACTACTACTACTATTACTATTAAAATATTATAATTATCACAACCAGTTTGTTGGATTTTTTAAAATGTGATTACTGATCCAATATTATAAATTATATTATCTGCATCCTATATTATATTTTTTCATTATCTAAAAAAAATGAAGGAAAGCACTTTTGCATCAAATTAAAAGCTACTTACCCAAATCAATGAATCTTTGCCTTTTCTGAGTTTCCTAAGACACTTTTGAATTTCTGCTTGTGTTCGCGTTCGCCTGTCTTGCGATTCAGTTTGTGCCGCACAGTACTCTCGCACTGAAGGCTTTATTTTAATTCTAAAAGTATGCGTACTCGGTAACCAATAAAATAATCAAGTAAGACAAATTATTTAGTTAATTTTGGTATAAAAAAAGGAATTTTTTCTATATGTTTACTGCTTCAAAACAAGGGGTTGCAAATAAATAAATTCCTACGCGTCTGCAAATAGTCCCTACGCGTCTGCAAATAGTCCCTCCGCTTTATGATAACATTACGTTTAAAAAAAACAAAGATTTGGTTTGGCTCTGTTTCTAAATTTAAAATAGTATTATTTGTGAACACATTTTAACTCATGTCATGTTTGTAGCATGATGATGCACGATCTATGCTTATCAATCTCAACCTGTGGGTCGCGACCCCTTTGGGGGTCGTTTGACGATTTCCCAGGGGTTGCCTATGACCATCGAAAATATGGATTGTTTTTTGTCTATTCTTCTATTGCTGTATGTGTGTGTCTCGGGGGGGGGGGTCGCGTAGACTGGGGGATTATAAAAAGCGGTCGCCAAGCATAAAAGGTTGAGAACCGCTGGTATAATGTCTGCCAGAGGCGTAGTGAGCAAAACTTGCGCCCGGGGCAAGGTACATTATTGGCGCATTCTCCCCATTTTCCGTGAACAGCACATAAAAATATAGGCTGCTTGTGGTGCCCCCCTTCTGAGGAATGCGCCCGGGGCGTCGTGCACCCATGCCGCCCTCCCCCTCACTACGCCTCTGAATTGTCTGCCTATTCGTCTCTGAAGAAATAACTTACATTACTTCTGTGTGAACAAAAGTAATTAGAACTTTTATCACAGTATAGACAAATTCTACTTGAGATGAAATAAAATAAATTGATATTTTAAACAAATCTTACTCACTATCGAAACACGTCTTTACACTCTGGCATTCTGAAGTCGTCTTGTTCATAGCTTATGACAGAGCCACTTGTTTTGCATCATTCTACGACACTAACAATTAGCGTTCCCTTTCTTCCTCATCTAACAATGAATACTCCCTTTCTTCCTCATCTAACAATGTATACTCCCTTTCTTCCTCATCTAATAATTTATAATTAATACTTCTTTCTTTATAATCACCTTGGAAACACACACACACATACACATACAAGTAAACCTTAGTCAAGAGATACAAAGAAAAAACAGAAAGTTCAAAGACTCATAAATAACAAAGATTTACTGCTACATGGGCTAACGACTGTATAACAGTTAGTCAATCATTAACAAACTGCAGCTTACTAAAAATAGGTTGTTTATCGTCCTCTAAATATGCTAATTTATAAAGCCCATTTTAGAACCGAATTAAAAAGTATTACTTTTAAATTAACGCAAATTTTTTCATTAAATCCCCGACACTATAATAAAACTAAAAGCCTTTTTCATTCATTCAATCCTCTGCACATTTTCAGGATTAAGTGTGAATTACGTGTTTACCATCAAGACAGTAGCTGCAAAAATTTCTGAATTTAGTTTCTAAACTAATGCAATTTGGTAGGTAATTTACGTCCATTACAAACAGTAGTGGTCCTAAGACTGTTCTTTGAGGTACCGGCACATCCAAGTTCACTGTTATTGGTATTGATTAAGAGCCATTTATTATTACAATTTGTTCTCTTTATCAGGAGATTCTGAATCCATTGGTGTAGTGAATCAGTAATGTCAACCTATTTTAATTTTTTAAGCAAGCTGTGGTGGTAAACTTTGTCAAGTACCTTAACTCTTTACCTCCGTAATTTTTTTTCCACGTTCTGACAGAATTGTTCATCTTTCACATTTGTGCATTCTATCCCAATAACATTTTTATTTGCATTCAGAAAACGTTACTTTTGTTATAGAATTGTAGGAGAATGCATGCTCTTTTTATATAACACAAATTAAGGTTTATAAGACCAAACATTAATTTAATTTAATGAGGTGAAATCAACGATGATATCGTTTATTAGGAGAGAGAGGGTTAAAAAAAACGTTTAATAAAATGGCATCTATTAATTATTGCTTAAGCCTTTTTAGAAAATCATCACTTGGTGGAGCTGCACATGATCCATATTTCCTTAAGCCATGTTGGTATGTAAGTCAGGGAGGAAATGCTCCCGTCGCCTCAGTGTGGCACCTCCGTGGAAACGTCCGCCCTGGGAAGCGGAAAGGCTAAAATTACGTCCCTGCACGTGGTGGGGATGTGAGAAAGGCTTGCTAACCAGTCCAAGACCCCCATTGCTTCGTTCCCCAACGGGGGCCATACGGGCGGTGATGGTCCTCCTACGGGGACAGTGGCACATTATAGGCATATGGAGGGGCCTACCATGGGCTCGTCCTCCGGCCTCGCATGAGAGGAGGAACTCGTGCCGTTGGCTCAAGGGTCCGTGTCCTACTACCTGACGGATGTGATTAAATGATCATCTAGTCACAGGGGGTTGGTGAAGAGCCGATTCCTCCTCCTGGCCACGGGATAAAATCCTTTCCCGGGTCACATGGTTCATAAAAGGGATGATGTCATCGCGAACCATACGTGGGCATCTAAACGGTATGTAAGTAATGACATTATGTTTATCAAGATCTAGATTATTCTAGATAGAGGATTCACGACTCCATTCCTTTCAAAATGTATTTGTTCTTAAATGTATTTTAGATATAAGGTAGTGATACTGGTTTCTTGTTTCCTGGATCAGAGTTTTCTTTTTTTTCTTTTTTCCATTTGGCGAGTAACATTTGCTTCTTTCCGGTCCCTCGGTACTCTACCCTGATTGCGTTACGCATGAAAAAGTATTGTATGTGGTCTTCAATTAGTTAATAGTTTTTTTATGTATTTTTCTTGATCATCTAAATCTTCAAGGTTTTCTACTTGGCTTAAATGAAGCAATATTATTATGTATTTGTGTTTTGGAACTGAGAATGTTGTTTATTTAGAATGTTATCTTTTATTTTGATATCGTTCTGTGTTTAGTTATATCTCCACTTTTATCTTATCTTATCTTATCTTATCTTATATAATACAGACGTTACTTCAAAAAAGAAGATGATTACGTCCTACGCGTCATGCATTTAGTCATGCATATTAACCAATGACCTAAATTCTGCCAAGTCACTGGTTTTCCTGGCTAGCTAGGCAACTCAATCCAAGCTATTATAGCACTAGGGATGAAGGAGCGTTTGTACAAATTTGTCCTAGCAAATGGAACGAGGAATGTGCCTTTATTTTGTGTCTTTTTTAGTATTTTATTAGATTTTGTTTTTGTATTTGAAGATTATGGTTCAGTGTTTTATGTATAATTGCTACTTTACTTTTAAGTCTTCTATCCTGAAGGCTTTCTTAATTTAGTGCTTTTACTAAAGGTGTTACTCTAGTCAAATGTGAATATTCATTTGTTATGAATCTCACTGCTCTATTTTGTGTTTGTTCCAGTTTCTTAATGTTTTCTTGAGTTGACGAGTCTCAAATAGAGGATGTATATTCTATTATTGGCCTTTCAATGGAGCTATTCTTGTTGTTTCCATTTTCTTAGATTTGATTTAATAGACTTGTATTGTTATCCTTTGATATTAGTTTGTCTTTGGTTGTTTGTTTTTTTCTATCTGCAGATGTCTGCTAGGTTTGTTAGTTGCGTGTTTGAATTTAAGATACTTTATGGGCTCTGGCTTAGTTTAAATAAAAAAAAAAGATTATGCCAAACTTCTTTCCTTTGTTACTATACCAGCATTTATATATTGTAGTTAATGAGTATTATGTTGGTCATCTTGTCACTTGTCACTGTCAACCTGGGACGTTGCAACAAGGTATTGGTCTACACTGCCCACAAGTTGCGACGTCGCAGCTCAGTGTTCATGCCTACTATAGCAATTGGTCTCGGTCAAAAGACCTTGTCAAAGACAATCGCAGATGACGAAAAGAGAACTTTAATTGTCCTCCGGGTGCCTCCGGCGGACAACCGCTTTCTCTGCATCAGGAGTGGCAAAGTATTCAGGTCGCATTGGATCTCATTCACAAATCATAAACGAAAAAAATTTAGCCACGTGACAGTATAAAAAAAAAGGATGTAAAAAAAACGTATCATGTGACAGCCTTTATGGATTGCTTAATTTGTATAGAAGAGATAGAGAATCACGTGGCTAAATGTTAAATCTTACAGTGGCGTAGCTAGGAATTGCCATCATTTGGAAGTCGGGGGGGGGGGCTTAACCTCTTTGGGGGCCAATGCATTTTGCGTTTAATTAAAAAAAAACTTCAACACACATTTGGGGGCCCCCATCAAGAGGGGTCCCGGGGGGAATTTTCGAATTCTCCCCCCTTCCCCCACCCTAGCTACGACACTGTTATCTTTTATTATAAAATACAGACGTTACTTCAGAAAAGAAGATGATTACGTCCAACATAGGTCTAGATCTAAAACTTTTTTTTGGATACAATTTTGTAAACCTTCAATGATAAATGGTCACTATAGTACTTAGACCTAACTCTAGTAAAGTTCCCCTCTCAGACCTGCAATCTACAGGGCAGATGATGCAAAGGTCATCCGTTTCTTTGGCAAACGGTTAACGAGGGTGTTGTGTGCCCAGAACAACGACCAACCGCCAATTTACTTTCCCCAACTAAAATCAGGTATCCATTAGAATTGGGTGGACTCAGTGGCGACCTAAAAAACCCGAAATTCAATATTTGTCGAGATTCGAACCCATGACCCAGGACCGGAAATCAAGCGCTTAACCACTCATCTATAATTAATGTGAACATCTAGCTTGGAGCTCAGAAAACTAATACAAAAAAAAGCAACCTTTTTAACTAATAATCATTTCTCTCTTAGCTAGAAAATCTAGATCCTATGTCCATTCTCGTATGTATAATTATCCCAAAACAAATAGTGTGCAGACGATTAAAAAACAACAACGTGAACACACACACACACACATATTCACACAGCCCTAACCCCCCCTCTCTCGTGATACATTATCGCATGCGTCATGACCTAGTTTCGCTGGTTTCCGGCAAGCCACTACAAACAGGTGATCGACCGACATCTCGTCTACTGGCCTGGAGTGTGTGCTTGTGTTAATCATATATTATTTTGAGTGTGTGTGTGTGTTCGTTCAATTTTGTTTATTTATGTTCAATGGATATAATAACTGTGCCTGTGTTCAATGGATAACATGTTTACTGTCTGGATAGTTTGTTTCAAATCGTCACTGTAAGTGGATAGGTCTATAATTCTATTCTGTTATGTTCATTTTTGATGTTTTCTTGCTATTCACAACTGTAGACTAGAAGAGGAGAAAATAGCGACATTCCGTTAGCAGACGTGAAGCTTTTCATTGGCTTTTGAGCAAACATTTTCACACGGTGTTAGGTGTAAAACGCGTTAGTCACTTTTTTAAAATTTATTTTAATTTTAGATACTACTTACTAGATTCAAGTTCTAGATTACATCTAGACTCTAGATCTAGAATCTAGATTCTTTGTTTTTTTATTTTTATTTGTTTAATTTTTTTTTTAATTTTTGGATGTAAATTTAGAAATCTAATCTAGATTCTAGATCTAGATTATTTAATCTGAGTTGATTCTTTGTAAAAACTCCAATAATTGTCTAGCTTTTAAGATAGAAAAAAAAAGTATAAACATAAATTTAAATAATGAAAAAGTAACAGTAGAATCCATTCAAGCCAATCCCACTGCAATTATTTTTTGTTTAGGTAAATTAAGTTGAAACATTAAGCGGTTTTAAGTACGAAACTCTCTCTGATACCATTATAACTGCTTTACTAATACTTTGCTTTCATTTAAAAATTTGATGCCACATTTGGATTCGAACTAAAGCTGAAGACCTAGATTTATTGCCCTCTGCTATTGTTTGTATATATGAGGAGCGGTGGCTCAGCGGTAAAGCGCTTGGCTTCTGAACCGGGCGTCCCGGGTTCGAGTCCTGGTGAAGACTGGGATTTTAAATTTCGGGGCGCCTCTGAGTCCACCCATCTCTAATGGGTACCTGACATTAGTTGGGGAAAAGTAAAAGGGATTGGTCGTTGTGCTGGCTACATGACACCCTCGTTAATCGTAGATGCCCTTTTGCATCATCTGCCCTATAGACCACACGGTCTGAAAGGGGAATTTTACTTTTTAATTGTTTGTATGTGCGTATGTGTAAATTGTGAGTATAAAATTGTGTTTTTTTTTTACAAAGCTTATATCACTTACTCTGTCTGTCTGGTAAAAAGTCTGTAAACGTATTGTCTTCCACGACCATTCTCGGATCAAGTTGAAACTTTTCACGATTATATCTTGGAATAGACAAGACACGAATCAAGAAGAAATATTAATCAATTATTTACTGGTAATAAATTCTTTTGTTCGATGCAAACAAGGGAAATTAATCCTTCAGTATTCGCAGATGTAGGGTTTCTGAAACGGTTTCATCCCATTGGATAATTGAAAACCGTTATTTCTCCCCCACGCCCATTCTCGGATCTTTGTGAAACTTTAAAACAATTACTTATTGCACCTAACGAAACGTGAATCGATTAAAACAGTTTCATGTAGTTAATTATAATTATGGTTAATAAATTATTGATTGAGATGTATAGTTGTAAGTGCGGAGTTGCTTTCTTTCGATAATCTTTTTTTTTTTTTTTTTTAAATAAATTATTGCTTTTTTTTTTTTGGTAACATCTTCTATACATTCGTCCTGCTGAGTTACGTTTGCCTCGAGCGAATGAATTATACAAACATGACAGTTCCGCATTGTCGCTGGCTGTCACGCTCTATAAACAACAAAGAAATATACATTTTTGAATTACTTTTTTTACTGCTAGAAATGTTGCCCGTGGGCTCGTACCACAAGTTAATAGTCATTTTGTTGACAGGAATTTTAAAACAAGTAAAATAGTTTTAAAAAAAAAATCCTTTTTTATATGGCAATAATACAGCAAACTAAACATTCATATTTTATTTGTCATAATTTTGAAGCCATTCTAATGTATGTCTTACCTTTGTATGAGGGCGGCCATATGCAGAAGAGATAATATTGATACTCGTGTAATAATGGATGGCACATTGGGCTTAAATGGTAATTTTTATAAACTAATTCAATTATTAATGAAGTAATTCTTTTTCCAATTTTAACATTTTAAGTTGTCACACGGCCGCAAGTTTATGTGCGAAATTTCAGCTCGAATGGATAGTGACAATAAATGATTTTATTATCATTGTTACTTTGATCCAGTGGCAATATCGTACAAAGAACTCGGGATAGAAACTTGTGATCAAAAGGAGATAGAGAGCCGAGGACAGGCTTAGACTTGGAAAAGAGAACCTAAACCGACCACCGGCAGACAATGGTTGTGTCTGCGTTGGTTATGGCAAAATAAGTAGGTCACAGCTAGGACTGCGTGAAAATATAGAAGAACGTGATCATGAAATACTACAACCCTTTATCTTCGGACTTGAAGACAAGCTTTATTATTAGTTTGATCCATATGCATTGTTGATTTAGACACTTACACATGCACATGACTTTTTTCCATCACCGCATATTTATTTATTTATATATATATTTACTTGTTACAGGTTGTGTGTTACAAGTATGTGATCGATCCTCCACCTCCCTGTGATGTAAAGTGCTTTAGGGTATTGATGCACTTTTTTCTTAAGACTGTGTAGTTGTTAGGACTGAAGCATCCTTGGAAAAATAAAATCTGCTCAATCTCTTTGGAATATTCGTGGATAGTGGATACAGACCGGATATCAAGTGCGGATAGCGGATACAGGCCGGATATTCAGTTTCAATAACAATTCGTGTTTGTGTGGGATATGTTGTTTTGTTAGTTTGTAAATAAAACTGTTGTTTTTTTGGTGATCTTTATTCTGTGTGATGAAAGAAGCTGGATCTTTTCTAGAAGTAATTACACCCCTGGTGTTCAATAAGAACAACGCCTCTGAAGCAAGGGATTAATAGGTAAGTGCATTATTTCACAAACAAAACACAAACACTGACATGAAATACATTTTTCTTATTTGAGTTATTTAGTTCATCTTATTATGTCACAGAGTCCATCACTTTTCTAGAGAGTCTTTGAAAAATCATATCCAGTCTAGGGCTAGTTGTGGCATTATTTATTTATTATTATTTTTATTTTTTTTGGAGAAAAAAGGAGGGAGGGGGGTTTATTCCAAGCCCATGTTCCTCGTTGTCACGAGTAGTTTGGACAGTGTATGCTCTTTCTCTCTACTCTGTTCTTTTTTTGTCTTGTCTTAAACCGTGACACCCCCTTCCTCCTTTCACTTCTATAGTTTGATATATATACATTCCACCATACCTGTGTGATAGCATGTATGTGCATTTGCGCGTGATCTGATAGTGTTTTGTTTGTGCTGATTGGCTGAGGTTAGTTTACACAGTTTATAGCGGCAAAGTTCAGGTCTCATCGACGCCACTTTTTAAAGATAAAGGATGGTCGAAGATGACTTCCCCCCCCCCCCCGAAGTGATAACCTTGTTTAATAATGTGACCAGCTGCTGGACAGTCAACGGTCAAGAACGGGCATTTATCATCTCTGGGAACAGAACACTAAATAATTCCTCCCCTTCCCTCTCCTTTTTTTTTTATCCCCCCCCCTCCATGAGTGATAGTGTCAAGGTTGCTTGTGCATTTGACCAGGACAGCGGTCCTCAACTTTTTATATGCTTATATCTCTTGTGGTATTAAGACAATCAAACCTCAGGTCCTCAAGTGGCGCCTATGTATGAAATGTTTCACCTTCACCCAGTTCCTTTAGTAGGTTTTATCCTTTTGTGGCACCATGTGCGATGTGTTAACAGTCTTTCTCCATTCCTCTGTCTTTTGAAATTAATTATTCCAGTAGTTTGCGGAACACCTATTCGGGCCACGAGGAACACTGGGGTTCCTTAGAACACAGTTTGGGAAACACTGGTTTAGGGAATTCAATAATGAATCCATGTTGTAAGAACATGAAACTCGTTACTGACCTATTATAAAATACAAAACAACAGACAACTATGAATTTGTACTTGTACAGGGATTTTAATTGTATTTACAGAACATTCCATTCCTTTTCCGGATTCTCTTTCTTTCCTTACATCCGCTTTCAACACGCATTCGCACCATTCAAAACTCACATTACGCTGCGCACCGACCTTATAATTGGCTGGGCATACTCGGTCGTTGTGTTGGAAACTCTAAGCAGCTTGTCAAATTTAACCGTAGTGAGTTTATCTTTAATGCAAGGCTTGGGCTCAACTTTAACAAACTTTTAAAAACAGAAAATGAAATATTTTAAAAAATTTAATCTAAATGCAACTCAATTTTACAACTTTCTCTGACTCTTTGTATCATGCAACGTCCGTTTGTTATAAGACATACATTATATATACACATTTGATTCGTGTTGTAAAACAGGTTTTGATAAGGAAAGAAAGATCGATTCATTGTTTAATTTGAGAAAGATGTCCAGACTAGAAAGTTCATTGATTTGGTTAAAGTAACATCCGGGAGCAAGGAAGAAAAAAGAAAGTCATAGTCGCTCGTATATATTTTGTTTTGTTTTTTTCGCTACATTTTAAGTAGGTCAGTGGGATCGGGACGTCGATTTGATCTATAAATAGAAACATTGCAGTTCGATCAAACGTTGCCGAGACCCGACAAAGTAGGTCAAAGTACTCAAACGAATAAGCTACTCTATTGACAAGTTCATTTGTGTAATGAGAGTTATTCCCCTTCTCCCACATACATTTACACTGTGTAGTTTCTTCCCTTAAAAGCTACGGTCTGCGGGCTTTTTCAGTGCACGTCCAAAGGTTTGGAACTCACTCCCCATTGATCTCAGACTGATAACACGCTATACCACTTTTAAGATGAACATTAAGACCTACGTGTTTAAAACCTTTTAAGACTAGTTTATAAGTAATGCTATCGTGTTTGTGTTTGTAATGTTATTACAGCGCCTTGAGCCTACATTTTGTTTGTTAACAGCGCTTTATAAATAAAATTATTATTATTATAAATAAATGTATGCACTGTATACTTATGTTCAGGCGGTGCCTTTCAGATGTCCATGGTACTCCTTGCGATCTTCTGGTATTGAAATAATTAAGCCTTACCAAGCTATTCATATTTTAGATACAAATAATTTCAAACATCTTTAGATCTATATAATTAACTTACATATTACATATGCACATTTTCCTCATATACTTACACAAATACTTACATTCTGCATACATCACATGTTTAAATAGTTATTACCATAAATGTACCCTGTCCAGCCTTAAGTCCATAACTCAATATAATCTCGTATTCTTAATACTATTCATCATTGTTTCGTTTCTTTGTGGATGGCTACTTTTTAACAGTGCGGTGACGTTACTTCCTCTTTTCCTTTCCCTCCCCCCCCCCTCCATTATCTTTTATTCCCGCCCACGGCTCACTCCCCAGACCTCCACACAAAGCCCGAGAGACAAATTTGGCTTGTTGGAAAGTTCCAGACTTATCGATTTGTGGCCTCTGTCAGCGCTTACATCTCAATCTTAACGCGACGGTTCTCACACTTCTCTTCCTTGGCCGCCATCCTGTAGTCATCTGCTTCCTCAAGACAATGTTTCGTTTAAATCTTTTTCGTTCATCAATTATTTTTTTTTAAGGGGGGGGGGATAAACCTTCAATATAACTGCATCAATTGCAAAACATTAGTGAAGACAATGTTTAAAATAGAGCGCACTATTTATTCGGTATAGATCCCATTCTCTCTTTACTAATCATGATATCCTTTTATTTCCAGTAGCATTAGAAATAAGGGATCGGGGAAAAAAATACATTCATTAGTGCGATTGCGTCATCAAGGTCCGTGCTGCGACAATTAAAGCCAGTGACGTCATCACATATTGTGTTAACTGCAACTGGCCGCGGACTTTTATAGTGCTCGTGCCTCGTGTTGTTTTACTGTGACAAGTTTATCAAGTGCTCAAGGCACTCTTATATATATATATATAAAGACGGATGTCTCGAAACAAGTGCCTGACTTAAAACGATTTTAAATAGGCCCCACCCAAGCCCCAAGACATATTCTAGTTTGATATTAATTGATATGTGCATGGGCCAATTATATTGTCAACGTCAATTTATATAAAATGTTTATAACCTTCAAGCAAGGTCAGCGTTGCTTAACATTTTTTTATCATCTCAAGTATCTCACAAATCTCCTGTCCACCTCTGTGTCCACTTCTTACTTGTAAAGTTTTCAGCAATTTACTTTTATCAATTACTGACAATTTTTTTTTGCGTACCCCGAGGAACACGTTTTTACCCAGATTGAGGACCCCTGATCACTTCAACACACACAAACACACACACACACATATCATTTTTTTTATGTTCTGCGTTTTTTGAGAAAATGTGTAAGCATTGATTCTCTTGCCTTCGACGTCCGTCGTTAATCCTCTGAATAATCAAGTCTGTGTTTTGTGAAGGGATGCGTTCTCAGGAACACTTTGAGACTCCCTTTGACTTGTGGTAAGCCGCATTAGATAACAGTATATTACCAGTTTGTAGTAATGCCACCTGGCTCGCCGAGGGCGTAAAACTTGTTTTCCAATCCTCAGCTGACACGGCGAGCACCAGTGAAACTGGTTTCAACCGACTCAAAGGGGTTTGTGAAGTCAGTTTTTTAAAGCCATTTTTCTGAGTTAGGAAATCTTTGTTTGTGGAACTCACAAATACGTGAAAGTACATTTTAAATATAATATCTTTCATTACCAAGATTGCATCAAAACACTCCGTCTGTCCGTCCGTCCGTCTGTCTGTCTGGTTTTTCTTTATCTTTTTGTTGCTGAGTGTAACCTTTTTTGCAGACGTCTGTCTAGTCAAAATCTTGTGCACGTTATTTCTCCCATTTCCCATTCTCGGGTCAAGTTGAAACTTTGCACAGCTGTTCATTGTCGATTAGAACGAATGGATCATTAAAAAAAATGGAAATTGTGGTAAGCTAACGGCAGCCGTCCAATAATAAGAGATATTGGAGCGAATGGGACTCTTGTCAACTTGCAAAATACCTCACGCTATTGTGTACAGTACTGTATAGTGATAGTGGATTTCAGATGTTCACTAATTTAATTCAAGCAAGCTCTTGCCGAGGACATGCGCAGACGACAATTACATTAAATAGATCCCGGCGGACAACGGCTTTGGCTGGTGCGGCAGTGTATGCAGCTCGCGACTGCGTTTACGTGGTCACGTGAAATTCTGCACTCATCCTTAATCTACTGATAGAAGCAACTCCTTACCATTATTACCCAAGTTTGGATCACTCGGCAAGTCCAACTTAATTTTCTTTGGTAATTGTCTATCGTACTTTTGTATCCTTTTAGTGTACATTCTTTTTTCCCAAGACGTGACGAATTCCGGATTCGACAGATCTGGGAAGTCGCTGGCTCTTGACTTTATGTCATGTATACATACCTGAATTAACGCTAAAACGGAGGAATTTTGTGAATGGTGAGTTGGTGAATTCGTATTTCTCTATTTAGTCATCTGTATTTTTGGGGGTGATTAGTGTTTTTGTGTTTTACATATTTATGTTATTCACCTGGATCCTCTCCACCATTCCTCTGACACGTACTCTAGTGACACCGCAATCGTCTCTCTCTCTCTTACAAAAAGAAAATTAAATGGATGGCATGTTGTTCAAATGGTTGTGTACCCAGTGGCCGTAGAGCACCGCGGAGACTAAGCTACGTCTGCTACTTGAGATTGTATGATGGGAGGCAGCAAACAGAAGTGTGCACTAAAAGAATAAAAAAATTCAGATCTGCTTGCACCTTTTTTTTTTTTAATCTTTGTGAATGTAAGAGTTTTGTTCAAACTTTCTTCGTGAATAAAGGATATGTATGGCTGCCTGGTCGTGCGGTTTGCGCGATGGACTGTCATTCGGATTTATCGATGGTCGAGGGTTCAAATGCTGCCCGCTCCCATCCCCCGTCGTCCTGCGGGAGGTTTTGGACTAGGAAGTAAACTATCTTCAACTCTAAAGGAACATCCGAAACATGTAAAACATTTTACAAACAAACACATTTTACAAATGTAACACTGATCATGGTGCTAGAGAGTTTAATTGCCAAACAGAAGATCCTGCGTTCCAATTCTTATGGTGAGAGAGAGACACACACAAGTAAACAAGTAAAGTAACAAAAATATTTTAAAAAAAATAACGAAGTCTATATTAAGGAAAGAACTACACAATTAATGCCATATCTCTTAATACTGCAATATTTAGATACCATTCCTATATGAAAACAGAGTTAATTAAATAACACTGATAAATTCATGACTTTTGTCATATCGAGAATGCGCACATTTTCTACTTGATCCGAGAAAGTGAAGTGGGAAACAAAAGAACTTGTACCACACGGACAGTGACTTGATATACGCATTATGAGCAGGATCCTAATCCCTGAAAGTTGACCATATGGAAGAGGAAGCAGGAGTATTTCAACTTGTTTTTTCCTCTGTCACTGTGCCCCCCCCCCCCCAGTTTTTTTTCTCCAGCCTGCAGCTGAGCACGTGGCCTCGCCATTGTCCCGAGAAGACCTGGCACGGCCTGTTAGGTCAGCGGGGGCACACTTGACATACATTCTCGTCTCCTCGATTTCAGCTTTTTTTTTTTTTTTTAATTTATACCTCGTTCCTTACACTGACATATATACACATTAGAAATTAAAACAAACAAGATTTTGGGAGTTGGGCTGTTATATGAAGGAGAGAGTCAAGTATTGTGTTGCTTTGCATTGGATCATCTTGGTTTTTATTTGAAGATAAAACGAACACAAGAAAAACACAGAGTACTTAAAATAAAAACAACAAAGCTTACATTAAGTGTAATTGAATCAATTAGTTTGGAACAGTCCTGTAATTATACCAGACATTCACCTAGACATAATAAATTTGTGTGATTAGAAATATTTTTACCAATTGTTTTTTGTTTAGCTCTTAGCTTTCTGAATGCGCTAATCACTTTACTAATTGTTTATATTTTTATATTATTATTATTGATTCATGTCTTGTCTGGTTTAATGAATAATTGTGCAAAGTTTTTAATTGATCCGAGAAGGAAAATGGGAGAAAAAAACACGTTTAAACTTTTTACCAGACAGACAGACAGAGTGAGTTGATATAAGCTTTTTAAGAAGTTCTTCTGTTTGTAGCACAAAATATTTTCACTATGGAGGAAACATTACACTTTCACTATGTGAACTAATACTTCTTAAAAAAAAAAAAATATTCAACTTGATCAGGGGTTCTCAACCTGTGGGTCGCGACCCCTTTGGGGGTCGATTGACCATTTGCCAGGGGTCACCTAAGACCATCGAAAATATGGATTGTTATTGTCTACCCTACAATTCTGTATTTGTGTATGGGGGGGGGGTTGCGGCTTAGTGGGGGATTGTAAAAAGGGGTCGCCGAGCTTAAAAGGTTGAGAACCGCTGAATTAGATAGATAGCTTTACTAAAATAGATGTTACGCAGTAGCGTAGCTAGGGTGGGGAGAGGAGAGGGAGAATTAGATAATCCCCCTTTCCCCCCACTTGAGGGGGGGGGCAAATCATCCAAATGAGTGTTTTCTTACATTAAAAATTAAGTATTACGCAAAATGCAGGGCCCCCTAAGAGCCCAAGCCCCCCACCCCCACCCGAAAACGATGGGAAATTCCTTGCTACGCCCCTGCTTTTACGAAGATCGACTGCTACACGTATAGATATTGTTCAAATCATTGGTCAATTGTTTTCTGTATTTAGTTGGCAACAGTGAAGTACACCTAGCGTCCTTGACATAGCTCGGGTTACCGCGAAAATCTCCAATAGCTTCTAATGTGTTAAATGTAAACAATCCACGAACACATCCGAAGATAGAATCGGGAAATTCCAAAAGTTAAAAATAAAAGCTACTTAATTATGAATCGTCATCTTCCTGTCTTTAGATAACACGATCTTTTTTTTTATTTAAAGTATATTTAATTACGAAACACAATAGAATGTCTATTCATGAACAGTTTGAAACAAAAATGGGGGGCCTGGGCGGAGGCTGCGATCAAGACCTAGCGGATTGCTTTGTTCTAAATTTAGAATTTTGGATGCAGAGACTAGCTTTGACAGACAAGGATTTAAAAAAAAAAGGTCACGACCTCTAAGGCATTTATTTACTCTATCGACTTATCTAAAACGTAGGAAACCAATTTTTAAAAAACATCTAAAGATAAGGCAAAAACAACAGCTAATTATTAACCTCAAAAATAGAAATAAGAAGGTAACTGAAAGGGGGGGGGGAATTAAAGGGAAAGCTGTTTAGGGAGGGGGGGGGAATCGTAAACAAACGGATTGCTTTGTTCTAAATTTATAACTTCGTTTGCAGAGACTCACTTGTCAGACAAGACCCCCCCCCCCCTTTTTTTTTCCAAAAAAAAAAAGTCACTTGTGGAGTCGAAGGTCATGACCTTTGAGATTTAAAAAGAAAGTTGTCGGGTGCAACAGAAATCTTCTTTCCCCTCCCCGCCCACTGACACGCACACCCACCCTTCCTTTATGCAAAACTTTACGCGGGTGCGTGCGTGGACATTTATTATGCACAAAAGCGCCCCTTCCCTTTCCCCGTCCCACGGACACATCCCATTCATGCTGCCTGAAAGATGTTGAAAAGATAAAAGAAATCACATTTATCTTGACCTCTGGCCGCGTGCACGAGTGTCCACTAACGACCCGTGTGCAAGACTTGGAGGCTGTTGGCCTCAGCTGACCAACGTTCTCAGTCACCAAGTATTTTTGGGCGGAATTTCTCTCCCGCCATTTTCGAGTCTGTGAGGGGGTCTTGAAAGAAGAAAACTAAAAATAAGGAGGGTTTAGATTGGAGGAGTGAGGGTATTCATGAAGTATACACTAGTTGGCGCTCTTTTTAGTCCGCTCTTTTAATCGAGGAGGAAAAAAAAGTCATTATTGAAAATTTAATGGAACAGTAATAGTCCGTCAAATTTACATATTTTCCTCATTTGTCTTAATGACAACTTGATCGAATTCTTGTTATCCTTTAAATCTGTACTTTTATACACTGTGACTTTACACGGCGTTTGACTGTCAAGCTGAATGCATTTGTATTATGAAGAAAAAAAAAGTATTAAGGCTTTAAATCCATTATATATATCTTAACTCTTTCTCTCCTAATCGACGATACCATCGTTGATTTTGATCTCATTATATTAAATTAATGTTTCATTTTTTAAACTTGACTTTGAATTATATAAAAAGAGCTTGCATTTCCTTTTCATTCTATACCAAATACAACATTTTCTGATATCAAACAACAAAGCTTTTGAAGCCCAATCATAACAGGGGTAGTGAAATAGTAATGAGTAAATGAAGAATTCTCTCAAAACGTAGACAAATAATTACGGAGAGAAAGTTAAGTTGTAGCTTTTTTTCTAGAGACATATGCAATGTGAATACATCGATATTTATGTACCAAGAAGGTATTAAAGAGTGTTTGTTTGACATGTTTCGGATGTTCCTTCAGAGTTGAAGATAGTTTACTTCCTAGTCCAAACCTCCCGCAGGACGACGGGGGATGGGAGCGGGCAGGGTTTGAACCCGGGACCATCGATAAATCTGAACGACAGTCCAGCGCGCAAACCGCACGACCAGGCAGCCATCCATAAAGAGAACCCTCAAGTCGGACTAAATTTCCTCTATGGGATGGTACGCGAGTTATTAGTTTATTGTTTCGTTTTCTATTTTTTTTTTTTTACCCTGCAGGAAATAGCATTCCTATGACTCAGATTTCTTTTTTTTTTTTTTATTTCTTAGTGATAGTGCTTGAACACTTTACAGGCTGTTGATAACACAATAAAACACTGACACCCCCCCTCTCCACAATAAAAAGTAGGCTATGGTTTGAATTGACGACCTCGCTTCTGGTCTCGACATTTAACGTTTAGAACTCTGGTTTAAAAAAAAAAACATTTGATAGTGACTGGCGGAATGTCGCAGAAGGACAGAACACGAGTAACGTAGAAATGATTCATTGGACTAGTCGATCCTGGCTCATCGTTGTGGGTAGAGCAGGTTGATGGCGCAACCAGTTTTAGGGAAGTCAATACTTAACACTTTTTTTTTTTAAAGTTTGGCGAATTAATTATTTTCTACTTGCAGTAATTCATTCTTTCTTTCTTCTTTACTGCTATCAAACTATTAATCTATATTATTTAAAAAATTTTTAGAAAGCTTTTACCAACTCACTCTTTCTGGTTAAAAATGGGTACACGTTATTTCTCCCACACCCATTCTTGGATCAAGCTGAAACTTCGCACAAAATATCTTAGTATTCCAATTCATTTTAATAAATTGGCCTTGATCCTTGACCCGATGACGCCTGTCCTCTGGATAGCATCCTGCTCACGTAATTTGACCTCTCTTGAGACTAAGCTAAGAGGAATGGCTGGTCAAGTGTTCTGACCTTGATTTTGGGCAATGAGTATCGGATGTCGCATTAGCATTGCGTGAACATGCACAGTGACTTCCCTGCCTGGTGTACGATAATTGGCTGTACTACCCGTGCTGCCGTTAAAAACTCAGCTCATTGGCGATCAAATTAACTCACGTGTAAACAATGGGTTTGATGAATAGTGGGAAAGTCCCATACGAAAAATAACCGTGGTCGAGGTTAAGCAGTGTTGTAGTTGGCGACCCATTTAGTGGTTGGCGCAAATTGGAAGTCTCCCACAGACCCAGATGCTTAAGACAGGAGCCGTAACTCACTCTATAACACACACACACACACTCTCCCCCCCCCCCCAAAGCATATTAATATCACATCCAAACACACGCGCGCGCGCCTTATCGTCATGAGCAATCTCATCAAGGCGTAACAGTGCACACGCGGCGCGCAAAATGAGAACCAGGTGCAGCTAGTTTCTGCTGTACAGCTGTGGGTTAATGAGCTCGCTTTTGGCCAGAAACTTGTTTAGAGTTATGTCCCCTTACCAATACAAAAAGTGTGCGTGTGGGTAATTAATCACATGATTAAACAACAACCAATAGCAAACTAGGTCACATGGTATGCTCGTTGTATGCTGTCTAAATAAAATTTTAAAAATGGAAATTAAACCAGCTTTTATTCTTTTTTAAATTCCTTTGGCGATCCAGAAATATTAGATCTGGAATCTTGGTTTAATTGGCGGCAGTTTAAATATGGCGTACAAATTGGTTGATACAAAACAACGGGTTGTTAACGCCGAGTCTCAATAACATATTTACTAAGGGGTCTTGGTCAAGTGCTTCTGACTTTAAGCCTTGTGATGTGTACATCTTGTGGACCAGTGGCTAAATGGTAATTTTAGGGTAAATAAGTTCCTCGTTCGTGTTCTAATTTGTCTAGCTTAGACATTTTTTTTTTTAGTTTTGGGTTTATGATTGGTGTGTGTAAAAAAGGTGAGGGGGTTCATTCATATAAAGATAACATACGTACATTTCCAAGACACTAGCAGCTGGGAAAAAGTGGCACTGGATAGATCCACATGTAGAGCGAGCATAAAGGAAAGGTCTCGGATTGCAGATAGTAGTAGAAAGAAGGGTGAAAATGCTACTGCGCATGGGGATTACATATGCCCAACCTATGACGACAGGTGTGTATCGAGGATTGGCCTCATTGGTCACACTTGAAGCTGCAAAGAGAAAAGATCGTCTCTCGAGACGTGCAAAGCCACAGACATTTCCAAGACTGTCTGGAAATCATTGTTACTGAATGCGGATGGCTTGAGTCAGGATCTTCTGCAGTTCTCTAACTATATATAGTGTCATCATTGCGGGTTTTGAGGAATGGAGCGATGGCTATGTGTACAGTGCCTCACGATTGGAGCGATGGCTATGTGTACAGTGCCTCAAAATTGGAGTATGGCTATGTGTACAGAGCCTCACGATTGTAGCGATGGCTATGTGTGCAGTGCCTCACGATTGGAGCGATGGCTATTTTTACAGTGCATCACGATTGGAGCGATGGCTATGTGTACAGTGCCTCATGATTGGAGCGATGGCTATGTGTACAGCGCCTCACGATTGTTTGTAAAAAAAAATGTTTTACATGTTTCGGATGTTCCTTCAGAGTTGAAGATAATTACTTCCTAGTCCAAACCTCCCGCAGGACGACGGGGGATGGCAGCGGGCAGGGTTTGAACCCTGGACCATCGATAAATCTGAACGACAGTCCAGCACGCAAACCGCACGACCAGGCAGATTGGAGCGATGGCTATGTGTGCAGTGCCTCACGATTGGAGCGATGGCTATTTTTACAGTGCATCACGATTGGAGCGATGGCTATGTGTACAGTGCCTCACAATTGGAGCGATGGCTATTTGTACAGTGCCTCACGATTGGAGCGATGGCTATGTGTGCAGCGCCTCACGATTGGAGCGATGGCTATGTGTGCAGTGCCTCACGATTGGAGTGATGGCTGTGTGTACAGCGTGTGACGAAGCTGAGATAAACATTTTCAGTTATCTCATTTTCATCAACTCCCCCCCCCCTCTTTTTTCCCACCACGTTGTGTAACCGGATAATACCTCATAGTCCAGACAAGAATAGCAATGTCATGGATTCCGAAGATTAAGGATGAATGCAGCGTTTCACATGGCCACGCAAACCCTTTTGCGACCTACATTTTTTTTTCCACATCTGGTGCAGACAAAGCCGTTATCCGCCCAGGAACGGGAAAAAAATGGGAGTTGGGGTCTATTTAAGTTTTCTTTACCTCTTCTGGTACTGTTATAAGCTAGGATTTTTATCTAGGCTTCATATAAGTCTTGAGGCTTTTGAGAGAGCTATCTCTCTCTCTCTCTCTCCTTCTCTTTTAGAGGCCTTCTGCTGCAAGCTACAAACTAAATATAGAAACACAAATGTTCATATTGAAGTTGACTTAAAGGAAGATGAAAAAAAACTCGTTCAAGATTTAATAAATATCGAATGTAATAGACATTCTTCACTCTGACTATAGACAAAACGTTTTTTTCCATAAACGAATCTAATAATCTTTTTCTGACACTCACGCGCGCACATACATCAAAGCTGACACACATGCTCGGTCTCATTTTTTCCCTTTATGGCTTTCAATATCACCCCCACACACACTCACACTTCCACACAACACACACACAGACACACAAATACCTTGATCAAAGTGTTTCTAAATAGATTTGTTTCCCTTCCTTTAGATACCAGCAGCTGGTACTCTCTCTCTCTCTGTGTGCTAATCAATGTACTTCTATTTTGAACACAGGCTCATCAAGATACTTTCAAAATAACCTTTTTTTTTCTAAAGTGCTAACTTTTTTTTTTTTTTTTTTTTTTTTTTTTTGTTGTTGACGTTTTTTTGTGTTTTTTTTTGAGGTTTTTTTTTGTTGTTGACGTTTTTTTTTGTTTTTTTTTTGTTGTGGACGTTTTTTTGTTGTTGACGTTTTTTTTGTTTTTTTTGTTGACGTTTTCTTTTTGTTTGACGTTTTTTTTTGTTTTTTTTTGTTGACGTTTTTTTTGTTGTTGACGTTTTTTTTGTTGTTGACGTTTTGTTTTTGTTGTTTTTTTGTTGACGTTTTCATTTTGTTTGACGTTTGTTTTTTTTGACGTTTTTTTTGTTGTGGACGTTTTTTTTTGTTGTTGACGTTTTTTTTTGTTGTTGACGGTTTTTTTTGTTTTTTTGTTGACGTTTTCTTTTTGTTTGACGTTTTTTTTGTTTTTTTGTTGACGTTTTCTTTTTGTTTGACGTTTTGTTTTTGTTTTTTTTTTGTTGTTGACGTTTTTTTTTTGTTGACGTTTTTTTTTTTTGTTTTTTTTTTGTTGTTGACGGTTTTTTGTTTTTTTTTGTTGACGTTTTTTTTTTTGTTTTTTGTTGACGTTTTTTTTTTTTTTTTTTTTTTTGTTGTCGTTTTTTTTGGGTTTTTTTTTCTGTTTTTTTTTTCTTCCGTTTGTTTTGTTTTTGTTTTTCCAAAAACGTTCAACATACTGGTGTAGAGAGTAATAAAAATATTGGAAGTTGTTGTCTCTTGGCATCTCAGACATTTTTGTTTTAAACTCATCGAAGTGCGTATGTCAGGTTTACCGTCGTCCCTTGTCATATCCGTTTAGGAGAAAACAAATCTGAGAGGTTAAAGTGCCCCCCCCCCCGGCATAAAATGGCTAGATTTAAACCGAACAAACTTATAGTGCTCGTTAAATATTAACCAAACATTTAAATCCTGAGGTCATGTTGTCCCTTCATGATTTTCTCTAGTTGAAACTAAGGTTCAGAGCTGATGAGGTCAGAGGTTACAGTGTTCCGATTCCGTTCTTAAAAGAATTTTATATCCAAGCCTATTTTTATTTCTTTACAGTTTCCATTTTTTCGAAGTATCATTTTTATATTCACCCCCCCCCCTTTTTTTCTTTCTCCCCATTAAAGCGTCCCCTTTTCTTCGAACGCCCATCCACATTCCCCAAATCAAGTCTAATTCAGATACATTCTAGAATACTCTTTTTTTAGTTTTTGGAAATTCCCGTTTACTGTTGCTTTGTCACCTTCGTGACGTGGACAATTTCGTTACAGGAGCAGAAAAATAAAATATTTTGATCTGCCTCAAGATCTCTCCCTGGACCTTGCCGACGTGATTCCAATCAAATGCTAAGCATCTCAGCTGCAATCAACTCTATTGAAGATCGTAATATATATACGACAATGGTCTGGAAATGTAAAAAAAAAAACAACAACAACAAATGATAATAAAAAGTAACGATGCTATTTTTGTTCTACCTTCTTTTATATCGTTTCTAACTCTAACTCACGCCCTCCTTTTTTCCCCACCATCGCACACCCCCTTTTCCAAACAATCGCCCCCCCCCCCCCAGTTTCGCCACTGGTCCTCTAAACAAAAACACATTTTTATTTGCACATTCAATTAATACAAACAAGCTTTTAGATTCTTTTTTTTAATGAGTAAATTTGTTGTTTTCCATGAGATCTGCGTTGCCAATGTCAACACACACACACTCACTTTCCCCCTTTCCATGTTTACACACACACACACACACACGAGCCAGTTAGGGCAGTTCTAAATTGAGGTGCACTTTTATAAAAAAAAAAAAAGATCATTTCTAACTTAGTATACCTGGCAGCCTCGATCGTTGTAAAATTGAACATAGAAGCTAGACTTTCGTTGTTTTTCTGTTGTTGCTTTTTTTTTTTTAAATTAAAATATGTCAATGTTTAGATTTCATAGCCTACCTTATAATTATATGCTGTTTAAATGAGTGCTGATATTGCTACACAGTTTCACTGTATTATGACGATGAGAAGTTGGCAAGTGTTTTTTATTTTGTAGAGATTCTTATGTGGTGATAAATATATATGGCTGAATGAATGATAGCTGTTAAATTACTCTTAGTTAGTCTGTCTTGTTGCTTCTATTTGTACGCATTTTTATAAAGTTTTTAAAATTCAGATTATTTGATAACACTTTAGAATGTTTTTGTTGAAATTATAATTACCATTTTATTGTGATGTCTAAGGGCTGTAACTATAGAATATAAAGTGTTGCGCTTGCTCACATAATCACTGTTATCCCCCTTTGTTATTAAGGATTCTTTATAACAGAAATAAATAAATTTGTAGGAATTCTTACGTCATTTCAAGTACTCACTATAAAAAAAACACACCCATTAAACCCAAAACTATAACCACTTTTATACCCAGAAAACTCAATATAGAACTGCTTTTGACTATATGAAACCGACTACACTATACAACAGTTGTTACATTCATACCACTTACACGCTGAGAATGGCGTCATGTTGGTCTTACTAGGAATATATGTCTAGCAACGAGAATTTCAATGAAAAAAAATTACCAGCTAGATCGATACTTGCTGGATCGTAATCCAGATTCAGCAATGGATTGTCCAACCCATAACCGGCACCTCCCTTTTCTTTTCACCTTACCCAAGTCCCCCCCCCCCCCCCAAACGTTGTAAGAGTGCCCCAGAGCCTCTAGAGATGAATGTGTTCAGCTCGGAATTGGCGGACTGCTGGCATTATTTTTGCGGACTGTCCGGTCTGCATACCCTCCCCCCCTTCCCTCTTTTCATTGTTTAGAAATGAGGGTTCTGGAGAAGACAAATCTGGGATTATGCGTTATGGGCATATAAGAATCTTTGTTGGAAGAATCTTTGTTAATCAATCAAATTTGTTATTTTTTTGGTGTAGTTTCGGATGTACAGAGACTACCTCTCATAGACAGAAACACACACACACACACATACTTTTTTGTAGAGTCTGTTTTCTTGTAAATGTGAAATGTCTGTGTTTTGTCTACTGTCTTTCAGATAATTAGAAATAATATCTTGCCAACTCAGACTTGCGCTGTATATGTGTGCTCAGTGGCGCGAGTGCGTGTTGTGTTACTTGCGTTTGTGTGTGTGTGTGTGTGTGTGTTTGGATGTATATAGAGTGAGTGGCTTTTCTTGTGTTATTTTAATCAAAGATGTCAGAGATGTCTGCTCAAAACAGTCTCCCATCCAATTCCCTTTTTATTTAGCCATCTGTTCGTCCCTGGGACTCATGCGAGTTGTATATATATATATATCTCTTTTTCTTTCATTCTCTCTCTCTTTCGTTCTCTTTCTCTCTCTTTTATATTGTCTCTCTCTCTCTTTTCTTTCTTTTTCTCTCTTTCCACCCTGACCCTTTTTTTCCCTACCTCTGTATTTGTTCTCTCTCTCTCTTTTTTTACTTTCTCTCTCTCTCTCTCTCTCTCTCTCTCTCTTTCTTTCTTCCTACCTCTGACTCTGTTCTCTCTCTCTCTTTTACTTCTACTCCCCCCCCCTTCTTTTTCTCTCTCTCTTCTCTGCCTCTGTTCTCTCTCTCTCTTCTCTGCCTCTGTTCTCTCTTTTTTTCTCTCTCTCTCTCTCTTTCTTTCTTCCTACCTCTGACTCTGTTCTCTCTCTCTCTTTTACTTCTACTCCCCCCCCCCTTCTTTTTCTCTCTCGTCCAACAAAAGAAAACATGTACACTTTCTCTCTCTTCTGCTTCTTCTTTATTTGTTTTCTCTCCCTTCCAGCTCTACATGCGCTGAATGATTTATGCACAAAATAAAGACCAAAAAAAACAACAACAAAAAAACTATAAAAGAGGGGAGATAATTAAAGAGACTAGTGCAATAAATAGTTTCTCTTGTAACTGCACTAGATTAGAACGGACAACTTGATAAGATGAAGACTTTTAAAAAAATGTGCATTTAGCTTCACTCGGAACGTTCTCCCCTTCAGGTTCTGTGTTTTTTCAAGCGAGAACTATTGTTAATTTAATCTTTTCTAATTATAATTGGTGCGCACCTGTTTTTGTTTTTTTTTCATTCAAACTTATGATTTATTCAGGATTTCATGCTGGGGACATTCTACAACGGTATATACCAAAGACATAGCAATGATAAATACTTTTGCGGCTGCTGTGTGTACATGGTTTGGCCTTGTTACATTATGTATGCTGTTTATTGTTCTTGTCATTGGCGTAATGTTCTTGTGTATGTGTTTTTTTGTCTTAGGACATTATGCGTGCTATTTATTGTTCATACAAATGGCAGACAACTTCCACAGCCTGTTGATTCCTTGTTGCTGTTTCCTGGTTCTCAATCAAATGTTTCGTGTAACACGTCATAATCATGAGGAGTTTAAATGTGTGTGTGTGTGTATTAACATTTAGGAGCACTAAAGGAAGACGCCGACAATGGAACAGGATGAAAAGAAGATAACATTCGCTTTGTTTATACTTTTTTCTTCGGCTATTTTTTAAAAAAATATTTCCATTTTCCATTTTAGTTTCTTGATTCTGTTTGTTTGATGTTTGTATATATATTGCTTCATTTTGTTTGATGTTTGTTATCTTATACTATTGTTTGCGGTCATTTTCGTTTCAGTTTTTGTTTCCACTCACCACCATGCTTTGAATAGATTCTCTCGACTCAGGCTCGATTAAAAACAGTGATGTCCAACTTATGGCCCGTGACACGTGTGCTTTCCTGACCTCATCTAAACTTTGTCCCACACTGAGGGAAATCTGGATATTAAAGACATAATAAAAGTTTCCCTTTCAGATCTTGCGATCTATAAGGGCAGGTGATGTTTTTGTCAGCGATTGACGAGCATGGTGTCATGTGGCCAGCACAACGACCAACCGCCTTTACTGTCTCAACGAAAGTCTGTCAACCATTAGAGTTGGGTGGGCTCAGGAACGCCCTGAAAATCCCGATACTCAATATCCCAGTTTTTACCGAGAGTCGAACCCAGGAAACCGGGTTCGGAAGCCAAGCGCTTAACCACTCAGCAACCGCGCCCCGAAAGTCATAATACGCTTTTAAAAAAAAAAAAAAAAAGGAAACATTTCATCGGACCGTGTTTCAAAATCTCATAGGATGTCCGCCTCTCTTTCCCCACCTCCGGGTCGAGAATGATTGTTTATGAATAGTTTAAAATGTTTCACAAGCGTTACTTTTTTTATTAGATTATCCTCAAGGCCAGTGGTAATTTAAAAAAAAAAAAACCACACCATCCCACCGTAAGCCTCACAGACACAGGGTTCACACTCACAGCGTCTGTACGTGAAAATTAACATTGGCAGAGTTGAATATAAAGCAAGGTACATGCTTCTCCAGTAGGGTGGCTACGGGAGTGATGCTGGGGGGGGGGAATCACCTTCAATAAAATAGTAAAATGAATTCAAGACACCTGGTGAATTCTCCCCCCTTCCCCCCCCCCCTAACACCTTGACGCGTGCTTAAGAAATGAATGAGCCAACTTCTGCTCTCTAGAGAGCAGCTGTTTATAATTGTCACACCATATGTCACGTTCTCTATGCTATCTGTGCTAGAAAAATAAAAGAATAAGAGCGACGAGGTATTAAGTTATGATAAACAGTTTTAAATTAGCTTTGAGTAGGCGTGAATGGAGGCATGCTATTGTTATGTACTATGGACGCATGCAATTATGTGTAGGAGTCAATGGATGCTTTGCTCAAAGGATTGCATGTATTTGTTTTGAATCAGAGTGATCAATTTTGGTGAATATTAGTAAAGTAAATAATAAATAACAACAAAATAATAATTCACGTCTAATATATCAATACTATATTCCATGGGCCATCATCATCAAACTTCCTTTGAATGAGGGTTTTAGAGTCAGTGCCTTACTAACACTTGTAAAGGCCCGAAGCTATTTAAGATATGGGCCCCTTTACAAGTCCAGATATTTGGCGGCCTTAAGCTATAGCTTGTGTTGTCTAGAGATAAATCCGGCACTGCACATTTCTTGTATAACACTGCGTCACACTTTCATGGAGGACCTCAGAGCAGTGGACACCGGGTGGGAACATGCCTTAAATAAGACGTTGCCATTGACAGATCTTTGAAGAGACAGCTTCCCGCCTAATGCGCCCAAAGGGCTCTGCAGGATCTAAGCCTAAGTAGGCATATTTTTTCAGACCTCGTATTGATCTGGACATTGTTGTCTTCTTCCTATGGCTTGGACACATGAATTTAAAAACACGTTTCGGACGTTCCATCAGAATGACAACTATTACGTCCTAGCCCAAGTGTCCTGCAGGACGGCAAGGGGTCAAGGCCGGCAGGGTTTTAAATTTGGAAGACGACCGTCCGAAGTGCATATTGAAACGACCTTCCATTTTTACGATATAGTGCGTGTCGTGGCGCGTGTGTGTGTGTATTTCTATGATCTTGGTGAGATGTTAGCGATTGGTTGATGGCTGTGCAGTGTGAATGATGCAAGATAAGGGACATTGTCGTAAGCGGTCTTGTGTAGGACAGACGACTCCTGATTGCCAGAGTGAAAAGACGTGTTTTTGTTGTGATTTAATTCTATTCAAAATACCCGTTTTTATATTATTACCAAAGGGGAAGAAGAGGAAACCGTGCCTCATATTCTGTTTGACTGCCCTCAGACTTGCTGATCTCCGCCACGACAGGTCTGGGAAACCCAAATTTCTCGACCTGTATGGTGACATATACGCACTACGCAAGACAGCAGGGTTTCTGTCTATGGCTTTTGCAAGAGAGGATTTAGGCCTCTCAAGCCCTCACTAAAAAGGAGTTTGATGATAATGATGATGATTACATTTATTTCATTTCATCTCAAGTTTTTTTTTTTTTTCTTTATTGTAATAAAAGTTATAAATAGAATGGTACTCAAAGAAGTTATTTCAAGTTTCACAGATTCAAATATAATACCCCTACAGCAGTTTAGTTGTCTATCAGAAGTCTGCTGCTACAAGTCAACGACCGTCAGCAGCAGTGTGTATCTCTGGAGTCTTTGTCTTGTTTATTCATTTACAAGCCTGGGATTGTGACGTTTATTTTGAAAGCCGGGACTTTTTTACAGGCGGCTTGAGACAAAAAGACTAATAATTCACATTTATGTGCAAGCGCGCCAGAATTTCTACCCACACACAAAAGGATGAGCCCTAAAAAAAATAAAAATAAATAGAAGCTCTCTCACAACCACACGGCGCAACACACACACGCACACACTCGCACACTTGAAGAAGCTCAGGTGAAATTCCAGTTTGAACTTGTTCGTTTCCCACGATGAAATAAAACGTTAGGGAACAAAAAAAAGTCCCAACTTTTTAGACATTTCAGCGCTGGCAGACGTAAACTTGGGGGGATGTTGATAGATCGAGACTTGATGGAATTTAGCTTTCTTTGTCGCTCGTGTCGGCTGTGTGTGTGTGTTTGTTTGTACCGATTGTGTGTCTTTATGTATTTGTATGTGTATTTATGTTTTGTGCTCATTCCTTTGTATGACACTGCAGACAGTGTCTTCTTTGATTAGACAGAACACGTAACGTCATATGCTGGACACATGTCGAGGACATGCCGAGGACATGCCGAGGGCTCAGTATTACATATTCTTAGCTCAAAATTTACAGTTCGAATTCCAGCTCCTTCCCTCCACAGCTCATTCATGTTTTGAAACTTCAAAGTGTTGTTCATATCTCGACGCCAGTATTACATTTTTTTTTACCTTTTATTTCCCGAGTTCACTCGAGACCAATCGTCGAAGAAGGTCTGAACACTGACCTGCAGAGTCACAACCTGTGGAGACCAATAGCTCGTTGCCTCCTCACAGGTCTCTGCGGCGTGGCAAACGAGCCATCGGTCTTCACTGCCCAGAAGTTGCGACATCGCACATCAGTTTCCTTTCTGCCTATGCTACATTATTTCTCTTCCAATTATTTTTTTTCGCTTTCTTCTTTTTGCCTGGTATTGTTCCTTGTAAGAAGATCTTCGCGTACACTGAACAGCTTGTGATATGGCTCTATCACATTAGATTGCGTTTTAGACAAAGGTCAAGAAATCCTTAAATTTTGATGTGGTTGAGTGTAATAAAGTACGACAAAATGGGGATAAATCGTAGTACGTGTGTTCCAGAGAAGTGTGTGTTTTTTTGGTAACCCTAATATGCATAATATGAATAATTGAGCCTATTAGGAACTGGAACATAATGACGTTGCGTTACTCCATTTTGCTGCCCAATGAATACTCGATTCTTATCATTAAATATGTTTCTATGAGGTTTAGTTGCGGTCCAAGTGACAGTTATTACGTATTCAATAGTCCATAAACAAATTGTCCCTTTCTTGTTGCTTCCCCTGCAGTCTATATTTAGACGAACCGAAAGAGCGGAATTTCAAAATTTCTGATGCGTGATCTCCAACTCTTTTCTGCATGTATTTTACTGAAGAGAGTTCCGCACTCTAGCACTTGTCATAACATGTCAGGCAAAAGGTCTGACACGACTCAGTTTACTATCACATTGACAAAAGCTGCAGAAAATATATTTTTTTTTTGTGTAAATACAATGGTGCTTGTCTCCCTAAAGCAGGGCTTCTCAACCTGTGGGTCGCGACCCCCTTGGGGGGTCGATTTAGCATTTGCAAGGGGTCGCCTAAGAAGATCGAAAATATGGATTAGTATTATCTACTCTTCTATTGCTGTATGTGTGTGTGTGTGGGGGGGGGTCGCGGCAGAATGGGGGAATTGTAAAAAGGGGTCGCAGAGTTTAAAAGGCTGAGAACCGCTGCCCTAAAGTAAAGATTTTATTGAACCAATTTTAGTGGCGACCAGCCTTTTTGTTTTTTCTTTTGAGGGGCCTGAGGTGCTGGGCCTGAGGTGCTGGGCCTGAGGTGCTTTATACATTTTTGTCCCGCATATCACACTAGCTGTGCCATTACAAGAAGTCAACAATTAAAAAAGAACTTGTCTTTCGTTGGCATTGTGGGAAGAACTCTCGAGGAGCCGGATAGCCCAGCGAAACTGGCCGGGAATGGCCTGTGGATCATAGATCGACATCACTGGCCCACATTAGTCTGCTTTCCCCACCCCTCTCAGTTTTTTTTCCTAAGCAGAATTTTTTATTAACAAATTATTTTTAGTACAACATAAAAAAAAAAAAAAAAAAAACTTGCGTAAAGTTATAAAGAAGATCGATGAATCGAAACACATTTGTATTTCGTTAACCCAGATTTTTCCCCCACATTGCTTTGCTTTTTTTTTTTTGTTGTTGTCTGGGCGATGCATTAGTATAACACACACACACACGCAGAAGCTCTTGCTCCCGTACACACAGATTCATTTCCTGTAGGAATGTTTCCACCCACTGGCATACAAATAAACAAAAGCTTTGCCTGGGAGGGGAAAAAAAGACATTAAAATAATACATGGGGAAAAATCGATAGTAGGACATTTCTGTTTCTCTCCCATCTGTTTCTTTCTCCACATCCGACATTGCTTTTTTTTTTTTGTCCCTTTCTTTACATTTGAAAACGTTTTTCTGATTATTAAATAAGCTATCTCCCTCTCTCTCTGTCTGTCTGTCAGTCTGTCTCTCTCCTCTCTATCTGTCTGTCTCTCCTCTCTGTCTGTCTCTCCTCTATCCCCTATCTCTCCGCTCTCTCTCGTGTTTCATTCCTCTCTCTCTCTCCCCCTCTCTCTCCTCTCTCATTCCTCTTTCTCTTATCTCTCTCCTATCTCTCTCCTCTATCATTCCTTTCTCTCTCTCTCCTCTCACATTCCTCTCTCTCTCTCTTCTCTCTTCTATCTCTCTCCTCTCTCATTCCTTTCTCTCTCTTCTCTCTCATTCCTCCTCCTCTCTCTCTCTACTATCTCTCTCCTCTCACATTCCTCTCTCTCTCTTCTCTCTCTCTCCTCTCACATTCCTTTCTCTCTCTTCTCTCTCATTCCTCCTCCTCCTCTCTCTCTCCTCTCTCTCTCCTCTCTCCCTCCCTCTCTCTCTCTCTCCTCTCCCCCTTCTTTCTCCGCGAGTGTTTCTTCGCTAAAACTATTTAACAACTGTGCTGTCTTTGTTGGCAATAAGATTAATATACTATAAAAGCATTTTTTTATGGTTCAGATTCGGCCCGCTGTTTATAGTTTGGTAACACGAAATTACAACAAAATGTTTCTCGTGGTGGTTTATAATCTTTAAAATATTGTTACTTGGAAGACTTGAGAAAGAAACAAAAACAATAACATATAATTAAAGATAATGATTATATATAATTGAGAGCTCCATTTAAATATACGGGAAATTATAATCAATGAAAATCTCTGGGCCGTCTGGTCAAATGTCTGGGCCGTCTGGTCAAATGTCTGGGCCGTCTGGTCAAATCTCTGGGCCGTCTGGTCAAATCTCTGGGCCGTCTGGTCAAATCTCTGGGCCGTCTGGTCAAATGTCTGGGCCGTCTGGTCAAATGTCTGGGCCGTCTGGTCAAATGTCCGGGCCGTCTGGTAAAATATCTGGGCCGTCTGGTAAAATGTCTGGGCCGTCTGGTCAAATGTCCGGGCCGTCTGGTAAAATATCTGGGCCGTCTGGTCAAATGTCTGGGCCGTCTGGTCAAATGTCTGGGCCGTCTGGTCAGATGTCTGCTCCGAGTCTGTTTTCAACAAGCAATAATTCATATCAAAACTGAAATGTTAACTTTCCGAGACAAATTTCTGTTGTACTTTGAACATATTGTAAAACATGAAACACTGGCATATCATATATCCTTCACGTCTTTAAGTGCCAGATTTTGTTTATTGCTTTTAAGCGCGTACAGTTTTTACGATACCTTTTTAGAAAGAAGTAGGGCAGTGTTTCCCAAAGTGGGGTACGCGTACCCCCCTCAGGGGTACGGGAAGACTTTGGAGGGGGTACGCGCTGCAGCTCATTAACTATGCTGATTTTTTTTTTTTTAAATCCCCATTTATTATGTTCTGTTAATATGTTATTAAAGTGTGGGTACTGAGCATTACAGAAGTTATAAAAAGGGGTAAACATAGGTCAAAAGTCTTGGGAAACACTGAAGTAGGCTATACCCCTTTGTTACCGGGACAAAGCGTTTTAGCTCAAACAATTATGTGTGTGCGTGCCCGCGTGTGTGTGTATTGGATCGAGGCCAATCGTTATATAAGGTGTACGACGTGACAACGCGCTATTGGTCCAAACTACCCACAGGTCAGTGTTGAGGGCTACTATAGCGGATGCGTCTCGATTGGACCCCAACTTGATCTAGTTTTTCTCCTCTCTAAGATATACATTTATTTCTTTCCTTAAGGATTTGTAAGATTCGGTTCACATTCCTTCCATAGCAATAAAAAAAAAAGCAGTAACATAGACAGAAGAAGAGAAAGCGATATTGAGAAACGTGTGTGGGCGGGCGCTGTAAGGTAACCTAGGGAAAAAAAGTGAGAAAACATAAGTTGAGATGCTTTAACCCTAAAAGTGCTGAGCTGTTTTACAATGAGTGCATACATAATGGAATTACAATTCTGATATTCAGAGGCTAAACTACCATACGCGTTTTAAGGGTTAAATTAAATGAAAATACATTACAGTTTGAGAAAAGCTTGTCTTACGGAAAATTTCATGTTGCCAACAAAATAATAAAAATAACTTTGTGCTACAAGCAAAATATCTTGATTTTAATGTGCTAAAAAAAACATAAAAATTATCACATTAGACATAATTATCTATTAAATTAAACATATATCATGTGTTCCATGCACGAACGCCAAAGCAGCTATTTATAGTTATCTGCCATTACTCTAAATCTCTAAAAGAGTTGATGGCATTAAGAATAAAAAGATATTAACATCATTAAAGCCGCACATTATATTGCTCAATATTACTCGTATGCCCCCAGAGTGATTGTTAGTGTGTTCTCACAAGACTCAAAAATGTAAAAAAAAATGAAAATAGCAATAATACATAAAATTGTTGAATCATAACTGACCAATATAAAGCCTAAAGTAATTATATAAAAAACAGAATGGCTCATAGCTAAAGACAAAGTTCCTATTGAATACGCTAGGATAATACATATCAGAACTTTTTTTAAAAAATGCCATAGAGCATGGCAAGGATTGCCTGATTCAGCCCAGGAAAACTAAGAGCTTAAAGAGCTTTAAGGCCCTAAATAACACGACACGTGGGACGTATACTTTTCTTTCATTAGATAAGATCCGACTTCCATGTATTGGACACCAGCGTGAGGTTTGTCTTGTACAATGAAACACTAGGACGTATCAATGTTTTACAATCTAGTTGTTTTAAATTAATTAAATAATTAAATTAATTAGACACAGTGTTTCCCAAACTTTTTACCTGCATGGAACACTTCGCACATTCTTATTATTAACGGAACACTTTGCTTATTCAGGCCAGTGCCACCGCTTTCATTGTCTAGTTTCACTACTATGAAGACCAAAAAACCTTGATCAGCGTTCATCTATTGTGCCAAATCTTTTTTGGCCTGAGGACCACACAAATTTCTGACTTGCATGGCACGGACCACATCATAACCTTAAAAAAAAAAAAGGTCATGGAATAAATAATACAACTATAGCGTTGTTGTTTGTATATTGTTTGTATATTGTTTGTATATTGTTGTTATTTGTACTGACTGCATTTGTAGTACTCGTGCTTTGTGGCAAAACAAATAAAGTTGTTAAATTTAATTGTTAAAAACTGAGTCTGGTCCTAACAAGCAATCGGTGGATGGGGGGTATAAGCAGGGCCGGACCTACTAATTGCGTAAGGGATTCGCGGGGCCCATTCTTGGTTAAGATAAGAATAAGTGAAAATTAAGTGTTTTGTATTAGAAAAAAAATTCATCTTTGCATTTTATTCATACTTTACTAAGTACAAAATCACAGTCAAATTAACTTTACGAGCCATCTACCAACAAAAAGTCGATAAACATTCAGATCTGCCTTTCAGATTTACTATCGACTAGCAAAAATTTCGCTTTTTTTGCTTTTTTTTCCAAGAAGTCGAGATAGATTTAGATCTATATTTGTATGCCAGAGACTATAAAAGTAACTTAAATATTTGAAATTCTTGTTTTGGTTAAAACTCGCATTATTATTGTTATTAAAAGAAAGCTGACAATGCCGGGTTTTTTTTATATCGGGAGTAGGATTGACCTTGTCCATATTGAACGACACCCTGAAATGACAGGGTTTTTTTTAGGAGATTTGCATCAGTTTTCAGAAGATTTTAATAATTTCAGGAGATTTTTATGACTTTTACGTATATTACGTATTACGTGGGAAGCGTGGTCGAGAGGCCAAGTGCGCTTGAACTTGGCTTGAAGGGGGCTCGAGGTTCGACACCCGACTCGGGCAGAGTGTGTTTACTTAGCGCCTAAAGGCAGCACGGAAAACCAACTCCTAGATACCCCCTCCCCCCACTGGTCCACAAATGAGATTGGACCAAAAGCGCTCTGAGCATGCTATAAGCATGAAAGTAGCGCTATATAAAAGCTATAATAATAATAATATTTCAGGAACCCTTTTAAGTTGAAATGGTTTAATTTAATAATCTACACCTAGAATTCGCGCGGGGCCTGTGAAAGTGCTGGGCCCACTGCGGCCACCTAGGCACTGGGTATAAGCTAACATTACCGATCGATTCGCGAGATCAGTGGTCACGCCCACCTTACCATATTTTTATTTGGTCAGCAAAGCAAAACGAAAGCATTGAAACCAAAGTATTTCTGAAATATGTACATATCTATTAAGAAATTCCGAGAACTAGAATTAGCCCTCGCATAACTCTTGCGTTATTTTTTGTTCTTTTGGGGGGGGGGAGGTATTTTAATAAGAAGCAGTTGTAATGCAGGTCGGTGTGATCATGACTTCGTTATAGAAGGCATGAACACTGACCTGCAAGGTTACAACCTGTGGGCTGTTTAGACCAATTGCTCGTTGCTACGTCACGGATCTGTACAATTACTGGCGCCGTCAATTAGAACTAAGTGAAAAGGTCAATGCTGGGCTCTTGAAACATTCTTTTGTAAATCTTCTTTATGACGACGATGCCTTTTTTTACCCTTAATATTTGTTGGCAGGTTCCTTGACGAGAGTGTTTTCCAACAAGATCTTTGGGGGAAAAAACATAACGAGAACTGTCAGGACTAATTTCAAGACGAAACAATGTCTCGAGAGACAGTGAGAGAAATACAGCAAAATTTTATATATATATAAATATATATATATATATATATATATATATATATACAAGCGTGCCATACGAAAACATGTCCGGCTCCTCTACTACCAAAGCGAAAGCCATCTTGACCTGCAATATATGTGGACAAGAGTATGGCTCTTCAGCCAAAGTAGGGCTCTACAGCCATATGAACCCTAATCCTAATCTTTTGTCAGGTCAGCATTTATTTTTTTTTGCAATTGTTAGGTAGAGTTGAGCCATAGGCTCTTCAAACTCTAGGCCAGCAAAAAGCGAACAAGAGCTCCCTCTCATCGGCCTAATTGACCAGAGTGTTCTGTCTGGTAGATGGTCTTACGAGTGTCTATTTTGACGCTGTCATTTACAGTGACACGGTCACTCTGGACTCGCGGACTAGAGACGCGGTCGAAGGCTGCGTACACCGGGAACCTCCGCCATTTTCCTATTCCTAACCTATTCTAACCGTACGGGACTCGTCATTTATGCAACGGCTCCTTGAGGCGCCTGGATTTATGACAAGGTTGTGGAAGCTCTTTTATAACCTTACCCCGCACCGTGCCATGAGGATGTCTCACACCCGGACGCCACTATGAGGAAGGGTAGTATGCACGGTCATGTCTGGTCAGCTTGACCATTACCTGTAACACAAGACTGTAGGTGAAATTTGAAATTAAATTGTCAACACAATAGAACACCACACTATATAGACTCAGGTTTATGAGATATTTGTATCTATGGCAGAAAAAAAGTGTACACTGGATCGATGCGTAAACAATGAGCAATTACTGAGATTAAATTTTAGCTTTTAGTGTAAAAAATCCCCACTAGAGGCTGTCCTACTTGTGTTGTCAAAATGACAGCGCTGTAAATTTGACGCTAATTAAACAAAAAAGCAAAGCACATTTCACTAGAGATCTGTATCTTAAGATATTGTCACACTTTTTATTCGAAAACTCATTTCGGTTTTGTTTTTTCATTACTAAAGAGTCGTAAAATCCGAACTAAAATTATGGTAATTCTGCAGGATTTCAAGGGGCAGCCATCTTTGTTACTATTTTGTTATTGTTTATGTTCCAAAGAAATCCCAAGATAGTGTCTTAAAAAATACCAAGAATTAACATTACTTCTGTGTTATCAAAGCAATGCTATTTTTTCTTTTAATTTTGACTTGGTGTCAATACAATATGTTTCTTATTGTTGTCTTCTTTTTAATTGTCAAATATTGTCTATATCTATTCTGAATAATTCAGATTTTTTTTTACTACTATTTAAGTATTTTTATCGTCTTTTATATATGTCTTTTGAAATGACCCAGACTAAATGTATGGATCTTAAATTTAGATTTAGATCTATAATTTAGATCTATAAATTTAGATCTAGATTCTAGATCTATAAATTTAGATCTAGAATCTAGATATATAAATGTAGATCTAGATCTATAAGTATAAATTTAGATCTATAAATCTAGATCTATAGGAAAGTGCGAAGTTCGAGCAGCCCCGATTTGTCAGGAGGTTCGAACAGTTCACTTTTTATTGCTATAACTTTTTTATTTGAATGTTTACCAAATTACCACTATATTGCTACTGCGTATGCACCTTTTTTCTTTACTTCCGACACATACTATTTTCTTTTCCTTGTAAAGGCTAAGTTCATGGTGAGGTCAAACTCAGGAGGTGTGGAGTTATTCTTTTTTACTACCCGGTAGTGAAGGAAATGGGCAATGGGCTTAAGGGTATTTTTAAGTCTGATTGCTCATCAGCGTAAAGAGACTATTTGAAGTTGTGGAGGGTGGGAAATGGTGCAATGGATGGTGTTCTTGCGCTGGAGTAAAAAGAAAATGACTTTGTAGTAAAAATAAAATATTAAAACATGTTTTTAGATATATTTCCTTTGATCTGTTCGAACCTTAGACCAACCCGATCGAGGTTACTAACTGGGGAAAAATCCGCTCGAGGAAAAGTACGCTTGGCGATACTTACCCTACACCTCTTTGACTTCGTATTTAATTTTAACTAAGCCTAGTGATACATTAAATCCAATCTATTTTCATAGAAAAAAGGACGAGGAATTCAGAGATACTATCAGTTTTTTCATAGGTCAGACCGTTACGGTGCTATAAAAATCCAAACTTGAAAATTGCTGCCAGCGGGCTTAATGCGCTCGAACTTCGCACTTTACTCTATATATAATATATGTATAGATCTAATATGTTGTTATCTTTGTTGTTTTTTTAACAAATGTTTGTACTTTTTAATACTCATTTTTCTATTCACCTGTTTTAAATGTAAATCTAAGCCTATTAAGGCCAAGGCTATTAGAATTTCGCCTTATGCTAAATAAGGGGGAGTCTTGTGGGAGCGCTGTTGCCTCCCCCATTGGGAGTCAAGCATTAACCTGTTTGGTGTCTATTAGATTATGAGTTTAATTAATAGACTTATTAGGACTAGATGATTCCGGTATAGCTAGATCTAGCATATTTTTTAGCTACAAAAATAAAAACAAACAAAACCCCAAATCTGAGAGAAAACCCAAGATATAAGATTACAGTCTAAACAATAACAAAGATGGCTGCCCCTTGAACTCCTGCAGAATTAACAAAATTATTATTTGATTATCTACACAAGACTTGAAGTTATTTCAGTCTGAAAGATGACACTTGCACTAAGTAACTAAATTTATGGCGAAATGGTAACTATTTTACTTTATTTCCGAGTGAGCCAAACATTCGCACCGCTCTGCATTTGCGACGCACCGCTGTGCACTTTGACAGGAACAATGTCTTAGTTGTGATAAAAAAAGAACTTACTACTCTAGCCAAGAGGGTAATTTTTTTTTAATTTTAAATTTAAATGGACCGGGAAAGTCACAAATGGACATACCAAGTCACAAATGGACATACCAAGTCTCTAATGGACATAAAAGTCACCAATTTACATGCAAAGTCACAAATGGACATGCAAAGTTGCAAGTGGACATGAAAAGTCACTAACGGACTTGAAAAGTCACAAATAGACTGACAGAGTTACACGAGAATGTTATCTAATGGATGAGTTTAACTGAGATATAAAAATGTTACAAAGTGAAAAGCTTAAAAAGTGACTTGTTTGAAAGTGCAATGTCCACAAAGTAAAATGCTGCAAAGTAAATTGCTAAAAAAAATTGAAATGTCGCAAATTGAACAGATAAGGTAAACTTATAAGGTAATATTTATTTATTCGTTACACTTCTCCTGGTCTCACGACACCCGCAGCTACGCCTCACCCACCACCCCACTCCACACCCAAGTCAACTAGGATTTTAAACAGAGAACTTTTCAAGTTGCTTTAGTCTAATAAATACTGTTATAACCCTGCCATGCACACCGCCATCTAAGCTAGCGCAAAAGGTGCGCACTGTTAGAGACTAGACTGAGAAGTTGCGCACTGTTAGAGACTAGACTGAGAAGGTGCGCACTGTTAGAGACTAGACTGAGAAGGTGCGCACTGTTAGAAACTAGACTGAGAAGGTGCGCACTGTTAGAAACTAGACTGAGAAGGTGCGCACTGTTAGAGACTAGACTGAGAAGGTGCGCACTGTTAGAGACTAGACTGAGAAGGTGCGCACTGTTAGAGACTAGACTGAGAAGGTGCGCACTGTTAGAGACTAGACTGAGAAGGTGCGCACTGTTAGAGACTAGACTGAGAAGGTGCGCACTGTTAGAGACTAGACTGAGAAGGTGCGCACTGTTAGAGACTAGACTGAGAAGGATGTTTACATTAAGAAGAGGAGAACGAAGCTCCGCCCAAGTCTAGAGCTGATGAAAAAAGATAAAAGTTCCCCTTTCAGACCTTGTGGTCTATAGGGCAGATGATGTAAAAGTCATCAGTTTCTGTGGCACACAGTTAACGAAGGTTTCATGTGGCCAGCACAACGACCAAACGCCTTTACTTTTCCCCAACTATTGTCAGGTACCCATTAGAGCCCTAAGATCGCGAAGTTAAAAATCCCAGTCTTCACCACGATTCGAGACCTGGTCCCCGGTTCGGAAGCCAAGCGCTTTACCGCTCAACCACCTCTGCACCAGAACTTATAAAGAGCCCGTGCTAAAAGCAGACGTTGTCCTATGTATTTGTGATGTCCCATTGAGAACAAACATCTATATCGTTGAGTCGTCTCCTTTAAGTTATTACAATATCCCCCCCTCCCCAATTGACGAATAAAAAAATAAACTGTTGAATGCTGTCCTTTGAATTAGTTCCTATGATAACCAAGCATCCCGTAATTAGTTTTTGTTAACATTGTTTTGTTTTTTTTCTTTTCAGCTCGTCATCTTGTGTGTGTGTGTTTGTCTGCTTTTGTGTGTGCGTGTTAGTGTGTGCATGCGCATGCGTTCAGAGCTAAATTATTTAGGCAAGCAGTTCGCGGAGTAAATTACCCGTTGCAAAACACTCATGCCTGGTCATTAGTTTTACATTTGCATAAAACATCTGTTGTGTTTCTTTTTGGCCATTAAAAGTAATCTCAATGTTAAAATAATCATCACGCCCGAGCCTCGTAGAAGTAATTAGTCTAAAGTGTATTATAGTCACAATAGCTGACGTCTGGAAATGTATGTGGTATGCGTCGGCGGTTCTACAAATGTTAGAAGTCCACGGGACAACAAAAAAGAACCTTTTGTAATCTTATAGATTACAGCCGCTACTTAAAAATAATAATAATAATAATGATAATTACAATTACATCCTGACACATTTCATGTATTTATCTAGTCATGCATGCTAATCGGTGTTAAGTCATTGGTTTTCCTGGCTGATTCAGGCAACCCATTCCATTATCTAATGGTACTAGGCAAGAAGGAGCACTTGAACGAATTAGTCTTAGCATATGGAGTAAGACATGTGCCTATATCTTTGTGTTTTTCTGGGTATTTCATTAGATTTTGTTTTTGTATTTGTAAATTTTGGTTCTGTGTTTTATGTATAATTGCTACTTTACTTTTGAAGTCTTCTGATCTGAAGGGTTTCCAAATTAAGTGATTTTACTAAAGGTGTTACTCTAATCGAATGTGACTATTCGTTTGTAATAAATTCGCTGCTCTATGCTGGACTTGCTTCCTAGATATGTCACCTGATGTTGTAATATCAATCTGCGAACTTACTGCAAGTGAGAGGTACGAAAAATACGCCTCTCCACCTGGTTAACTTTTTGCCTCTAAGATGAAAATTTTTTGCAGTTTCTTTCATTGAAAAAAAGTAGCGTTCTCTTCTTCTCGGTTTTCCCACACTGTTTTATCATTATGTAATATTTAGCTTTTTTTTTTTTCCACGGCTTTGCTCGTTTTTTTTCGTTAATGTTTTTGTTTTGTTACATAATATCAGTGCTTTTTTTTAATAGTTAAAATCTACGGCAAGTTGCCTCATTGACCTCAATGCAGTGAACTCTCTTGTTGTAGTGCAACTTTACATATCCTAAGATCACCGCTATTATCTTAGGAACATTCTTTGCCCATGTTACGTTAAAATTGGTCAAACGGTTTGGATTTCTATAAAGGATATATATATATTCAAGCTTACCTCACATACTCCTTACATTCTGTTTTATATATTAGATTGATGAAGTAATAAGGTCTGTCTAAGGTAAATTAAATTAAGGGCATTCCAAGAGGGTTTGATTGATTATAATGCTAAAATGATATTCATTGGAAAGAGTATGTGGCTAAGTAGCGGTGCGCCTGCAAATGGCGCCTTGTCGGTTGCTTCTTGATTCTTTTGGTGCAGAAGCAGCACAGCCATTTTTTTTGTTTTTTTTTTGCTGCGTATTTGCTTGAGGTGTCACTGTCGACGTCTGCGTTCATCTGGTTGGTTCGTTCTTCGTTTGCTGTTTGTGTCCGGAAATGTATGGGGTGAGTTTAAATCTTAGGCCTGTTCTAAAATCTTGGTCATCTGGTAGTTTAAAAGTTTGACCTCTGTTTGTATCTCAGTGCTAGTCAGAGCTATAGTTATTTCGGGGCATTGTCAGACTAGTTGCAATTACGTTGCGCACAAGGTTTTAAATAAATTCTGTAATTGTATTTTTTCGATGTTTGTTTTGTGTTTTTCGGTTTCATTCGAATTCATTTCGCCTAGGGCTTCCAATTATCTTACGCAGGCCCTGTTTCGGATGCTAATTCATACTTAACGATAATTTGAAACGGCCTTGAATATAGACTTATCCAAGTAGATTCGTATAGGATAAAGTGAAACTATTATACATTTTGGAACTTCCAACATTGCCTGTGAATGATCAAATCTTCGAGTGAAAAAAAAAAGGTCACGAAAGACGTTCAATTGACCACTACCATCCTGGACAGCTTCAAACTAGGCTAATAAGGGATGCAAGCGTGTCGTCATCAAGCCATTCCTCGACAGTAATGAATTCTCGCACCATCTCATCATGCCCCGCCTCCCTTTTCGTGGGTCACGTGTTTGTTTCTAAAAATAAATCACGTTCTTATTATTTGTTGTTTTTTTTTCCCCATTTTGTCATCTCCGTGGTTTCTCCTCCCCCCCCCCCGGGAATGCGTGATTCTCTAAAGGCCAGCACGTTAAGGCTTTATGGTCTGTGCCGTAATTGGCGTTGTGTGGGTGACAGTGAGGCGGAATGTGCCGGTTGGGAGCTATTTAGGAAAGAAAAATCAAATACTCACCTAGATGCTTCTCCCCTTCTCTTTTCGCCGCCCCCCCCCCCTTTTCAAACACCCACCCACACACACATACACAATCCTGATTCGTTGCCCTAGTTACACACAAGTTTGTATTATTTTCCCGGTCCAAGTTTTGTTTGTCGTAAAATAAAAAAATGATGTTTGATTTAAGCGACATTTTTTTTGGGGGGGGGGGGCGCCAAGTAGGAATAAATGTACGTCTGCTGAAACATGCGTATGCAAATGTTTACGTCTGGTCTATAAAGAGAGGCCATTGGCTGTAGAGAAAGATGGAGGAGGGTGGGGGGTAGTCAGAGGGAGAGAGGAATAAAGAAATGGTACAAAGAAAGAGGAACAGAGAAGGCCAAAGAAAGAGAGAAAATGAGGAAGAATTAAAGAAAGAAACAAAGACGGGAAAGAGTAATTGAGAGGTAGTGCGTCGGCAAACGTTTAGATTAGAGAGAGAGAGAGAGAGAAGGGGAAGTAATTCAAAAAGAATAGAGAGGGAGTAGATAAAGACAAACCAAAAGATAAATGAGGAAAAGAGAGCTAGTGAAAGGATAGGTTGAAAAAGAAAAGAGAGATAGTGATAGGATAGGTTGAAAAAGAAAAGAGAGATAGTGAAAGGATAGGTTGAAAAAGAAAAGAGAGATAGTGAAAGGATAGGTTGAAAAAGAAAAGAGAGATAGTGAAAGGATAGGTTGAAAAAGAAAAGAGAGATAGTGAAAGGATAGGTTGAAAAAGAAAAGAGAGATAGTGAAAGGATAGGTTGAAAAAGAAAAGAGAGATAGTGAAAGGATAGGTTGAAAAAGAAAAGAGAGAAACAGAGTGCGATTTCCAGAATAGAGAGAAAGACATAGAGAGAAAGACATAGAGAGAAAGACATAGAGAGAAAGACATAGAGAGAAAGACATAGAGAGATTGATATGCACAAGACTGTTGCATGTCTCTCTCACCCTCTCTCTTACTCTTTCGCTAATTTAAACGTTTACAGTAACACACACACAGAGAGAGGGAGAGAGAGAAAGACACAGAGGTGCAATGAAATAGCATTAGTTTTTATATTAGTATTGTGTCACACATCAAAAGCTTTATATGCGTAATCATGCGTAATCAACAGATAGCATAAAAACAAAACAAAAAAAACTGACGATGTGAGGGCATTCTGTTCCCGCCGGAAAGCGCGCACCAAAAAAAAAAACAACAACAAACAAATGAACTTACATAAAGATGAGCACTAGAGAAAGAGATCAGAGGGGTCGACTGGGCGAGACTTGGTTGAGGGCTGAAATGTCAGTCTAGTGTGTACGTCTGACCTTTCTGTTCGGATTACCTCCAGGGTTATTACACATGCTTGGCGACGGGGATGGGAATCGTCTGCGCCGAGGCGGAAGTAAAACAAGGACATTCTTTTGTGCCTGACCTTTCATTTCTGTTTTATTTCCCCTTTCTTTTCTGGAAAATTTATCCAAACACATATTCTACAATTTTGTGAGGGGGGGGGGGGAAATAAAGGTGGAGACAAAAAAATACTGGGGAAAACCCTGCGCGAGTTAAAGAAAGAGTGTTTCGGCTACGAGGTCTTCGCTGGCAAGTTATTTTAACAAAACAAGTATTCATCTTGCTTTCTTATTCATTTATTCACTTAAGAGGCATTCTTTGAAATTAAGACGACCCCGCCCCTCGCTCCGCATCACACAGTCATCGATGTTGATGGGCACTTTCTCCCTGGCGTGTCTGTTTTTACAAAGCTTTTCTTAACTCCGTCAGTCTGCGCCAAATTTTGATAACGTTAGTTCCTCCTACACCCAATCAATTAATTGCTGGTAACTAATTATTTCGTTTGATACCAACAAGGGAAATGTATCCTTCAGTATTAACAGATATGGCTAAATAAGTCGGGTTTTGTCCACATAGATATTTGTGCATGTTGTTTCTCCCACACCCATTATCGGATTGAGTTGAACCTAACAAATCACCTATATGTCCTTCTCGCCTCTCGATAGGACATGCTCAGCTTTCTCTGGTCCCAGTTTTCAGCTTTCGGGGATACTCCTTTCAGGGAGAAATCATTGTCCGAACTAACTCGTGTTTTCATTTGATTATTTCTGCATTCAGCCATTAATTTTCAGTCTGATGTTGTCTCACTTAAACTGACGATGTCTTTTTTGGTTGAAGTTCTGTTTTCTTAAATTTGATTCTCACCACAGTTTGTTTGTCATTAAAAAAAAAAAAAAAAAGTAGTGCGATATGAATCATATCGGCAAAAAGGCGGAGGAATTCGTTTAAACATGATTGGCATATAGAGTTTTCACCCTCGACAGTTGGCTCGGTGTGATCCGGTTACACAAAGAAAACATGTAACAGATTTGGTTTACGTTTGAGGGGGAAAGTATTTTATATACTATCTATTTCAAGTCATTTGTTGCCTATCACTCTCTTTCGTTTACCTCCCTTGTTGAAACTGTTGAAATACATTTATAGACATAGCCTTGTTGTTGTTGAATTATGATAGATTTTTAATCATAGGTAATGTAACACCATGTTGTATAATCCCGTCTGGCTAGTGGTCCGTTCGTGCTTTCGCCTTTAGGTGAGACTCGCACTTAAGAGTGTGACAAGATATGGGAGACTTGTTTGGCCTCTGTTTCCATGATGCTTTGTTAATGTGGGTCATTAGTGGGAAGACATAGCTCTAGACAGCACCAGATGGAGAGAGACAGTGACCAAGAAAGCTATGGACAGTGAAAGAACATGGGTCTCAGCTCAGGAAGAAAAACGGACAATGTGAAAAATGGCCAGCTCCTCTACCACCGAAGCAAAAGCCACCTTAACCTGTTCTATTTGTGGACGGGAGTGTCTCTCCAAAATAGGGCTCCACAGCCACATAAGGAAGTGTGCTCTGAGAGGCCAATATAGTGGGTCATGGGTGGGTCTTTCTGAAATCTCTTTGCACTTTCCTGACATTAAGAAGTGAGAGATAGAGATAGATAGATAGAGAGAGAGAGAGAGAGAGAGAGAAGGGAAGAACGTCGAGATGAAGACTAACCCACTAAATGAAAACAAATATTTTCTTGTTCCAAGGTCAGGTTGAAGGACAAAGGAGAAAAAAAAACATAACATCCATAATTACAAACACAAACAAACACAAACAAAAAACGAAAGAAAACATGTCATTTTAATGACGCTTCGTCCACGTTCATCATTCCGATAGAGTGCTGCCTCATGGGAACGGCCATCGATCTGTGGTCTGCACTTTTGACCATTACATTGTAACGCAATGGTGAAGCGATTCCATTCCCATTCTTTCCTAGTAAAAAACTACAAAATCGATTTCTGTCAATTGCTCTAAAAATTACCGAAGTCGATTTCATTTTTATTAATTTTTTTTTTCATTTCAAAAGGTAAATAGTGATACTTATGATCCATTTCTCTTTTACCCCAGTTAATTTTGAAAATTAAGTTTTAAAAATACATAGAAATAAAACAATCCTGTCTTCTTATTCAGTTATAATCGACGCAGTTTATTTGTGGTATCGAAATCGCTGTTGTAAAAAAAAGTTGGTATCGAGTACTCGTGTTTTCCAGTTCCGTTCAATATTAATTAAGTTTTTATTACATTTTTGTTTTATTTTGTTTTCTGTAATTTTGTGTCAGTCTCGTTTGAGCTTCTTTATTTTTTGTAGTTCGATGTATTAGATTTAATGATAATTCTATTTACTGGTTTAGACTTTCGAAAGCCAAAGCCAATTTTGCTTAGACTTCAGATAGCCAAAGCCAATTTTGCTTAGATTTTAGATAACATTCTGAGGCGAGAACCAAACGGCCAGGCAGCTGTAATAGTAGGCTAGTAGAGACTAACAAACACTTTCTTGTCTGTTTAAATGCCCTCTTTATTCATATTAGATCGTCCATATATATATTGGCCCAAAAGGAATTCAATTATCCCCCCCTATCTGTTAATTAGCACATTCTTTCGACATGCCAGCAATGTGGGTTACTGGGTTACACTAACAGATCGGGGCTGACAAACAATCACATTTACTATCACAGCAGCCACCCATATATTTGAAGTACACAAAATAGTAAAAAAATAAATTGTAATTAATATTTTTAAGAAACTTTTCGCCCCCAAATATAATGCACTAGATACATTCCCTGTTGTTTTCGTGAGCAGAAAAAAATATTTGTATCCTAATGAACTGATTAAATCATATTGTCATTAATCCTCTCCTCCTGGACCTACTTTGGTCGGGTCACATTTGTGTCTCTTCAGGGAACCCTAAATAAGCCTTAACAGTTAGATCTCGTCCAGAGATGTTTTTAATGCTCAGGAATTTCCCAATGTCAACAACAAATCTTATAATTAAAGAGATTGCATTACTCCCTTATTCATAATCCCTTGTCCTAATCATTCCATATTTTGCTTTTGTAGTTCTAAAGACATCCGCCTTGCTTAGAGGTTATTGACTCCCCGCTAACGCCTTCCTTCCAAGTACACCTTTAATTACCTGTATATTCGATGCACACTTACTTATTTTATGACCTGCATACTGGAGGGATCGTATTTGCTTTGCATCGCCCCCCCCCCACACTCTCTATCTCTCCCTCGGCTGGCAGCTCGTCCTCTGCTTCTCAATCAAGTGTGTCCCTGTTATTTTCAGATTGGCCTATCTTCAGTCCCCTTTTCCCCCCCTTTGTGCGTCATCGTCGCCCTTGTAACACGATTGTAATACTCTCTATCCTCTCTCTCCTTTTCTTACCCCCCCCCCCTTTTTCCGTTCTCCCCCCCCCCCCACCACCACCACCACCACCGACCCCTTTATGCTTTTTTTCTCTCTCGGCAAACTGTTCAGAAATGCTGCTGACATTTTCACATCTGGCGCGAAGAAGTTCGCGCCCGCGCTCCTCAAAGGGCCTTCAGCATCGGTTACGCGATCCATGTAGGTGCGTGCATGTTTTACGCGTGCGTGTGTACTACGCATGCCGTGCGTGTGAGCAGCAACAGCTCTGGATGACGTATATGGGTCTAAGTACTCTCGAGGCCAAAAACATATGTGATGCTGACATTTGGTTCACCATCACACCAGACTTTTCTTTTGCGAGTCCTTTTTTAGGCACACCTTAGAGATGTGAGAATCATTCTATAGTGGAATTTCATACTTAATCATATTAATCTAATCTTTGATTGTACTTTGATTTTCTAGATTCGGTTTACATTACTTTAGCAATAAAGAATACAGTTTTGTTATGGGGTATAGAAAAGAAAGCAATAAGGAGAAATGCGGGGGGGGGGGGAAATGTAATGGAATTCATAAAAAACGTAATTAAATGAAAAGATGATGATTGATAGAGAGTTGAAATAATTCAACAATGTCAAGGACATTATACTGAAAGGTCACCGTACGCAGGACATTGTTATCGATATTAATTTTTGATACAATCGTAAGAACTTTTGAACTATGATTCTGCATTGGTTTAAATAATTTGTTTAAAATACATAGCTTAGCAATGCTCCCATATTCTGGAGACCGGATACAGGATACACAGGAGACTCCATTTATTAAAAACAAAAATCTCCCCCACATTTTGTTTTTATTATATGTGAAAGTGTATAAAGTTCTCATAATATATCTTTGTGTGTGTGTCATAAATTTTTTTATTTAACTCTTTCTCTCCGTAATTATCTACCACATTCTGGTGGAATCAACGCTGGTATCGTCAGTTAGGAGAGAAAGAGTTAAACCTCTAGCTTTGTATCAATGCGCATTTTTTTTTCAATTACTTGCCCATTTCTAGGATCGGGCAACCGTGTGCAGGGAGGGGTAACACTGTGAAAGCCTAAAAAGAAAACGCAAACAATAAAGATTTAAAGGTCCTAACCCCCCTCCCTCCCTCCAACCACACTCATTGATTTCTGGAAGATAATCATTGCAATGCAAAAGTCATGTGGCATGAAGTCATGTGTCGTGACATTGTGCATTATAAAATTAATGTGGCACTATATAAAAGTTTTAAAATTTGTCCTGAAGTTATGTGTTTTATAATGTGTCCTGTAAAAGTATGTTTTATTATGTGTCCAGAAATGATGTATTCATAATATGTCCAGAAAAGATGAGTTTTGTAATGTGTCCTCAAAAGGTGTGTCCAGAAAAGATTAGTTTTATAATGTGTCCTCAAAAGGTGTGTCCAGAAATTATGTGTTTTATAATGTGTCCTCAAAAGGTGTGTCCAGAAATGATGTGTTTTATAATGTGTCCTCAAAAGGTGTGTCCAGAAATGATGTGTTTTATAATGTGTCCTCAAAAGGTGTGTCAAGAAATGATGTGTTGTATAATGTGTGCTCAAAAGGTGTGTCCAGAAATGATGTGTTTTATAATGTGTCCTCAAAAGGTGTGTCAAGAAATGATGTGTTGTATAATGTGTCCTCAAAAGGTGTGTCCAGAAATGATGTGTTGTATAATGTGTCCTCAAAAGGTGTGTCCAGAAAAGATGTGTTTTATAATGTGTCCTCAAAAGGTGTGTCCAGAAATGATGTGTTTTATAATGTATGCTCAAAAGGTGTGTCCAGCAAAGATGTGTTTTATAATGTGTCCTCAAAAGGTGTGTCCAGAAATGATGTGTTTTATAATGTGTGCTCAAAAGGTGTGTCCAGAAAAGATGTGTTTTATAATGTGTCCTCAAAAGGTGTGTCCAGAAAAGATGAGTTTTATAATGTGTCCTCAAAAGGTGTGTCCAGAAATGATGTGTTTTATAATGTGTCCTCAAAAGGTATGTCCAGAAATGATGTGTTTTATAATGTGTCCTCAAAAGGTGTGTCAAGAAAAAAGGAATTGTATTGAAGCAAATAAAACGATTCCACTCAAATGCACTGCGGGAAATGCGTAGGCCTTGGAAGTGTGTATTTCACCTTGAATTCTCCAGGAGTCTATCCAACAACACAGCCCTTCTGAGTACCAGGGACCTTTTTTTTTTAATGGGTGGGGGAGGGGGGGGGTTGGGAGCGTCGAATGAAGTTCACGTGCCATGATCTCTGACCGCCTTGGTAAAAGCGTTAATCTTTGAAAAGACCGGATCGAACATGTCTGAACTTTAAACAAATGTGTAGTAGATAAAACTCAAAGGGCAACTCAACGCAACCCATGCACGGGGAGATGTCAGGCCCGAGATCGCGTCCAGCGAAGTTATATTCGGACCGTTTTAACGCGAGGGAGAGGTTCGCTATCACGGAATAAGGAATAATAGTAATGATGATAAAGGCAATAAAAAAAAAAGATTTTTAAAGACAGAACTTATCTGTGGGGAACAACCGCTAATTACTGCCATTTACCTGAAAATGGCAGGGTTTAGCTCCTTTTTTGATATATAAAACAAAATGAATTAATTTGTACTAAATGATTAACCTATTGGTTAATTTTTGGATTGATTCGTGTACTGTCATCTACTATGAATAATTGTGCAAAATTTCAACTTGATTCGAGAATGGGAAGTGAGAGAAAAAAACGTGTCAAAACGTAATGTGGGGATTAAATCCATATATACATTCAGATATTTAAATAAGCAGCATTTATTCCACTTATTTCGATATCAAACAAAATAATTAATCACCGATAATTAATTAACTAACTGCTGTTTTTTTTTATATATTATTAATTCGTGTATTGGCAGGTTTAAATGAATAATTGTGCAAAAGTTTTAGCTTGATTCGAGAATGGGAACTGAAAAAAAAACAACATGTTCAAACGTTTTACCAGACAGACAAACAGACTGAGTGAGTTGGTATAATAAAAGGGAAGCCCCTTTCACACCCTTGTTTATAGGGCAGGTGACGTAAAAACGTTGCTACGGCTGACGAGTGTGTCATGTGACCTGCACATGGACCAACAGCCTTGACATTCCTCAATGTCAAGTACGCACTACATTTGATATGACGTGTACTTCTTCTTCTTCTTCGTTCTCATTGTTATGTTGGAGTGTTCAGATGAGAAGACCAATACATGAGATGAAATGCGCAGTGGTTTCCAGATCAGGGAGCTCTCCATATAGTTTCCTTTCTATTGGGGGTGATTTGGGGCCAATGTCTTATACGGGCCTCTTGGTATAGAGAGCAGGTTTGGAGGACGTGGTCTGTATTCTCTGGTGATTCTCCACATGGGCAGATTTCACTGGTTCCAATTTTGAGCTTCCGTACATGTGTTGTCGCATTCTGTTGTGTCCGATCCTGAGTCGAAAGATTAGACGTTGGTCTTGTCGGGATAGCTTATAGTAAGCGTCATCTTTCTTGTGATTTGGATGAGAGCTCGTCCATTTCTCATTTATTTTATTTACTATTAATTTCTTCAATTCTTCTGGATAGAGTGCAGAGTTTATTAGTGTGTTAGTTCTCCCACTCTTGGCGAGTGTGTCAGTGTACTGAAATCGTGTATCCTAAAAAAAAAAGATTAAAATTTGATTTATTAATGTGAAAAGAAAAGCTTTTAACACTACTTTAGAGTTGAGGAGGATACAAATCTCAGTCTTCACCGATATTCGAACTCGAAACCCCTCGACAAACGCTTTTATCTCTCAGCCACCACGACCCTAAACAATTTTTTTTTATTGTTAAATTATGCGTGTACATGAAAACTATCAACTGAATAGCTAACACTTGGTTGTCATAGCAACTGGCGCAATCGCCATTCCATCTGCAACATATATTAACTCTCACGTCAGTCTGCGCTCTGTTTGCACACGGCAAATTGAAACGGTTGAAATGGCAGAGCTTTTGAACTGCTACTTGCCCTTATAAAACTTTAAAAAAAAAAACACTCCAGATAAGATACCCAGGAGGTCGACCTTTGACCGGGCAGGTCAAGCTATCACCAAACAAAATTAAGCTCAACCGACGAGAATATGCAGACTATCCTGCTCACGCTTACAGTAAGACACGCAGTTATCTTAGTTTGTATCCAGACATCCTTTGTAAATAGTATCCAGACATTCTTTGTAAATAGTATCCAGACATCTTTTGTAAATTGTATCCAGACATCTTTTGTAAATTGTATCCAGGCATCCTTTGTAAATTGTATCCAGACATCTTTTGTAAATTGTATCCAGACATCTTTTGTAAATTGTATCAGACATCTTTTGTAAATTCTATCCAGACATCTTTTGTAAATTGTATCCAGACATCTTTTGTAAATTGTATCCAGACATCTTTTGTAAATTGTATCCAGACATTTTTTGTATCAGAGCGAGACCAATTGTCGAGTTATTTGTTCTCAACTGACCTTACTTTGCCACGTCACACGTCTGCAGCGAGGCTACTATATAGATTGGCCTGGATCAGAGACGGCCTTTTGGGGTGGCGAGTGGGCTAACCACCCCAGACCCCGCGCCTTGTGGAAGCTCCCGCTACAAAGATATTTTTTTTTGGTCACAGTCTGTCCGCCGTACAAATAATCCGGACCCATTTTACGACAGTCTACCAGGTCCTCGTGGACTGCTAAGGCCGCCTCTGTTTCTATCTGGTTATACATCGAGGCATCCGTTGTATCCAGGCGTTATAATTAAACATCTGCTGTAGCCAAACATCCGTGCTATCAATGTATCAGTTGTCTCCCTGCATTTGCTACATATTTATATATCCGTTACACCCAGGCATCCGTTGAGAGATTGTCAGGCGTATCGATTTGATGTGTCCCCGACACAATGTTTATCCGAACTGTAATACTCGACTGGCAGAAAGGTCCCGCCCGAAAAGGTCTCAAATATTGACTCCCCTACTCCCTCCCCCCCCCCCTTTTTTTTTCCAAAACCTTTTCAAAATTTAAACACTAGTCCTGGAATAGAGCGTCGGTATGGAATAGCCCTGGGCTTGTGGAGTCATAACCCGAATTCCTGATAGCATGTGTACACTGTCGTGTCATAACCAGATCAAAGCAGTTTGGTAAACGTTCACGGCGCTGTACGATAAACTGGTTAGCAGACGAGATCAGTGAAATATTTTCTCGTGTTTTCCACCCAAAAACATGTTTGTTTTTTCTGTGTGATGAAAACTATTATGCTGCGTCGAAAAACATGTTCTTAATCAATGAAGCATTACATATAGATGAAAGCCTGCGAAATAATTAAAATACCTCCACCTGTTTTCCTACATCATTCGGTAAAATCATATTTCGTATGAATTGAGCATTATTTTCATTATGTTTCCGTTTGAAGGAATCCCAATTTCAAGGACTTCGTTCATTTGGTATGTATAACACATGTGTACGTGCATGTGTCTACAACAGAGAACAATAGACAACCTAATGATCGTCAAGTCTGAACAATGTTAATCTTCATTGTTGTGAAAACATGGAACTTGAGGTTTTGTCTTATGTGCTTTTTGGTTATGCTTGCCCTGGATGTAACAAAATATGTGGGTCACAGCTGGGGCTGCGCAGCCAACGGGAAATACTGCATTCCTAACGAATCTTCGGACTCGAAGACAAGCCTTATTAATGTAATCTTCTACTGAATAAAAAAAAAAATGTCTTCGTCACATAGTTTTGTTATCTTTTCTGTTGTGTGTTAATATGTTGATGTAATTACAATACTACTGGGAAAAAAAGAGAAAATAACTTCTATTGGCTTGAGAGGCATAAAGAAAAATAAAACAGAAGGCAAAGATGGTATATAAGAGGATGACATTGTGTAATGGCGTAGGGTTGTACATGTCATGTCATTTAATAGGGTGGTCAAATGTAGGTACTCCCGTGGTGATGTAGCCCGCTCTTGTATAAACACCAATCAGTTTTCTTGGATCTGTTCAGTCTTAGTTCCAACGTGAACAGAATGAGGGACTTGAACTTTGAGATTCGTTCAGCGGGACTCTGCCGTGGCGTCAAGCAATCTCTCGAATGAAACCTGAAAAGTGGGAGGCCTCCGCTGGTGTCCTTTTTGTTTTGTTCTAGCACGCGATGGCACTAATGTTCAACAGAGATGGTTCCTCCAAATAACATCTCTAAGAGGAAGCTTCTCAAATCATTGGCATACATCTTGGCGTATTTTATGCATTATGGAGCACCGGGAAAGTAATATCACATTGCTTTTTTATTTTTTAATTCATGTTCTAATAATTGGTATGGTTTATTTGCATTTTACATTGTCGGAAAATAATAAATCCTTTTTTTTTTTGTTTGTTTTCTTTTTTGCATCATCCTAATTACGAAGAGCTCAGGGGTGCTTACAACTTACCACTGCTTGTGCTGGACTGTCGTTCGAACTTCCCAATAGTCAATGGTTCATACCCTGCCCGCTGCCATCCCCCGTCGTCCTGCCGGAGATTTGACTAGGGAAGTAAATTATTTCTGAAGGAACATTTGAAATATGTCAAACATTTTACCAAGACCACGTGTCGTCTGCCATAGCGTTTATATTTTCTCGCTCCTGATAACACCAATAACGGAAACATGAACGCAAGCAATGCTATCCTAAATAGCGTGTAGCCCTTGTGTTATACTGTGATGGCCCTGTTACGCAAAGACTCTCCCGCCCTAGTATTTATTATACAGAACAGAATCTTCATAAACATACTAGACTTAATTTAGTTCCTGATTCCTTAACATCCTTTTACTCCCGTATGAGAGGGAGTCTTATGAGAACCATTTTTTTTTCGTTTGCGTGCTATGAAAATTCATGAGCTCATCAGCCTTGCCGGTCACTCTATCGTCTGATCTGGCCGGAGACCGGACTTTTTGGCCGGAACTTCTGGACAGCCATATTAACTTTTTTTTTCTTTCTCTTTCATCCGTTCGAACTCCTTAACCCACCCCTTCCCCCTTTCTATTTTATGCTCTACATTTATGTCAGGATTTGTCCCTATCCCCCAAGTCCCCTGCACACACACACACACACACACACACTCGTACAAAAGGACCACTCAGGGACTGGACATTAGCATTTATTTCTCAGTTAGTTTTGTTAGGGACAGAATGCGTAGGAAAAAAAATCGAATCGAACCTTAAAGCGTCTTTGTGTGTCAAAGGTTCTTAAAGAAGATTACTACATCCCATTTTCTCTTTCTCTGTCTCATTTCTCTGACTCTCTTTCTTCTCTCTGTCACCACTTTCACTCTCTCTCTTTCTCTCACTTTCTTATCTCTCTCTCTCTCATTCTCTAACTCTCTTTCTTCTCTCTCTCTCTCTCCACTTTCTCTCACTCTCTTCTGTCTCCACTTTCTCTCACTCTCTTCTATCTGTCTCCACTTTCTCTCACTCTCTTTCTTCTCTCTGACACGACTTTCTCTTTCACCCTCTTCTTCTTCTCTCTCTATTTCTGTCACTCTCTTTCTCTCTCTTTCTTCTCTATCTCTCTTACTCTTATCCTCCAATTTCTCTCACTCTTTCTCCCCATATCTCCCCACCCCCCACACTTTCTTTCACTCTCTCCTCTCTCTCCATTTTCTCTCCTCCCTTTCTTTCCCCACTCTCTAGTCTCTTTTCTCTCACACTCTTTCCCCTCTTTTCTCTCGTTCTCTTACTCTCTTCTTACCCTCCTTCTGTCTGACTTGTCCTCCTTACACTCTCGTTCTCCTCTCCTCTCCCCCCCCCTCTCTCTCTAAATTCAGTCTTTCATGTTTACCAATGAATTATGTACATACTAAATCAAATCATTGGTTTTCATGGCATAATCAAGCTAGTGGTATTGATATGACCAACATATCCTTTTCCTCTTGTTGGCATTTTTTTAAAAATATCGCTGTCATCGAGGTCATTGCCTCTGGCTTTAATTACTTGCAACTTAAGCCAGTGACATTAGCTATTACGTGTAGTTTTAGTACAGACTGTCTCATTGTCCATGACATATGACATTCATCTTTGGGATAAATGTCACATAAATATTTAGGAATTATATTTTCAGAGAAGTGGGTTTTATAATACAAACTTCTTCAAAATTTATGTCTTTTTTGGGGGGGTTGTGTGGCATCATTTTTTCGTATGTCACCAGAACTTCTTGGGGGTTTATGTCACCAGAACAATTTTGGGGTTTATGTCACCAGATCATTTTTTGGGGTTTATGTCACCAGAACATCTTTGGGGTTTATGTCACCAGAACATTTTTGGGGTTTAGGTCACCAGAACATTTTTGGGGTTTATGTCACTAGAACAATTTTTGGGGTTTATGTCACCAGAACATTTTTGGGGTTTATGTCACCAGAACATTTTTGGGGTTTATGTCACCAGAACATTTTTGGGGTTTATGTCACCAGAACTTCTTTGGGGTTTATGTCACCAGAACATTTTTGGGGGTTTATGTCACCAGAAAATCTTTCGGGTTTATATCATCCAGAACATCTTTCGGGTTTATGTCATCAGAACATCTTTCGGGTTTATGTTACCAGAACATTTTTGGTGTTTATATCACCAGAACATTTTTGATGTTTATGTCACAAGAGCATCTTGGGTTGTTGTTTTTTTCACAAGAACGTCTTTGGGGTTTATGTCTCATTTATCGTTGTGTTATATGCCACGAAAGCGTTGTATATGTCTTGTACATCATATTGTACTGTCACCAACATCACTGGGGCTAATGTCACACATCATTGAAGTATATGTTTTAACCTGGTGTTAAGTTCCTCTCAACAGGCATGCTATAGTGTGTGTGGTTGTGTATGTTTCCTTTGTTTTATATATATTTAGAATGTTCCTTGAAGATTATTACATCTTAGTCCACTATTGAATGTCTGTGGTCAGGGTTCGCACCAGGGGTCATCTAGACGACAGCCCTTGGTGCCTGCCACAACAGTATACAGCCATTCTAAGTATATATATATATATATATGTCATCAAATATATATATATATATATATTTGGTATCGTTGAATTATATATAGAATTGATGGAATATGACGGTATATAAAGAGGTTGAAGACCGATACAAAAATAGGTGGAAACACGCATGCATATTAAATGGCAAGCAGATTTTAAAATTGTTTCCAGATTTGTTCAAGTTTTTTGGGACAAATGTATATCATCTCATCTGTGCTTTGATTTTCGTCTTAGGGGTGCTGTGACATTTAGACTAAACAAATCTCTCCACTTTTCCCGGTCAGCAGCAGGACATCAAGAGAGAGTGGCCGCTCCATTCTTTTACGCTTTTCGTTGGGACGACCCTTTCTTCGTGCTCCCTCCACTGTATCTCGAAGGATGACTTTTGACAGTGAGTCATGTCTTACAATATGATCAAACCAGCTCAGCTTTTATCTCTTATTTAGTTCTCCACCTTTTTTTTTTCCAGCCAGAGTGTTGACTTGTAACAGTACAAACTCGTTTGTCTTCTTTTCTTGGTATCCAATACTCAGCGTTATTGTGTAGCATTTACTGTCAAAAGGCTTGGACTCTTCTTTCAGCTTCAGTGTTCCACGCAATCAGGAGCTACAACTCAAGACAGCTCTACTTTATTAACTTTTGAACTGAAGCTTTTTTCACAACTTTTTTTTTTATTTTTTTTTTTTAGACTTTTTCAGATGACCTTGAGTTTTTAAATAATAAAATTTGAATGCTTGGCGGCCCTAAGGTTGCTGAACTCATGCGCCCGTTTTTCAACATAATTATACCTTATATTTCTTTTTATTAAAAACAAAACAAAAAAACAAACATGAAAAAAAGCTCAAATATTTTTGATGCAGAACGGTTGTGTCCCCTGGCGATTGCATAAATTGTTGTCGGCTTCCTGAACTTCTCTGCCAGCTATTTTGTTACGTTAGAGAAGTGTAACATTTTCTTTTAACAAGGGAGGCAATTTGAACACATGTAACATTTACCTTTGACAAAGGGAGACAAATTTCTATTCAAGCTACTTATCCAATTAATGCCATGAGATCTACGAGTTTTTTTATTTATTTTATTTTTATTCCCGAACGAACTGGGTTAGATTGTGTTAGCTGCTGGTTCAGTTTGGCGTTAGAAAGAAGATTCATTTTTGGGTGATCACTCCATACGTTGGATTGTTTGGAAGATAAGAAGAAAACTGTTTGTCCTTAGCAATGCAGTGTGGGAACATGTGTGAACGTTGGTTTGATAGGGCAGACTTGAGGGGGGGGGGGGGCTCTGTCATGTCGTCACTTACATTAACGTTTGAATATGCGTGTGCTTGAACGTGTGGGTGTGTGTTTGTGTGATATGGTCTACATCTCTTTGTGTGTGTGTGTGTGTGTGCGTGTATTTGATATGATCTATCTCTCTCTCTCTCTCTCTCGTGTGTGTGTTTGTGTAACATGCATCACGTAGCCATGTTTCTGTAATCTCACATCAGCTACGTTCCTCTATCACTCACTCAGCTCCACACACACACACACTCGCACTGCTATCATACAAGGACACTATGACCTGGCCCCGTTACGCTGACATTGATCCCGGGCACTTTCGTCTGTCATGCGCGCGCGCACACACACACACGCACACCTTTCACGTAGACACACGTAGTTCACATATGTATACACACACACGCAACCGCTTTCCGTACTTTTTGTTTAGCTGGCCATAACGTTTCGTCTCGTGTTTCTCACCACCAGGACCACGAGGAGCGGCGCCACCTGTGGACATGTAACGATCGTTACATCATACATCGACCCTCGGATCTAAACCCCTGGAACACCGCCTCGACCACCACCCGCCTTGTCCCAGTTCGTCCTAGTAAGTGACAGGAACCTGTGACTTACTAGTTATCGTCATCGGATACCAGAACATCATTGGATTACTTCCTGTTTCGATTTCCTTTCATTTTTAAGGTAATTTGAATTTCACTTAGCCAACATTTTTTGTTAAAACATGCATTTCGAACATATATCATTGAGTCATCATCATAATAATAATATATAATATATATTATATATATTCATCATCATCATCATTAGCCTCCTTCAGTCTTAGCTATATTCCCTCTCTATACTCCTCTCTTTTGACGACTGAGTTTAGTAAACTCGTGTTAGCCTCATTGGTTAAATAGATCTAGATAAACAAAAACGAGAGCACATTAACAAAGAAAAAATAGATTTGCAATGGGCCTCATTCACCAATCGTAAACAAACAACATTTAGCCACGGCCTGGTCGTGCGGTTTGCACGCTGGACTGTCATTCAGATTTATTAAAAAAAAAAAACTCCTTATATTCGTCTGGTCAATTTCTGTTAGTTACCTTATATCTTACCGTTTCTAAATATTCCTTTATTCTTTTTCTATGCTTCTATTTGTTATTGTTAGGTTAATGTAAACTGTGTGTATCGTGTAAATCCCCAAACAGATCTAAACTTCGCTCATTAAATGATGAGGAAATAATACATTACATTAAATGAATTATGCAAATTTTAAAAACTATAGTTGAAACAAATCTTACAGACAGTTCTATAATTAAATTCGCGCCAGTTTCTACATACTGAATATGCCATTTTTTTCCAATCACGGTTTCGCAATTACATTCTATATGATGTAACGTTTTGGTGATAACTTAATTTTAGTTTTTCAATAATGCAAAGCATTACTATTTAAAAACAAACAAATAAATAAAAAAAAAAGTTTAAACTAACGGGTAGTCACCGAGTAAGTTTATTTCAGCGCATATACTTCACAGAGACGCGCGCACACACACACACACGCACACACATTCACCAAAGCAAGAAATAATTTTCTTAAAAAAACATTTGTACTCTTGTGTTATATGTGACATTACTTTAAAATGTTACGTCATCGCGATGTGATTAATGCCCTTGTCAAGATCTTTGAAGACAAATGTTAAGAATAATAAGAGATAGAAAAAGGATGAATAACTCTGTTGTATTGTACAGTGGCTCTCAAAATCTTCTCTATCACTCCTTCTCTGTCTCTCTCTCTCTCTCTCTCTCTCTTTCTCTCTCTCTCTCTCCCTATTTCTCTCTCTCTCTCTCTCTCTCCTTCTTTCTCTCTCTCTCCCTCTTTCTCTCTCTCCCTCTCCCTCTTTCTCTCTCTCTCTCTCTCTCTCTCTCCCTCTTTCTCTCTCTCTCTCTCTCTCTCCCTCTTTCTCTCTCTCTCTCTCCCTCTTTCTCTCTCTCTCTCTCCCTCTTTCTCTCTCTCTCTCTCCCTCTTTCTCTCTCTCTCTCTCCCTCTCTCTCTCTCTCTCTCTCTCTCTCCCTCTTTCTCTCTCTCTCTCTCCCTCTTTCTCTCTCTCACCCTCTTTCTCTCTCTCTCTCTCCCTCTTTCTCTCTCTCTCCCTCTTTCTCTCTCTCTCTCTCTCTCTCTCTCCATCTCTCTCTCTCTCTCTCCCTCTTTCTCTCACCTTCTTTCCTTCCAGTGGAGGTCTGAACTTGTATTTGAAGGAGTGTCAATTGGCCCATCCAACATTCGTGGGCAGAAAAGGGGAGGGGGGGTCAATAAAGACGTTAGGTCATTTACCTGGACACTCGACATCCTCGTGAACAGTCAACCAAAGTTAATCTATTTGTTATGATCAGTAAAGACGATTGGTTGTTGTGCTGGTCACATGACGCCCTCGTTTGTTTGTTTTTAAACAAAAAGTCGCTGAACTTCACACATTTCTTGGCTTTAAGAGACCATTTTCTTGCATGTCGATATGACCAAACCTTGTGGAAGCCAATCACTATTACAGTTTGAGAACCAGAAATCTCGCGTGAATGAAGGCGTGCAAAACTTCCTTCGTTTTTTAGTGGCCCCTGGAAGGGGAAAAGACGCTATTAGTTTTGTGTGGAATGTCTGTCCCTCCGTCCGTCCCATTTTGATCTCGTAAACTAGAAAAGATAGAGAAAATACAACACCATAATATTTTAGATGTTTCAAATTTTTGATGCAACGGCTACTTTTTTCTTTTCTGAAAGCGAAAAATCAAATTTTTTAAATCACTGCAAGCAGTTTTTTTTTCATTAAAAATACACCACTCTTACAACTATTCACTATTTATAGTAAAAACACGGGAGGCTCTTTAGATTACCATTAATCACACTTATGCAAATGGTTTTAGATTTTTGTCAAAATTTTTTTATTTTTTTTACATTTGCATTGCTAAGTTAAGTTCTGTCATACTATTTACTACATTTACACACAAAAAAGGTTTTCTTTGTTTAAGAGAAAAAATCTATTTAATATGCATATTAGTTGGACATAATTTAAAACAACTATTAATAAGTAGTTTTTCATATTGTCGCGTAAACTGCAGTTGTATACTATGGCAATAGAACATCGAACTAAATGGTTTTTTTTTGTTTTTTTTTTACAGAAATGTTTTTTTCCTTGAGGATTTGAATAAGAGATTGACCCTTTACAAAACAATTAGATCAATTAGATATTCATTATAAGACATTAGTTAGGACAGGTTCACATCTAACTTCACATTCACTTTCTCCTATCCTTTGGTCTGCTGGACCGCTGGGGCACACACACGAGATCTGTCAACCTTCCTTCTCCGATCCTCTGTCATTTATCTTTGATAGAATTTCATTCTGATGGTCTTTCTGAAAATATTTAAACCTGCCTTTTTACCTGCCTATGTGGACCACTTCGGGGGCCGATTTTGAGTTTGTTTTTCCACACAAACTTTCTTTGTAACCTTGTTGTTTTTTTCTTTATCTCGTGCGTGTGCAAGCAGACGCGAATGTGAAGTTAGGTACTGAAACTGTGAATGATGCCTACATACCACCTATATAAAGGTAGCACTAGGGACACACATTTTTATGAGAAAAAATGGTGTTTTACATATATCGATGTAAGGAACAGCCTTGAACCATGGACATCTAAGCCTAGCAGGAACTCCAAACAATGTGGTCCCTAGCGCTGCTTTAATATATATGTCAGGTGTAAGCAGAACCTATGTTTCAGAATATCAACGTCCAGCTTCTTCAGTACTTCTCAAACCAGCTGTGCTCTGGCATCCGTTTATCAGGTGCTGCAACCTGACCTCCAGTGTCGTATTTAGACTTGAAAAGACCCTAAGCTGTTTGAGATATGGGGACCTTTTAAGGGCACTTTAGAAGTCCTGGTACTTACATGTCAGTGCTAAATATTTCTTGGGGACCCTAAGCTATAGCTTGTCCTGCCTATGGGTAAATGGGGTAGTTCCGGATCTCTTCTCAGTCACGTGGGTGTGTTGTTTACATTAATGACCTCATTGATTTCATTGTAATTTAAACATGAAAATAGTCTAGATCTAGACATCTTTAAGTAATAAAAAGTTTGTTACAATAACTCACTAATTTTTATGATTATTTAGTAGGTCTACTAGATCTAGGCTAGCACTAAATCTAGATCTACATCTTATCATAGGAAGATATTGCTATGTATAAGACCACAGTCACTTGCTAGCAGATTCATGAATTCTGTGGGCGGCCAGTCAGTATCTCTTAACACTTTTGTAATTAATCTCACTACAATATTCTATAGTCAGCGTTCACTGCGTGTTTGTTTTAACCAATGAAAAGTGTTTTTACAAAGAACAACCGCGATTAACACGATCATTTTTTTTTCTTTTTAAATCTTACACAAGTTGAAAGATAGATGTTCAGAGCTACCGTCTTGCACTTTTTGAAGATTTTCATACATGGAGAGGCAAATCCATAAATAGCAAGCTTCTTGGTGTATCCGGCGTACAGAATTAATAGAAAAACTGTAGATAAGCTATGATTGTTCAAAGTTCTAATGATTTTTATGTGAGCGCTGTTTGGCACTGTAGAATCCAATTTTATTATATCTTTTAGTTGGCAGCATTGAAGTTAAATTTAGCGTCCTTGACATTGTTTTGCTTATGGTGAAAATCTCAACTTGCGCCTATAAACTGTGTGCACTTCGGCGTGTTAAAGTAATTCCTAGTTCATTTATCTCTCGCTTAACATAACCTAAGGAGTACTTTCCAGCGGCGCAAAGTGTGTAACGGCATAGGTTAGAGCACCTTGAAGCGATGGGCCCGGAAAGATACAGGTGTGGATCACTTAAGGAGGCCGCGCAAAACGCCTCTGAGATTCATAAGGAAAGCTACTGTTGAAGACAGGCGCAGAGAACTGAAATCGGCCACAACTAGGCAACGGGTCTGTCTGCGTGTGGTGTGGCAAAATTTGTAGGTCACAGCTAGGTCTTTGTTGATACTGCATTGTTCTTTTTTTCTATGACAAGCCTTGTACACATATAAGCTATTCCCTTTTTTTTTGTTTGTCGACTGTGGTCAGTTGTTGTCCAGATGCTGTTGTTTCCTTTCCGTCCAACATTGTACAAGGGCATGCCTTTACATGGACAGTTCAGATATATGGTTATTAGGAATTCAAAAAGACAGACAATGATCTTCACTCTTAGAGTCTCATTTGCACTACTTGTCTGGTCTTTATTCCTACTGTTGTACAGATAACGCAAGCTTTTTTAACATTTGTATTGTTAATTTTTCGAAATTCAGTGATGGTGTTTTTGAGTATTTGATTTGAACTAGCTTTTATGTTTTCAGTTCGTTGGAGTTTAAAGCAATGTTTGTTTCTTTTTCTTTTTTCCTGGGTACAGTTTTTAAGAACTCTTCTAATTCTTAGGAAAGAAAAAGCTTACACAACTGAATTGGGTCAGTTCCTCAAAGGAAGCCATTAAAATGAGATTTGTATGTTTACCAAGCTCGTAATAAAAGAGGCATAAACGTTTATGTAGATATTTCTTTTAAAACTTGATAATTTAACATGTAGAGATTTAATAATAAAACAAGATAGTTTTTTCATCTGACGTTTCTTCATGTATTTCAAATAAGTAAAGACCCATGTGCATAAAATAGTGGTTTTTTTTTTTTTTTTTGGGGGGGGGGGGATACTTAAGGGTTATATTAATAAAAACAACAACTTGTAATTGTACACCTTGTGAATTATATAGGCTGTGACTTACTGACTGTTTGTTTTGTTTGTTTTACATATTTCGGATGTTCCTTCAGAGTTGAAGATAGTTTACTTCCTAGTCCAAACCTCCCGCAGGACGACGGGGGATGGGAGCGGGCAGGGTTTGAACCCTGGACCATCGATAAATCTGATCGACAGTCCAGCGCGCAAACCGCACGACCAGGCATCCATCCATGACTGAATCCTGTGCACTCTCAGGGGAGCATAGAGCGCAACCATACCTCTTCACCGAACTCGGTTCCTAGCAGCTTTCTTCATCTGCTCCCATGTCATTCCAGTATCATTGGTTCAGCTGATGACTGACCTCTTCCGGGTTTGCTTGGTTCTGTCCACTTTCTTCTTTCCTTGCTGATTCCAATCAAGTGCCTTGCAACATTGGTAGCTGGTTCTCGCAGGGTTTGTCTTATCCAGCTCCACTTTTGCTTTTTTATAACTTGGGCTTTTGTCTAAGTTCATTCCCACAAATTTACAGTAGTTATCTTTTCTGGCCACCTAATTCCTAATATCCAGCGTAGGCATCCGTTAACAAAGGTCTGGAGCTTTTCCATATTTGTTTCAGTGACTCTCCATGAACCGTATAGAAGGGCAGACTTAACGTTTGTATTATAGATTCGTATCTTGTTGTGTAGAGCTAATGCCTTATCCTTACAAAGAAAAAAAAAGTTTGTATCACCCTGTATTTGGTTGTCTTATGAAACTACCGTAAACCAAGTTGGCTTCCTAATTAAACAGCTGATTTCTCAGTTGCCGCCAACCTCAGCGTTTTTCTGCGAAGTCGTGTACGATAATTAGTAGACCACATTGCAAAGGATTTTTTTAAAAAAAAAAGGAATACACTACACTTTGTTGATTAGGATTTATGAGAGTTTGAAAACTTTCGACATCAGAAGCCAAGCGCTCTACCACTCAGCCCCTTCCCCTTTTTGACTTGTTAAGTTCCCCTTTCAGATCTGTAGGACAGATGATATAAAGGTCATCTGATTGTGTCCATGATTAACGAGGGTGTCATGTGGTCAGCACAACGACCAACAAGTCTTTACTTTTTTCCAACTTAAGTCAGGTACCCATTAGAGCTGGGTAGACAGGCACCAGGGGCACCCTAAACATCACTTAATTAAAAATAACAGTCTTCTCCAGGATTTGAACCCAAGACCCTCCGGTTTGGAAGCCAACCGCTTTACACATTCAACCACCACGCCTTCTTATTGTTCCTAGATGAATGAAAGTCCCAAGTATGTTAGAAACAAAAAAAAGAAAGTACAACATATAACCAAGGAGTTTTGAGTTCGCATCCTTGTGAAGACTTGGATATTTGAATTTCGGGATTTTTAGGACTACCCTGATGGGTTCCTGTCAAACATTGGGGAATTGGCGACGTTATGTCGTTTGTCCTGGCCACGTGACTCTCACGTTAAGCGTTCTCGTTGAAACATATCTGACCCATCTGTTAATCAGACCAAAATGTTCTGATAAAAGATTTCAAGCGAAAGTAAAATTATAATAACATATTAAATAGTTGTTGTTTTTTTAAATAAATAGAAAACAACGTGTTAATGTGATCTGCTAAAAAAGTGGGACCAAATCAAGTCTTCTGCGGAAAGAAACGAATAAAAAGAATTCAACTAATCTATGGGCGGAAGTAGGAAGAGCTTGCTGGATAGAAGGATGTCTTAGGATGACTCCAGCTTTTGATCTCGGGAGTCTGGTTCTTCTTTCATTTACTGGGGGGGGGGGGGGGGGGACAGGCTCAAGCTTTATCGAAGACGAGAACAGGAGGGAGAGGTGGGGGGTGAGAAAGTGGGTTGGGTGGGAGGGGGCTTATTGGAAAGACTGAAGAGGGTGAAGGGTGGGGAGGGGGTAAGGCGGCGGAATTGGTTAAAGGGTAGAAGATGTTGGGGGGAGGGAGAGAAAAGTTAATCAATCAACATTGACGTGAGAGGGGGGGGGAGAGAGAGGGTATGTGTGTGTTTTGTGATGGGTATTGTGTGTGTGTTTGTACGTATGTGTGTGCCGTGCGTGTTTGTGTTTCTACGTGTGTCTGGTAAGCGTTTGGGCGTTTAAAGAAAGACACACACACACACACAAAACAACAAAAAAAACGAATCATGTGTATTTAAAACATGTACCATGTTGGCGGAGGCTCACATTATCTGATCTACTCAATGCTTGAATTATAGTATGTAGAGGTGGAGGCTAATTTTGGTAGCAAACACTCAGACTAACCCTGGGATTAGTTTTCATTTAGAATAACGAGCTTACTCGTGTTTTCAAAAGAAAACAAACAAACAGTGTCAGCTAATCTTCATCAGTAGTTCCGACACTGCCCTTTAGAGGTGGACGACAGAGATAAATGAGTACGCAGAACTGTGACTAGAAAAACATAAACATGACGCTATTTAATTAAACAACGTTAGAGCCGTTTTTGAGATCAGCGTCCAGGTTCCGCCCACCCGACTTCCATGAAGTTCTGACTTGAATAGAGGTATGGTTACGAAACGCATAAACTAATTCCAAAAGATTTAAACTAGACCTATAGATCTAAGAATAAAATTAACTAGTGCTCAACCACCGCCCCAAAAGTTGTACTACTAAAGTTAAAGACAATCGGAAAGTTGTTTTTTTTTCTAAATTTAAAGGCGTAATCTATATAGTAATATATGTATACAGTAATCTGTATATTAGAAACTTCGCACATCAAGAGTTAAAGCAAGCTATAAGAACGTGTAAAATAGATAATAACATGCATTTTAATATCCTGTTAGTAAAAATAGAAAGTCTAACATTACTTCTTTAACTCTTTCTCTCCTAACTGACGATACCAACGTTGATTCCATCAGAACGTGTTAAATAATAACGGATAGAAAGAGTTAAACAGAGGAGGGCCTAATCTTTTTCCACTCTCTTTCTCCTTTTGTTTCCACCACCATTTCCTCTGCCCCCACTTCTCTTTGTTTTTCCCCATTATTTCTCCTCTCTTCTCCCCATACCTCTTATCTCTATTCTCTTATTTACAGCATTTGACATCAAAGACGGAGAGAGAGGGAGGGGGGGGTCACGTGGCTAGCGGCTTAAAAGTGCATGTGATATTTAAATGAAGGGGTATAAACATAGAATCAACCGCGCGAGAAAAAACACAGAAAAAAAAAAAACAAACAAGAAAAAAAAACACGGTTGTATTGGGTCGTAGTTAACGTCAACAAATGACGTCACAGGAGGTAAACATCTTGAAGAATATCAACGTTCTGGCCCGATGTTTGAACATTATTAGATTGACATCACAAGAAAGTGAAGTGGTTCTCATGTTGTTCTCTCTCTCTTCTCTTTCATTTTAAAGATTAAACGTTTAAAAAAAATACAGGTACTTGAAGTAATTATATTTAGACTTTATTTATAGTCTAGTGCATAAGTTAACTTTTAAGGGAAAAAAAACGCACCGGTTTCCACTCCGCCACTTTTTGGGTAAAAAGTGACACTTTTTATTTCAGCTTTGAGATGTTAAGTTCCTTTATTAAGCACAGTTGAGTTTATTACTTTTTTTTTATATTCTTTTGGGTTGGGGGGTAGGGTAAGCAGAAGGGAAAAAAAAGTGTTTTGGGGGGGGGGGGGTCAATGTCAGTAGCTACTGTCTAACCATTCATCTCTGTCCATCATTAGGTTTTGTATTGGAAGGCGCCGCGGTCTCACGAGGAGCTTCGCAATCTCTTGGATGAAGAAGACAAAAAAAAAAAAGATATCCCAGACAACTCATAGCCCCCCCACGCCCCCTTCTCCCCTCGCGCCCCGTCACACATCCCCCCTCAGTCAGCCATATTAAACAGGCGGCAGGGTTTTATGAAAAGAGCTTTCTGATGGCCCCCGACAGATTTATTGTCGCGTCTTCTTCTCAGTGTGATGTTGTTGTTTTTTTGTGTTTTGTTTTTTATTGTTTTGTTTTTACGATGTATTTCCTCATGTCGCACTTTCTCTCTATCCCTCTTCGTGTCTGCACGCGAGAACTACATCCCTCTTTTTTCTTTCCTCTTCTCCTCTTTCCCAATGTTTCCCGCCCTCCCCCGCCTCCCCAAGCTTTATCGCTTCCTCCTCCAAAATCTATAATTGCACGGGGTGTTGTTTTTTTTTAATGCTTTAGGGAAGGGGAGGTCGGAGGCGGTGGATGAAGGAAATAGAAGATCGATCGCGTATTTATTTGCCCCCCCCCCTCCCAAAAAAAAAATAAATCCCATAGCTGTGTAAAGTCCATGGTTCGCCCAGACAGGTGGTCATCTCAGGCGCCTGAACATTGCATAAGCGCGTGTGCATGTGTGTGTGTGTGTACGCCCGCGCGTGCGTATGTTTGTGTGTTCTGTATCGGTTTTGGTTTGCAATCATTCAGTGTGCTACTAAAGAGTCCCTACTTCCGGTAACACTGACGCTCTCCATCCCCATAAGCGCACTTAGGGATGAATTTCTCGGCAAAACTCGTGGGGTTCTTCTCGTTTGATTTCATCTATGACTTAAAATGAGAGGATATGTTTTTTTTTATAGACTTAGAGGAAATGAATCTCCACTTGTAGTGTGACTCTTCAGCAACATTTGAATTCCAATCTATTGATCAAAGAAATATAGATCTATTTGCTTACACGTAATGCGTTTTACTACAACAGAGTTTGTTGGATATGCATGAAGGAAAAGTTGGCATGATATTCTAGCCACAGAAATGTTGCCAAATTCTATTTTTTGTTTGTTTGTTTGTTACAATAGGCCTATCACATTATTAACTAAACTGAATGGGTGTTCCACTAACTACTGGAATAATTAACTAGTAGTCCAATACGTGAATTAATTTCTCTCAAAAAAAAAAAAAAAGGAAAGTCTTCTGCTAAATCCTCAGACGGTGTGAAGTCTCCCCTTGAAGAACAAATTTGGGAAACTCTGCTTGAAATGTCAAAATAATATCAGAATATCTTCTTCTTCTTCTTCTATAATACAGACGTTAATTCACTGAGTTTCAGTCACTATTCAAACTAATCAGTAAGTCTAGTACTAAAGTAGCTACTAGTAAATAGTCTTAAGGTGATTTAATCTTATTTTAAGTTTAATCTTATTTAAGTTGCTGTGGAGGAGCTCGGCACAATACTTAGCTTTCAATGTGTATGTAGCTCTTATAATTTGCTTATGCAAGTACTAAACATCCTCATTGAGCAGGGGTACTATTTTAAGAGATTAGACTCTGAAGAAAAATGTGACTTAGTTTATGAGGCCTTGACCTTCTTGTGTTTAAAAATAGATACGTTCTTCGTCATTGTCATTGCGCCTAGCAGACTGACATGTTCATTGAATTGATCAGACATGTTCTCCTCTAGGGCTGCCAGATTCAAACCCCCCTCATATCCTCTACACCCTCGTCGTTTTCTCGCGGTTTTTTTTTTTCCTACGAGTTTCTACGTATGGGTTTTTTCCTATGTTTTAAATGTCAGTGACATACTCGATCCCGAGTGTTGAGATTTTATCAGTTTTTGTTGATGAGTAATTTAGCTGGTCTTTCCGTAGGACCTATGACATTGAAGGAACCTGTCATCAATGCAGTTAAACGTAAATGCCAACCAACAAAGTGTAATTACCATTAGTAAAGCCACTAAAGGCACTTCAGGGCGGAAGACTCGAAATAGCAATAATAATGTAAAACACTGAACCATAACTTAAATACAAAAATACAACCTAATAAAATTCTCAGACACACAGGTTAAGAATCATTTCATATCCCATATGCTGGGACAAATTCAAACAAGTGCTCCTTCTTACCTAAAACCATAAGAGCATGTAGCGGGTTGCATTAATCAGCCTGGAAAACCACTGAATAATCAGAGTGTAAGATTCTAATTAACACGCAAGACTAGATTAATACATGGATAATTGCATAACTGCGTAGAGCGTAATAATTTCTTTTTCTTTTTTTGGTCAATGCAAATCTTTTGTAGAAAGAAAAATGTGTGTGTGTGGGTTACGACTTTCCTTCCATATCTGCGTTTATCATGATTTTTTTTCATGACATTTCACTAATCGTGCTGTCATTTTGAAGCTCTTTATTAAATGACAACTTTCTAGTCATTCGAATCCTGTTGGTATAGATGACATTCTAAGATCTGTATTGCGTTTGGTTTCTGATATCATTTCCTGCCATCAAACCCAATGACCTCTTTCTGCTGTCCTCATTCTATTCACGGGAAAAGATCGGCTCGGACCGGATGAGAGAAAACAGAAACGGGGGAACAATGGTCAGCTCATTATTTGTGATGACCCGACGTTCAAGCGGCCGAAGTGAAGACAAAAGTGGTCATTGTCAGTACAGGTCATTCTCAAGGATAAGTCTACTTTTTCTTCTTCATTGCCCTCGTTCTCACGGCGAAGTGTTCGGACACACAGTTCTATAGCTGAGATGAACTGGGATGACGTTTATGTCATAACTAACTTCAGGCATTAATTGTGATTGTTATTAGCAGAATTTAAGTCATGCGTGACTAGATTGACATAGGAACACGCGTAGGACGTAATCATCTTCTTTTTTTTTTTTTAAGTAACGCCTGCATTTGAAAAGATACGATAGTAAAGTAAAGTTCCCCTTTCAGACCGTGTGGTCTAAAGGGCAGATGATGTAAAGGCCATCTGTTTCTGTGGCCTACGGTTAACGATGGCGTCATGTGGCCAGCACAACGACCAACCGCCTTTACTTTTCCCCAACTTATGTCAGGTACCCATTTAGAGCTGGGTAGACTCAAAGGCGTTCAAAGATGCCGAAATTAAAAATCCGAGTCTTCACCAGGATTCGAACCCGGGATCCCCGGTTCAGAGGCCAAGCTTTTACCGCTCAGCCACCGCGTCTTTAGTTGAAGAGATAAAATAGGATTCTCTATTTGACTTGCAATTTTAAGTTTAAGTTTCTCTTAATAGACAGTCTTCGACATCATGTTTTACACTCGTATCTAGACCCAGGACGTAACCCAGGCCTAGACAGCATAACTCGGTGAATATTGAAATTCCCGAGCCACGTAGCGAGTGACATGGCATTGTGTGGCGCTGTTGAACTAGATCGGATTAACCTGACAATTAGAGCGTGGCGTTGGCTGGCATTTGAGCAACGCAAAGTGATTTGTATGTTCGCTGACGTAATGGTATTAAGTATAAGAATGTTTTACATAGAAAGTAATGTATTTAAACTGTTAGGCGCTAACGCTCGGCTGCACTTAAATGATTCTTTGTGTTTATAGTTTTGCTAGTTTCAGCGTCTGAGGGCTAGAGAAGGTTAGACGGCGCACCCACCCCATCTCCCATTGTACTACAGAAACACATTCAACTAACTACAGCCCTTTCCTACTCTGTTCGGGCTGACAGTGTTGATTTGACGCTCCAGTGATCTGCACACGACAGATAGTTCACACTTCACGTCACGCGTAGACGTCACTGGCAAAGGTTACTACCTTAAAGTCAGAAAGAAATGTTTGGTACTGATTGAAAATCCCGGCCTTTCCCCCCCCCCCCTCTTCAACAACAGGACGATCTAATTCTATTATTCTTAGAGCTGCTGTCTACCATCAGGGCGAGGGAGCCTTTAATGATAGGTCACTGTTCAAGCGTGAAATAGTTCTAGATCTTTATGATTCATTTGACTTTCAGTTGGCTTTACATTTTACGCATGAACTATTATCTGTCTGGTTTCAAATACTCTGGTTTCTATTTCTCTTTACATTGGAGCTGTGTATATTTAGAAACCCCATAGTTATGAGCTTTGGATTGTTGGGGGTGTTTTTTCTTCCACGATAAAACATTGCTGTTCAAACAATGCACTAAAAAAAAGTGATCTGTTTCTGTGGCCCATGGTTAACAAGGGGTTTCATGTTTTCATTAAAAAAATCCGAGTCTTCACCAGGATTCGAACCCAGGATCCCCACCTTCCCCGGCTTGGAAGCCAAGCTTTACTACTCAGCCATGGTAAGCCATCGAAAAGAAAATACATTTTCTTGTAAATGTTTTTGGTACTAGTAAAGAGAACCCGTCTGCGTTCAACTTATTAACTATTCATTGATATTGCCCTTCTGAGAAAAACAAACATTGTATGATTTCAAGCGCATAAATATAAGAATTTAGCTAGAGCGAAATTAATATTTACGACGCTCAGCTAAAGGAATAGACTAAAAAATTTAGAAATAAAGAAATACAAATTGTTAAAGTATGTAATAACACTTTCATTTGACTCAGTTTAAATCCAATAAATGGTATAAAGAAAGAAAAACAAGCAGACGGAGAAATGATGGGATAAAGGGAGAGTGCGACACGCTAGCCACTGAGCTAGTCAAGCGCTTATGAAAATATCTTTTGTTAGCTTCAAATTTTTTGGCGACGACCTAATTCTGTACACTGTTTTGTTGAGACGGCTTCAACAGTCTGTAGATGAAAGGCTCAGAGAAGAACAAGCAGGTTTCCGAAGAGGCAGATCATGTACAGAGCAGATTTTTGTTCTACGAAATATCATAGAACAAAGTCTTGAGTACCAACAACGGCTAACGATCAGTTTCGTGGACTTCAAAAAAGCGTTTGATAGTATCCACCGAGAATCACTATGGAAAATAGTTAGAGAATACGGTATCCCAGAAAAATTCGTCCAGATCCTACGACACCTTTACAGTCAATCTAGTTGCTGCATTAAAACAGAAGAAGGAACAACAGAGTTTTTTACAATCGAGACAGGTGTGAGACAGGGGTGCATCTTATCTCCCTTCCTTTTCCTCCTAGCCATCGACTACATAATGAGGAGAGCAATGAACCAGACTGCCTTTGGCATTCCATGGCATGAACAGCTCCGATTGACGGACTTGGACTTTGCTGATGATGTTGCACTACTCGGGGCTACAAATAAATGCATTCAAGAAATGACGGAGAGCCTAGACAGAGAGGCACCCAAAATTGGCCTCCGCATAAACTTGGATAAGACTAAAATTATGCGAGTGGGATATAAGGCAAAGGGTGTCCCCGTCAGACTTGGCGATTCAAAGCTTGAAGAGCTGGACAAGTTCACGTACCTTGGCAGCATCATAACAAATGATGGAGATGCTTACCATGATGTAGAGTGCCGAATAGGAAAGGCAGGGAGCATTTTCCAAAGGCTGCAGCCTATTTGGACTAGCCAAGCCATTGGACTCGAGACAAAAATACACCTTCTCAACACCATCGTCATCCCAACTGCTATATATGCATGTGAGTCGTGGAAGTCATCTGTCAAAATTGAGAAAAGACTAAATGTGGCTCAACAGAGATGGCTGAGACGGATTTTGGGAGTCAGCTACACAGATCGGGTCTCAAACAAGGAAATCCTATGCCAAACTGGGAGTCGAACACTTAGTGAGGTTGTGACTGAGCGTCGCATGAGGTTTGCGGGACATGTTCTACGTCAAAATGAATTACGCACACCAAGAGTTGCGATAACATGGAAGCCAAAACAAGGAAAGCGCAAACAGGGACGCCCTCGTATTACTTGGCGACACACCTTCATGGAGGACCTCAAAACAGTGGACACCAGGTGGGAGGAGGCTTCAGACATTGCCAGTGACAGATCTTTATGGAGACAGCTTGCCGCCCAATGCGCCGAACGGCGCGGGAGGACCTAAGTCTAAGTCTAAGTAATTCTGTACACAATGCGTATCTCCCCTTAATTAGTATAGTCTCTATATAAAACGAATTAATTAATTGTTTAATTATTTTATTATTTACGATTAATTGATTTAATAATTGGTTAATTTTGTGTTGATTCGTGTGTTATAAGAAACAATACATAATTATGCAAACGTTACTACTAGATCCGAGAATGAGAAGTTTTTTTTTTTTTTTTTTTTAAAGAAAATTGATTGAAAAGCAGATCCTAACATGACATTAAGTCGATCTGGAACTGCAGAGGATGACACAGAAACATATATTTTTTCTACATGATGTTTACCCGAGAGTGGTGTCACATGACCTACACAAGCTGTAACAAACTCCAGTGGATCCTATTGCAGATATCATACACTCTTATACCGACACATGACACTTGGAGACAGGTATCGGCTGACAGGAAGTTATCAGAATGTTGTCACCAGGATCGGTTGTTTTTTTGTTGTTTTTTTTTGTCCTCCCTCTTGTCATGTTTCTAATGGGTAAAGAATATGAAGAACCAAAGGCGTGATTATATATATATATATATATACAAATTGTTAAAATAAAACATATAAATATAAAATCATAGAATACTTGAAACCTGACATAGTTTTTTTGACATTTCATAGTGCTCTTGTTAACATAAATATCTGTTTCCGACTTTCCATAGCTGGGATTTATCGTTTTCAAATAGGCACCATCACAATAGATTCCTTTTTAGTACCTTTTAAAGAGTTTCAGTAGCTGATGTACAATACGTAACCCCATTTAATAAGCCATTTTTGCTTATCTTATTATGTTACAGACGATCCGTCAAAAGATAAGATATTTACGTCATACGCGTGTCCATGCTTTAAATTAGTCGTGCATGTTAATTAGAGGCTTAAACTCTGTTAAGCCGTTGGCTTACCTGTCTGATTCAGGCAAACCGTTCCATGCCCCGGTAGCATAAGAAAGAGCGCTTGTTTGAATTTATCCTAGCATATGAAATAAGAAATGTGCCTTTATCTTTGTGTATTTCTGGGTATTTTATTAGACTGTTTTATGCATTATTGCTACTTTACTTTTTAGTCTTCTGTCCTGTAGCGTTCTTTAAATTTCATAATTTTAGTAATGATGTCGCTCTAGTCAAATGTGAATACTCATTTGTTATAAATCTCATGGCTCTATTAGAGAGAAACTTTTTAAAAATTTTCTTTTGGTACATTGTGTTTAAAAAGTCTGATGGTTTGTGTGTGTATGCCTATCCTTCCACCCATCCCAGTGGCGCTACAGCCCATTAGAGAGCCATGGTCTGCTTTATCACATCTCTCCATTCTGATCTATCCTGTGCTTTGCGTCTCCAAGGAGGGCCCTGGTCTGCTTTAGCACATCTCTTCATTCTGATCTATCCTGTGCTTTGCGTCTCCAAGGAGGGCCCTGGTCTGCTTTAGCACATCTCTTCATTCTGATATATCCTGGACTTTTATGTCTTCATGGAGGGCCCTGGCCTGCTTTAGCACATCTCTTCATTCTGATCTATCCTGTGCTTTGCGTCTCCATGCCCAGACTTTGAGCTGTTGTAGTTCTGCCTCTACGTCATCAAGCCACCGTAGGCTACTCGTGGTCTGCCTTTGGGGCGCCTGCCTTTTGGTTTTTGCCGGTGAACAATCTTTGCTCCTCTGTTCTCTGGCATTCTTTCGAGGTGACCTACCCCAACGCAATCTGTTACTTTTCATTTCCGTCACTAAGTAGGGGTCGTCATAGAGCTGGTTTATTTCTTGGTTGGTGCGAATCCTCCATCCGGCTACCTCATGTAAGGCACCATACATTTTTCTGAGGTTTTTTCTTCCCCAAGTGTTAAGCAGATTTTCTGTGGGTTTTTTTGTGTGTCAGCGTCCAGGTTTCGCTTGCATGTGTGACTTCAGGTCTGATGGTTTTGTGTGTATGCCTGCGTGCGCTATTTTCTTCTTCCAATTAATATCATTATTTCCCAATCCTGCTTTTCAGAAAGAAAATGAAGTATGCGTGAATTTTACCGTAATAAAAAAAAAAAAAAATCAATTCGAACTTATGGCTCAAGCCGACATACTAACCACTCTGCTACTTTAAAGCGGCGACCTATAAAGGGGACTAATTCAACTTATACCACCACTTCAGTCAAGTGCAATTCCTTTTCCTTGTTGGAGTTACCAAACAAAATAATTAATTACCCAAATTAATAGGTTAATTTTGTTTTTATTGATTTTTGTGTTATCAAAAAAAAAGGAAATAATTTTGTAAAATTACAGCTTGATTCGAGATTGGGTGTGGGAGAAATAACGTGTACAAACCTTTTTACCAGACAGAAGAGTGAGTTGATATAAGCTTTGTAAAAAAAAAAAAAAAAAAAAAAACTTGTAGGACTTCATTTGGGGATGACTTTTAGCTCTCAGCAGACGATACAGACTGAACATAAAGTAAAGTTTACAACCAAAAAAAAATTTTTTTAGGACCTGACTTAAGGAGGACTCCTATTAGCCCTGCAGACGATAAAGGAACTGAACATAAAGTAATTTGAAACAAACAACATAAAACTTTTAGGACTAGACGAAAAAAATGCATAATAAAATGTTCTGCTAATGTATCAGTTCATCATATCTAGACTAGTAATGTGCATTGTGTACCAGACAACTTCATAAGGTCTGGTCTCCGCTGTGATTTGGTCTGCACCCTGCAGACTTCAGGAGATCCAATCTATAATTTCTGTATCCGCTTTGCTGAGTAGCCAGGGGCCCGTAATCTGCTAGAGTGCAGTCCGGAGATTTAACATTGTACTTTAGCGGTTCAGGTCAGGAATAAAAAAAAACAACTAATGTTTTAATATATTTTTGTACTATTATACTCTGGGTCAAGGATATGTAGGCCAACATTGTGTCTTAAAATATGCAGTGAACTTATATTTAAAATATTGTAACAGTTTTTGGTCAAGGTGTTTCAGTATATTAGTGTTGTAATAGGAACAAAAAAAATCAATAATAGAAAAAACGATTAGAAAAAATGTTACACATTTTTTTTTACAATGTTTAAATTTCGTTTTAAATCAGGGGCGAAACCCACACAGTGAGACTTGGTGGTACGCACCACCATTCGCTTCCCTCTCGCCAGTCCTATTAACGGACGAAACTGACCAGAAGTTCACTCTCAAATTGGACGCTGGTCTTTTCCTCGACGTCTCTCACGCAATCGTGATGGGTGCAATTGTATTTTCTTTCTAGATTTCCAACATACATGTGCTTTAATTTTATTTTTTTAAAATCGACTGAAGCTAATAATTGTTTCTGACGGATTTTCATGATGACTGCAAAGTTATAAATAGCTTTTATTTTACATGTACGGAATACTAGAATAGTTACTAGTTACTAATAGTTTTACAATTTTCACAATGGAAAATCAAATATCTATGTTCTTCTGTAAGAGCCATTTAAAAATACCACTTATAATTGTTATATTTTTATTCCATTATTATTTTATTGTTATTGAATTATTATTATTATTGTTTATTTAATTTTTTTTTTCAAAAAAAAAAGATAGCGTAAAATGTTTCTTCTTTTTTTTTAAAAGTGATCGTTTAAGATGTTTCCTTGTAGATTTTGTATATTTACTTCCGAATCTTTTTATTAATTTATTTTTAGTTGTTTTTTTTCTGCCGTAGGTTCCGTTCAAATAGTTTTCTCTTCTTTTTATGTTATGCACACAATACTGAAGCATGAGAATCGAAATGTAAACAAGGATGAGATTACGGTGATAAAATTGGTTTTCGAAATTCCCATTTAAAGTCTAAACTTTAATTTATCTTCAAAGTGTATAGTTACGTTAAAATATACAACTATGCTGAAACAAAACAACGATGCTCACATATGTGTTTCCGGTCTACGGGCACTGTTCGCTATCCGAGGATTACCTGTATTGAATACAAAAAATGTATTTGATACAAAAGTGGTCAATAAGAGAGAAAAAATATCCATATTAGACCAAGAGTCAAAGGTCACTGTATAACCTATATTACTCATTGTGGATATTTGATCCTGCTGTCATATTGATCTATGAGATATGTTTGTAGTTTGACTCTTTAATTATCTTGATATCTATCCACGTAGTAAAATTTATGACTTACAAAAACATTAACCAGGAAGCATAACGAAACAATGCTTAAACCAAATAAACTTTAACATCCCCAAGTATTAAGTCTTCCGATAACATGGGGCATAAATTTGTCCAATGTACTTAAAAACGACCTGAAACTGGTTCCCCCCTCGGAGCTCTTCGTCCCTGGCACCACATGTCAGAGCCAGCGTGTTCCGGCGTAAATCTGGTTCAGTCATGTCGTTATAAAACACCCTCGCAAGTCCAAGTACACCCAGCGACCTCACCAAATTATTTTGTAACTTAGTCCAGAGGCGTCGCTCGTTTTGGGAGTTCAGTTGCTTTTCTTGAGCACTTTTTTTATGTTTTGTAAAGTGGCGGCGTTGTGATTGCAATGTTAGGTACGAGTCCATTGGTCAACTCTTAAATTGCACACTTGCATGTATACGATCTTCGATGAAACGGTGCAGCGCAGTGCGAGAAATTTTTATGAACGCGGTGACGTCAGGGAGGCATGATGACGCAGAGAAGACAGCATGTCGCCCATTGTTTTTCAGCGATATTTTAGTATGGTTAACATTTTTTTTTGTACACTGGTTCATACGAGTTACTAGATCTACAAAAGACCATTTTGACTTGATTTGCTGCGATCTATTTTGTTAATCTGTTACACCATTATTGCCATTATTATTATTAAAATGCGTTTTGGGTAGAAAGAGAGTCTAGATGGGATTTTGTATTTGGGGCTAGTGGGTCTCCTTACAAGGGCGTCCCCACGAAGGATATTTTGAAGGGTTTTATCTCACTTCCATAGTGTTTTTATCTCCTCTATTTCAAACCTTTTTCCACAAGAAATCACTACACTTCAATATTTGTATTTTTTTTTTTGTTAATTCCAAAGTATCAAACCCCATCCGTTTCATTGTTTAGTTATTTTAAAATGCGGCAATAGTGGGTTTTCAGCTCCCTGAACGCTATAATAATGCGTTACAAATGTTACGTTAGGTGGTGATGTAATGTGGTCAGATATAGCATGAGATTCATTTTCTAAGCACTTAAAGGGGACTTCAGCACCCACCACAGGACACGCTTCTGTGTTGACTAGGGTCATATATTATCTGACAGTAAGATCTGGCATTACCTGAAACGACAGATAGTGAAGCTAAGCCGTTAATATTTTTTACCCCGGTACACTATATCACCTCCCCTTAGCAAATCTTCATTCGCCTTGATTTCCGTTCCTGGCACCAAACATTTTCTAATGATGCAGGGTGCAATAAGGGAAGAGAAAAAAAAATGTTTCAGGGATTAGTGTGGCCCTTCCCGTATCTATTCCATCGTAAGGATTTTGACAGAGTACTAGGCACAAGTATCGTATATTTAAATGTACATTTGTATTTTTGGAACGGGAGTTGTATTTCACAAGGCTGAATAAATACATTGATGCCATGCCTGTCTCTATTTAGATAGTCTGCGAGGATTCACTAAGTTATATTGCTTATCTCATCGTGTTTATCGCCTGCAGGTTCTGGTGATGTGATGACGGCGTCTTTTTTACCAGGTCATGCTCTGTGCTTTCGTCTTAGGATATAATTTTTCTTTGGATATATATATAAAGACAAGAAGTTGTAATTGTGGTAAGTAAATTTTGAATGTTTTAACAATCTTTTTTTAACAACATGATATTGGCTTGCTAGTGAACGTGTGAAAAAAAAAAGGGGGGGGGGGATGAAGTTGGCATTAATGTTAATGGTAGGCGTAATTAGAATTGGAAATTAAATCAAAATGGGGGGAATACAACAGTGGAGTACGAGGAATTCTGATTGTGGTATATCATACACGGATATTACACCTTTTAAATGGCAATATTAGAAGAGTGAAATAGAAACCTACATATTGTGCACATTGGAATTTACATATTGATAAAAAGTTTGATTTTTGTTTCTAAAAACAGGTTAAAACGGAACGAAATTCAAAATCCAAGCTACACAAAGCAGTGACTCTACTTTTAGTTAATGTTCTTCAGTTTCAATTTTAATGTTGATTTCTCTTTTCTACTTCTCTTATCTCCCCTCTTTTTTTAAATAGTTATTTTAAGAAATCGCTTTATTTCCTTTGCATGTAATTTCAGCTGTCGTTGAAAGTATCCACACCTCTGGCCAGTCTGTCCTCTGGCCAAACTTTATCTTTGTTCATGTGAGCATAGACCTCTTGCCCAGTGTTGTAGTCCAGTGAAAAGACTTCATTTTTCTTTGTTATATACAAGTTGTTGACGAACCCCCGAGAATTGAAGAATTATTACCTTATAGTCTAACTCACGCAGAAGAGCTGGAAAGGGGGGGGGGTGAACGTGGAGCAGGATTAGAACTCGGGACCATCGCGGTGAGGTTCTGAAGTTTAAATCAATCGATTAGGCAGTAAATGCAATTTATTTATATATATATATATATTTAACTTGAATTTTAATTCATCTTGCTCTAAAGTCTTTAATATTTATTTCTCATTTACGACTGTTTACATTTGTATCGTCTTTGTGTATGTGGCCGAGACATTTACGAGAAGACGAGCAGATGCGCCATCTTGCCGTGTTACATACAGTTTTAAAAAAAAAAATCAGAAAATTAGATCGACATTTTCTCAAAACGTAAATTGCGCCTTTTCCCTCGTGCCTCGCGGAGATGGCGTTTATATATATGGCTCCTTTTGTCTTGAATGGC
>JAZGLO010001636.1:0-57500 GCA_036873155.1 Biomphalaria sudanica | reverse complement strand
ATCTAGAGATACATTATACATACCGCTTACAATGACAGTTTGGGTTAACTATCTGGAAATATCTAGAGATACATTATACATACCGCTTACAATGACAGTTTGGGTTAACTATCTGGAAATATATAGAGATACATTATACATACCGCTTACAATGACAGAATGGGTTAACTATCTGGAAATATCTAGAGATACATTATCACGTAAAAGACTATACGATTCTTTAGCTGACAACCGATTATTGGCACTTTGGTACAAAGGCTGGGATACCTCGGACAAGGGTCGTGAGCTTTGGAGGCGGTTGAGTAGCCCAGACCGAAAAGATGCGTGGTGGCAACTTAATGCTTGAGGCAGTCCTAGCCCATAACAGTGATCTGCGACGTCGCAACCTGTATGCGGTTTAGACCAGTGTTTTCCAAACCTTTTATTTTTTTTTTATGCTGAGTACCCCTTCCCCCCCCCCACACACACACCGTACTTTAATTTATTAACAGAACATAACTGGGTATTAAAAAAAAATCAGCATAGTTAATGAGGTGCAACGCGTATCCCCTCCAAAGTCTTCCCTTACCCCACTTTGGGAACCACTGTTTTAGACCAAGAGCTCATTGCCACGTCACAGGTCCGACTTTACGATTTTTGTAGGCACAATGTGAAGAGATGTTGGTTTTGTTATTCAGGGCAGCTATTTACGTACAGGGTTTGGGTGCACAGTGATGTCAGAAGGTTGAAGGGTTGAAGCTTGTATGTATGGGGATGGGGCGAGCGGGTTTGGGGGCGCTCATCAGTCCGTCATTACTTTATGAGTATCCCCGTTGAGCGAGACTCTTAACGCTAAGTGCTCCCTTGAAAAGACGCACGTTAGTTAATCATGACATGTGATGATGCAAATGTGTTTGTGTTTCAGTGTGTGCATATGTGTGTTTTTTAAGAATATATGTACAGTGTTGTCTTATTTTGCTCATTTTATGTTTGTTTCGTAAAAGATACGGCATATATTGTTAATTATCCTTGAAAATGTTAAAAAGTTTAATAGCTTCCTTTATTCTGGTTGCTGAAATATTCTTCCTCCTTTCTCTCTTTCTCTCCATTTAAATTCCTGCCCACAATCTTGTTTTTGTTAACCCACTGTCCATCCTATCTTTCTTTTGGCTTCTCACCCCCCCCCCTCTCTCTCTCTCTCTCTGGAATTCCCTTATGTACTCCAAGTATCCATCAATCACCAAACTTCAGACTCATAGATCACAACACTAGTTCCAGGCAACTCAGCCACTTCATCCTATATTACCAACTTTAAACAACAGAAACTGAGTAAGAACAAACAAACAAAAAACCAAACAACAACGCAGTCATTATTTTGAGAACTAGGTTATAGGAAAAGGCCTGAGTTGGCATGCACTCAGACTGCCATTGGATTTCTGCACTTTCCTTTCGTCTTGGTTGTCTGCCAACCTTCTCACCTTCCTAAAACCCGAGGCTGCTGTCGAGTCTCCGATCTTGCACTTTGATAGCTTGTCTGTTGTTTGGAATTGATGCCGTGCAAGAATTAAACCCTTCCGGAAAGTCAGGAGATCATTTTGTTTTTTGTTTTTTTGTTATCGGAGTTGGAGGGAAGAACTTATTTTTCATCGCGTGGAAGAAATCTGTTTCTAGTTAGTTGTCTTTCAAATGATAAACATTACTATGTTAATGTTATTTAAACAAAAAGAATTTCGCTTCGATTTTCTTTATTTCACCCGAACAACCGTACTGCTAACGATGCTCTCCGAATGACAGTCAATACACACACACATCACTCGGAATCTAAATTGGTTAGGCAAGTGATGCCCAAACTATGGCCAGCGGGCAACATCCGGTTCTTGACACGCTGCTTTCCGGCCTCTCGAAACTTCAGCGCTCATTGTATAATGAAGCCTCAGAACGCTTATCTTATATTTATTTGACCCCCTTACTGTACATGATTGGACACCATTGAGCCCAAGAAATATAAACATCTACATTAGTTTTCAAAGTTATATAATTTGTTTTAGATTTACAATAAACAAAAATATTCCTTAAATTACACCAGCGATGCACAAACTACTACCCATAGCTTATCATGACTAAGTCTTGGAGGCTTGAATCATTGAAAACGAACCCTTTTTTTTTAAACAAAACTTGTATTTACTCAGTCCGTCTGTCTGTCTGTGCACGTTATTTCTCCCACTTCTTTTTCTCTGATCAAGCTGAAAGTTTGCGCAATTATTCGTTGTAGGCGACAACACATGAATCAATCAGAAAATTAAACCAGTTAGTTAATTAATTACTTAAATTAGTGCTTACCAATTTTGTTTTATATAGGAAAAGGGAGAAAATAATCTTGCAGCATTGAGAGATAGGGCAGCATAAATTCGGTTCTCTCTCTTATGTAAGTTTTTTTTTTAAAGATTTGACCCGTGAACCACATTTTAAAACTTTAAAAAGGTAGACACCACTAAATTACATCATGGAAATAATGTATTGATTTTTGTTTAAAATGCAAAATACAAAAAGAAGAATATGTGTTCGAAATCTGGAATCGAGCTGTTTTTACACTACAAACGTCTGCGCGAGACCACCTCCTGCCGCCCACCTCCCTCTATTCAAATTGTAGCTGTGCTGTTGTCACGTAAACCCTCGTCACGTCAACCCTGGCTCGTGCGTTGACCGTAATCAGAGACTGTCCATTACACCAGTTGATATGCAAACAACAATGCAATTCCACCCCTTCGCGTATCACTCACAAGGCCGGCTCTACCATCAGCTATCTAACGCCTCAGACTTTTTAAAAAATAACATGGCAAACATTCACTCGCATCTCGTTACACACACACACACACATTTATCGTAAAGCACACACACATTTATCGTAACGCACACACACACATTTATTGTAACGCATACACACATTACGCACAAAGACATTTATCGTAACGCACACACACATTCATCGTAACGCACAAACACATTTAGCGTAACGCACACACACATTTATCGTAACGCATACACACATTTATCGTAACGCGCACATACATTTATCGTAACGCACACACACATTCATCGTAACGCACACACACATTCATCGTAACGCACACACACATTCATCGTAACGCACACACACATTTATCGTAACGCACACACACATTTATCGTAACGCACACACACATTTATCGTAACGCACACACACATTTATCGTAACGCGCACACACATTTATCGTAACGCGCACACACATTTATCGTAACGCACACACACATTCATCGTAACGCACACACACATTTATCGTAACGCACACACACATTTATCGTAACGCACACACACATTCATCGTAACGCACACACACATTTATCGTAACGCACACACACATTTATCGTAACGCACACACACATTTATCGTAACGCACACACACATTCATCGTAACGCACACTTAAACATTGTTGCACACACGTATTAAACACCACCTGTACATTGTTATACACACAGACATTACATAGCGACACATGTTCACTGGTACACACACACATTATGTTACACAAACATATAAATTGTAAACACACACACACACAAACATCGTTTCACACACATACATACATAGTCGCATACTCATTCTTTATTGAACTCCCACTCCCACCCCAAAAAACAACAACAAAAAAACGTGGTAATTGTCTATTCTTAGACAAGCTACAAGTTCGATCGCTTAGGGCTCAATCAAGTTTAAGACAGGCACTGAATAAGCGTCCATCTTGAAAAAAAAAAGGTGTTAGAAAAAGCAATGTGATGTTTTGATATTTAGCAAATGACGTTTGAATTTTAATGAAAATTGATCGCATTATCAGGAGTAGAGGTTAGTCATGCGAGCAAATACGGAGTGATCTCCCGTGATTGACGACATTAATTAATAGACGTTATCATGTTTATTTCCCTTTGATGTGAAGCGTAGCGTGCAATTAGGGTCGCCAAACTCTTTGAATATGGAGGAGGGGGGGGGTCACATAACAGTATAATTATTATGATCGAAGGCCCGCACACGCTGTGTTCGTAATCTTTGCGTTGTCTGGGAAGAAGAGTTGGTAGCGTAGGATGTGGCGACGTTTATTCAGTTTGTTTGGGGTTTGGACAAACATTTTGATTTCACGAATGTTTGTGTCCGTTCCTTTGTCAGTCAGGGTCACTCCTATCATTTGCACATATTTTTTTTTATATTTATGAGTGTTTTTCTTCTGTTTTTCTTTGACTAGAAGTATATATATATATAGTTCGTCCATCGTGGTTCGATGATGACCAGTTTGTCATCCAGGGGGGCTGAGGGCTTTGCACTGGGGGTTTTATGCCTCCTCATGTGGCTGGTGAGACCTATGTGAGTCCGGAATGTTCGGCCGCACACTGGGCAGCTGGAGCTATTGTCGTGGGCCTTGCTTTTCTTCTCTGGCGTTTTTCTTCTGCCAGCGTTGTTCTTTTTTCCTCAGCAACCTTTGCGCCAGTTTTCACAGCGCGACGCCATGATGCTCTGTCATGTGCCTCTGTCTCCCAGGTGCCTGGGACTATGCTGAACGCCTTCAGAGAACCTTTGAGGGTGTCCCTGAAGCGCTTTCTTTGACCACCTTGCGAGCACTTTCCTTCGCTTAGTTGGCCATACAACTAAAAGTATGTCGTCATTGAAAAACGTTTGGATGTGTCCAAAAATAGAACAGTATGTCACGCGGCTAACAACGAACGCTTCAAATTGCGGCGCCATGTATTCCTGGGTCGTCCCGACTTTCTTTTTTCTTTTGAGGTTCCAGGTCTTGTTATGTTGGATGCAGGCTTGTGACCTATCCTTCTCCAGCGTCTCGGAAGGATATCTTCTTAAACAGGCTGCTGCTTTGCTCTTTGCTACAGTTCTTCATTCGATCTCTTGTCTGGCCAGCAGACCAGAAGAATCTTCCTAAAAGCAGGAATTAATGTTGGTGGCTGTGATTCTCCAGGTTTCTGCTCCATAAAGTAGTATTGGCTTCACAATGGTGTTGAACAGCCTGGTCTTGGTGGCGTTGCTTATGCAGAGATGAGGTGCATGCATTTATAATGTTAACACATTCTACACTTTTCTTTAATGGAAGAAAATAATGAACATCCAAATAATTGACGTGGAATGTGTACTTGACTACACTACGTTTTATTTATCAGCTCACTCTGGTACACGTGACTTCTCCCAACTCCCATTCTCGGATCAAGTTGAAACTTTGCACAATTAGTCATTGTTGAAGACAATATATGTATGAATCAATTTAAAAAAATAAACAAAATTGCTAATTAATATGTGGTAATTAATTAATTATGTTTTTTATACAGAAAAGGGGGGGTAAATCTTGCAATATTGAGATATAGTGCAGCAGTTTTGCGGTTATTTTTCTTATCTAATCTTTGTTTTGTATTATTTTTTAAAATTAATCTGGATGGTCTTATGCGATGTTCACCACGCCCTGTCTTTCTTCAAGGCTGAGTTGTTTTTTGTTGTTGTTTTTTTACTTGAATGGTCCGTGGTTCGTGTCCTAGTTAGGATTACCCTTATTCCTCAGCTTTTGTAATTCATCAGCTTTTGTAATTCATCATTTTCTCTTGTGTTTTGTGACCCGCGCAAGCCAAGCTGATATCGCGATATTTCACTAGGATTTGAACCTGGGGACCAATACGTTCATAAGCCTAGCGCTTCACTACTTCGCCACCATGTTCCATTCAAGTACCACTTGGTAGCTTGCAGGTATTGCACTCCTGTCTTCTACCTGCATGTCCTCACCGTTTTATGTTGCACTCACCGCCACGTCCAAATAAATAACATTCTTTTGTATTACCTGGTGCAGGTGCGTGACCTGGTTATTATACCCTTCTCTGTTTATTATTTGAATTATTTTTGAATGCACATCAGATAATTACACCTGAAGGACTTAGACCTGGTGAGAACATTGGTTCACTTCTGCTTGCAATAATACGTTACTAACAATTAAAATTGGAGGGGGGGGGGGAGGGAGACAGATACACATAATTATACAGGTTATATCAGAAAAGGATATACCGTATACAGTATACATAGAATTTTACCGGTTATATCAGAAGCGGGTTTAGCCAATTGGACACGTTAAATCAGGTTATACCGAACAAGGTTACACTTCAGAAGCGGGGCTACAATGAAAAAAAAAACTTTGTTAAAAAATCAAGAAATTTTGAAAGCCTTCCTTAAGTTCCTGTTGAGTTCTGACTTTAGTTTAATAACTTGTGTGTGAATGGCATGATCCGCTAGCATACACAATGGTACGTAAACTTTCACCCTAATGATTCCCCCCCCCCTCTTTTTTTTTTTTTTTTTTTTTTAAAGATTTTGTCCTCAAAAGATTTGAAAGTGAGCCTGCTTGCAATATTCATTGGTAATTCTATTGTTTGATTTCGAATAAGGGAAATAACTTCTACATTTTTAGAGACTTAGTTGTAAGTGCGGAGTTCTTCCCTTATATTTTGCTTGTTTCCCTGTTTACTAACCTTATTATTATCTGTATTTAAACATTAAATATAGTGTCACGTCATAGTGGAGAGTTTACAGAAACTGGGCTCTGGTCAAAACCTGATATGCCCTAGGATAAAGTGGTCTCAGGTCAAAACTTGATAAGCCCCGGGTTAAAGTGGGCTCTGGTCAAAACTTGATGTGCCCTGGGATAAAGTATAATCGCCCCACTTCTGGTCGTATGTTATGACTCTATTTCCAAGTCTCCACAAAGCTTACTTTTCTCATCAAGAATGTTCTAACCACCTCATCTTCACCCAAATATTGAAAAAGGAAAAAATGTTTCTTATTGCAAGAATGTTTTTTGTTTCTTTCTCTCTTCGTGGCCAGATTTTTGAGACAATGTAAGCGAAGAAATATTTATCTTTAAGGTAGGAATTAATATATCTCGTTTTAATTAAGCGTTTGCCAAACTTGATTAAATGTCGTAAATGTGCGTGAGTAATGGGCGCCTGAAGCTACGACATTAAATTATACCTTTTTTTTATAGCGCTACTTTCATGCTTATAGCATGCTCAGAACGCTATGGTCCAATCTCGTTTATGGACCAGTGGGGGGGGGGGGGGGTTATCTGGGAGAAGGTTTTCCGTGCTGCCTTTAGGCGCTCAGTACGAGTTTGACTCGTTCAGTGGACAAACGAATAAGGTAACACTGATATCGTATCTTATCTTATAAAATACAAACGTTACTTCAAAAAAGAAGATGATTACGTCCTACGCGTCATGCATCTGGTCATACATGCTAACCAATGACTTAAACTCTTGCTAAGTCACTGGTTTTCCTGGCTGCCTCAGGCAACCCATTCCATGCTCTAATAGCACTATCTTATCTTATCTTATATGATACAGACGTTACTTAAAAAAGAAGAGGATTACGTCCTACGCGTCATGCATTCAGTCATGCATATCAACCAATGACCTAAATTCTGCCAAGTCACTGGTTTTCCTGGCTAGCTCAGTCAACCCATTCCATGGTCAGACAGCACTAGGGAAGAAGGAGCATTTGTACTAATTTGTCCTAGCATATGGGACGAGGAATGTGCCTTTATCTTTGTGTCTTTCTGTGTATTTTATTAGGTTTTGTTTTTGTATATACCTGATAAGACTTGTGAAGAATTCCAACGATGTTTATTTTCATAATGGTATGAGCGTCAAATGTCTCTAAATCCGTTGTTTTTTTTCCTAGCAGTTCATTTACGATGCTTCTTGCTCCTTTCTCTTCTTTATGTACTCCTGTTCTGCAACGTCATCAGTATGTGCGGTCACGTCACCACTTCTGCGGTCGCTCCATAGAGTGCACAATTATTATGTACAAATTTTTCTAATCTCTAAACCAAACCCCTACATCTGTTTCTCACGCCGTAGAAGATGAAATGTGTCGTCTTCCTTTTCTTTGTTTTCTTTCTGGGTCTAAAAGGTTTACTATTAGGCCAGCCGATTTGTTTGTCTTGAGAGAACTTGAGGTTATGTTGACCTGGACCCGTGACTATATGAAGCAAATAGAACAGTGTAATGGTTACTCGGCCCCACCGTGTCCTCCGTGAAGGTGCCGGCCCCGCCCCTGTTCGTTCTTTACGTAACTGCATAAAAAAAAGGTATCAGCTTGAAAGAGGGGTGGGAGGGGGCAGTGTCGTTGATCTGGTTGATTTCATAGTACGTGAAGTCAATGATCTAGAATGTAAGAGGTCACTAGGTGTGGGTTTTTGGGTCACGAAGTTTGGGGTGAAAAAGTGTCAGGAGAGAGGGGGGTTTTTTGGAGGGGGGGGGTAATCCAGCGTGAGGTTGCACTCAGACAAGGCTTAGCTTACGGGGTCACAGAGGTCACGGCTAAGTGACGTCGATCACAACTCGGGAAGCTATGTTGATAGTCGTGTCAAAGACGAGACAAAATACAAATCTGAATCTAAGTTAAAGTGTTGAAACAATGAATGATGCACATAAATATGCAACACTAGCTAAACCTTTTTTAAAAGAGAGAAAATAGTGAACTTATAAGGCGATATAATGGACAGTTCAGACGAAGGCACCAATCATAGACTTCCGAATGCAATTAAGCGTAGTCGTACACGAGCAAATTAAAATTAGAATTTTAAATTATTAAGGGTCCCAATAAAAGCTAAGGTCATATGGAATAATCAGCCACTTTTGAGTTGCATTTAAATTATATGCACGCATTCGTGTCACTGCCAATGTGATGTCTTTGATCATTCGTGCAATTTTAAAGATATTTCAAAATTATTGTGTGTAGAAATTGTTACATTATTATGAATAAGGTTGCATTAAAATTTGCATAATTGGATTGTTCAAAAGTTGTCCGTTTCTTTCGAACACGCATGCTTGATTATGTCCCCTTTTAAAATGTAAATACACTCATCTATCATGCAGTGGACAATTTTTATATATACAAGAATTTAATTTGAAATTTGAGTACACGTTTTTTTTAAATATTATCCTTTTATGATCTTATCTTTATTTTTATCTTTATCTTATCTTTGTTTTATCTGTATCATTTTTATTTTTATCTTATTCTCATCGTTATCTTTAAATTGCAGAGTCCTATGAAATAAGAAGATTTTTACACCTTAACTCTTTCTCTCCTAATCGACGATACCATCGTTGAGGTTGACCTCATTAAATTAAATTAATGTTTTATTTTTAAACTTGACTTTGAACTATATAAAAAGAGTATGCATTTCCCATTAATTCTATACCAAATACAACATTTTCTGATCACAACAAAGCTATTGAAGCCCAATCATAACAGGGGTAGTGAAATAGTCATGAGCAAAATGAAAAATTCCTTCCAAAACGTGAAAAAAAAATTACGGAGAGAAAGAGTTAAAGTATTGTCACGGATCAATGTGTGTATGTTTATGTATAATCTATTTATACGTTTGCGACAATGACCGGAAGTGCGTAAGTCGTGAGAGAGAGAGTCCAGCGTTTATGATATGCCGTAAAGATTGTTTAATTTTCTGTGTTTGATCGAGTGTTACTTGTTTATTTATAACTACAGATGAACCAGGGACATCCTAGACTTACCGAGACCTATGGTAGTTTCCAGCGAGTTATCAGTAGATATATAAATATAATAGAGGAGCTGTAACAAGTATTAATATCCGATAGCCTAGATCTGGGATTAGAATTCGACCTTGGCTTCCGAACCTGGCGTCCCGGTTTCGAATCCTGGTTGAAGGCTGGCACATTTAATTTGGGATCTTTTTTGGCGCCTTTGAGTCTACCCAGCTCTAATGGGTACCTGACATTATTTGGGAAAAAAGTAAAAGCAGTTGGTCATTGTGCTGGCCATATGAAACCTTGAGCCACAGGAACAGATGACCCTTACATCAACTGTATGATAGATCGCAAGTTCTGAAAGTGGGGAACTAAGATCCAAAGTAGTTTCCAAGCACTTGCTTTCTTAACGCTTTGTTCCTTCGACTCGCGGTGCATCCCGGGATTTGTAGGACGTCCCTGAGTCCGCCCCACTCTTATGGTACCTGGCACACGTTGGGAATATAAAAGATATTGGTCTATGTCAGCGGTTCTCAACCTTTTAAGCTCGGCGACCCCTTTTTAGAATCCCCCCACTCGGCCGCGACCCCCCCCCCCCACATACATAGCAAAAGAAGAATAGACAAAAACAATCCATATTTTCGATGGTCTTAGGCGACCCCTGGCAAATCGTCAATCGACCCCCCAAGGGGGTCGCGAACCACATGTTGAGAACCCCTGGTCTATGTGCTTCCATGTCACCTTCGTTAACTGTCGTCATTAAAAAAAAAAATTTTAATTATACATCAGCTGTCCGCTTAGATTGCAAGGTCTAAAAGGGGTACACCGGTACCCATTAAGTTAAGATTATTTTTTGTTCTTCAGGGAGTGGAATCAAATTGTGTTGTGAAAGTTGAATGTAATTTTTTAAAATTAATTTTATACACTTTGCAAAACAAAACAAAAAAAAAACCACACACATCGATTTTAAACAAATGTAAATTAGTTTCTATGAAGGGTTGGGGTGGATGAAGGAATACAGGTATGGCACTGTCGACCAGGTGAGAGATTCAAATACGTGTGGACAAGTGAGTCATAATTAGGAGTGTCTGTGTGTGTATGTATTTGTACACATGCGTGCGTGTACTGCTTGCATTCGTGTACATATGTACAAATGATCCAAGAGCAAGCTCGTGGCGTGAAATGTTTTTATTCATTAACATAGGATTTGAAAGTCTCTTTTGGTAGTCAAAAGTTAATTTATTCCTCAAAGTCGACAGCCGACTAATTGTTCACAGGCAACTGGTTTAACTACAAGTGTGTTTTTTTTCACCTGATATATGATTCAAGCGACAGTTGGGTCATCAGAGCAATGTGAAAGAATTGAATTTATGTAAATGTTTTAATATGTTTATTTTGGACTTTCCCTGGTGAGTTAAATATTATTTTCAATTAATTACCGGACTTACTTAATGCTTTTAACTCCAAGCTGAGCCATTAGTTTATAAACCAATAGTCGCGTGAGTCATTTGTCAGCAAACAAAATAGTTGGGTGAACCATTTGTCAGTGGACCAATAGTCGTATAAACCATTTGTCAGTGGACCAATATTCCGATAAACCATTTGTCAGTGATCCAATAGTCGGGTGAACCATTCAATAGTTCGATGAACCATTCGTCAGTGAACTGCACACTTTAACAATTTCACTAACAAATGGTACACCCGACTATTGTTGACTAAGTCTCTTAAAATACTGAGAACCTTGTCTCGATATGTTTAATCAACGCACAAACCTCCAAATTTATTTAGTATTGTTTCAAATGTGCTGTCTAGTTGAATACAAAGAATAGAACTACCATATCTTTTGTTTGTATATCTCGTTTTTGTATTTAATTTATTCAAATAAATATTTGTGTAATGTTACCTTAGTTCTTTTTTCTTTCTCTTCAGTGTTGAAACTGGACCCTGTCTTCGTTATTAGATTTTTAACATTTTTTTTTTTACAATTTGCTTCACGAGTCTTTCTGTTATATGTAGAATTAAACTGTGTAAATCGTATACTGGTTTGATCTTATTTTGTTTTTGTTTTTAGATTGGCTTTCTACACATCACTTACGATATAAGTTCACCTCATGACATTTGGGTTCAAATAACACATACATTTTTTTTCCTTCAAATTTTTGTTCCTAGTCCGGTAAATACTTTTTTCTTATGGTTTTTATCTTACCGGCTAAATTCCGTACTCTCATGTATCACAGAACTGAGATGTATTTTTACAAAGCTTATATCAACTCAGTCTGTCTGTCTAGTAAAAAGTGTATAGGGCTGCACGTTATTTCTCCTACATCCAGTCTCGGATTAAACTGATACTTTCCACAATTATTTATTTTACCTGGTAACACAAGAATCACTTTTAAAAAGTAACCCATTAGTTAATTAACTAGCAAAGCACCAAAAAAATCCGCCTTTCAGACATTATGATTTATAGGGCAGATGATGTAAAAGTCATGTTTCTGTGGCCTGCGTTAATCGAGGTTGTCATGTGGCCAGCACAACGACCAACCGCTTTTACTTTCCCCCCAACTAATGTCAGGTACCCATTAGAGCTGGGTGGACTCAGAGGTGCCTGAAGATCCCGAAATTAAAAATCCCAGTCTCCACCGGGATTCGAACCCCGGACCCGGTTAATTAAATATTGGTAATTAATTATTTTGTTTTGGTATCTTGAGCAAGGGAAAGAAATCGCACTTGATAGATGTGGTGGTATACATTGAATTAGTCCCCTTAAGGACTCTTGAGCCCTGAGTAAACATTTTTTATGTATTAAAAAGCACGATTATGTAAATGTTCACAAAGATATCTTCCCCCCCCCCCCTTTTCACAACTGGCCCAGGCAAGTGATAAGGTCTTAGCGCATTCAGAAAGCTAAAAGCTAAACAAAAACAATTGGTAAAAGTATTTCTAGAGGCGCAATGGCTGAATGGTAAAGTGCAAATTCTTTAGACCTGTGGTCCTGGGTTCGAATCTCGGTAAAGACTTGGAATCTATAATTCGGGATTTTTTAGGGAGCTTTTAGAGATAGGAAGCTGTTCTAAACAAACTCAAGTACGTACAAATACGACATTGTCTTTGGTCTGGATAGCGACATTGTCTTTAGTCTGGATAGCTAGAATTGTAGATTCTTACGGGGCTAGGAAGGTCGTCGAACTATTTTGTTCGTTTTTTAAGTTTGGATGTTCCTCCATATTTTGAAGATAATTACATCCAATGGAGACCAATCGTTATGGTACCACATCAGCGGGTAGGGTTGGTACCATCGACATCAACGTACCACAGTCCCGAGTGCATAGCATACGATCAGGTGGCCATCCAACTGTGACCAATATTCTGCGTAATATGTAACAGACGTCGCCTCTTGTTTGCGGGTCTCGTTCGTGTTGTCTTCGCCGGCATGTCTCTTGGTGTCTTGAAATATTTGTGTCGCAGTGTCTGTGAGACAGTGTATGTACGACAAAATATTTTTTTTTTTTTTTTTTTTCAAGCATTCCAAGGGAAGAACTCGGGCGTCTCTGCGTGCAGTTCGACGTACACATTGTCAGTAACAGCGGTTGTTTGTGTGTGCGCGCGCTCGACGGTGTATGTTGAACCTCGTTTTGAAATCGTTAGCAATGGTCTGCAAAAGTTCAATTTGTGGCTTAAGACCCAGCTGGACTTTACCTCCCTCCCCACCCCCTTGTCTACATTGTCGCTTGAATACTGACACCCCCCCCCAAAGTGTCCAATGTGGTCCTTCGACTCCATCCCAGACACACGCACGCGCACACCTCCTGCTACACAGGCGCGCGCATACCGCCAGACCCCTGGGATTGAAACGAGATGGAACATTGAAGGACAGCGCGTGCTATTTGAAAGCTATCGATCTGGCTAATGGCTATTGAGTGAGTACTACTGAGCCTGAGAAACAGTTTTGTGAGGATGACGTTTCGATGATTGCATCAAGTGTGGGGAGTTTGTGAGAGGAAATTTGATTGTGTGTGAGAGTGATTTCGAGTGTGTGTGGGGCGGGAGACGAGAACGTGTTTGGGAAAGGGGTGGGTGGGGTGCGGGTGGTGGAAACAGTTTTCAGGCAATAGCAGGGATTTCCCAGAAGTGGGATAAGGAGTCGCTGTGTAGTCGCAGCAGTTAGCCGTCAATTTACAATCAAAATGCGAGGGAAATGACTCGTACTTGACTTTCCTGCATTACTTCCTCGATGTTCTTTATTCCAACAGAGACTGAAACTGTTGCCCTGGAAAATTTACAAACCAAAAGCAAAAAAAATCCTGGAAAGATAATTGCATTGCATCTTAAATGATCCAGTGGTTTCTTCTTGGCATTTGTTCTTGAAAGTTTAGGATGACTGCGTTTTTTTTTGTTTTTGTTGAGAATAATCTCTGTGTTACAATTAAGGAGAAGGGAAGCGTGGTCGAGAGGCTAAGTGCGCTTGAACTTGGCTTGGCTACCTAGAAGGGGGCTCGACACCCGACTCGGGCAGAGTTGTGTTTACTGAGCGCCTAAAGGCAGCACGGAAAACCAACTCCTAGATACCCCCTCCCCCCCCCCCACTTGTCCACAAATGAGATTGGACCAAAGCGCTCTGAGCATGCTTTAAGCATGAAAGTAGCGCTATATAAAAGCTATAAATATATAATTACATCCTACGCATTTCATGTGTCAATCTAGTCATGCAAGTTAATGAGGGACTTAAACTCTGCTAAATCGTTGGTTTTCCTGGCTGATTCAGGCAACCCATTCCATTCTCTAATGGCACTAGGGAAGAAGTTGCGTCAAACACACGTTACTGAGCAAAAAAGTTTTTTAAAAAAAGATGAATTGTCTAAAAAAAAAATTCTTTTAGTAAAATTATTTTCTTATTAGACCCATTTCGAGAAATGACATTTTAATAAAAATGTAATACATTGTTGTTAGATTGTCTGTAGATTACGTTAAGAGTTAAACTCGAGAAAATATGTTCTGATGTTGTGCTTTACATGTTTCAGATTGACTTTATGAAAAGGAGTATCTAGTCAAGGTGGAGTCATGGCGCTGACATCTTAGCCCAAGGGAACAGTGCAACACACCCATATACCTATTGTCCATGGATCCGTCCAAAGACGGGGCTCGCCATGGAACAGGTGTTGGGGTAGAAATGACCATGTCCCTGAGCGGGCCGCCTGGCTTCACGCGACACACTACGGTGTCCAGCGACAATATCCCCCACTACATGAGCCGGCAGCACCAGCAGAAGGCCATCCCTGGCATCCACGACCCTAGGTCCTCGGCGATGAATCCAAGAGCTATCCCCGTGGATTCCAGGAGCGGAGGTCACGGCGGCGCTCTAGGGATGGGTCATGACGCGCGTGTAACTATGGACGTGCAGCAGCAGCACCAGGCGCGTGACATGCCCCGGACCCAGCTGGACACGAGGGCGATGGAACCGATGATGGGCAAAAACGCACCGCCGAGGCTTGTGGCTGAAGTTCCACAGCACCATCAGATCCCTTTACAGCATCCGGATCATAGAGCTGACTCCAGAAGTTTCCCAGACCCTCGGACGATGATGACTCAGGACAAGCGGGGCTTGGGTCCAGACTCAAGGTCGTCTCGAGAAACCGTGCTTATGGGAGACCATCGTAGTGGGCAGTTGTCCATGTCGTCGACACCCAGCCGTGCCGGGCGAACACAGCAGGGATCTATGCCGCCGCTGACCATGAATGAGTCACTGAGAGCTGCTTACGATAGTATGGAACCGGGCATTGCATCTTATGGTTCTCTTTCATCAGTGCCTGGAGGTCCTCTCATGTCCCCTCACGGAACCGTCGCCGGAAAACAGGTGGTTGGCTCTCAGAACATAGCGGGTCCACAGATGGCGATGCCCTACTCGGGTCAGAAACAAAGCAGAATGTCTGACTCCATGGTTCCTTCTGGTCAAACGTTACACCACGCTCCTGAACACTCTCTCTACTTGTCGGGGAAGACGTCTTCTAGAACGTATTCCGGAAACCATCAGAAATTTCTGCCCCCTGGTCATTACATGACCGATATGTCCAAAGGTCCGATCGATGTGAAAAGCAGCATGGGCCTTAACCCCAGTGATCAACTTTCTCCACAACACAGAGACTTATTGCGAGATAGAGGAGCTGTCAGTGAGTTACGTGAGAGGGACGTCCTCTATAGTAGTCTCCCTTCACCCATGTCCAGGAATGTTCAAAAGTCCAGTCTAGAGTTACCGTCTAACCACATGAAGCTTCAGGTTGACTCTTCTGAAGTCAGGAGGCAAGAGGAACATCTGAGAAAGGCATCGTCGTATTCCGGTCCACCTCAGAGCATTTATAAATTGCAAGGGGCTGAACCTCACGCCTCTTTAAGTAAAGCCATTACTTACCCTTTGGGAGTAGATGTGTCACATAGAGGCGGGCAGGCCCCGCCTTCATTGACTTCTCATATGTCACCACACCCTTCAAACGTTCAGCCCATTGGTCATTCTTCTTATCCCTCTCCACAGTCCCATTCAGAAAGGGGCATTCCTTACCCAATGGAGCAAATGTCACAGCCTCGTCTTCAGAAGTCTGTCATCAGGCAGAGCATGTCATCTGAAGAGGTCGTTTGGCGCGAAGGAGGTTACCCACCTGAGCCACCTAAACAGTCTAGGCCAGTGTATCACATCGATGACATCGGCCAGACATCCAAGAACGTCCCCTTACACATTAGTGATCACGAATCTAGTCACCCCACACTCCGAGATGTTGGTCTGCCCAGAATGCAAGGCTCAATCAGCACTGGCCAGCCAAGGATCATGTACGAGCCACCAAAGTCTTCAAATTATCCTGACCAAAGAGTTCAGTCCTCTGACAGGTATACATCTTCCCAGAGGGATTACCCATCACCCAGACCGACCTCCATCGGCAGGAGTTCTCAAATGCAGCAAGCCAACCTCGTCTTGCCACAAGAGGAGAGGACAGTGCTCAACCAGCAGGAGAAAACTGTGAGCGCACTCGATCTGACCAAATTACCTCAGGGAAGCTCAAAACCAGGCGACAGCCCTCTGGATCTTACTGTCAAAACAAAAAAGAGGCCAGCAGACGATATAGACAATGCTGAATACGACAGAATGGTATCTGCTGCTAAAAGGATGAAGCCTGATGTAAATAGTGCAGTTACTGGATTAATAAACCTAAAGGCATCTGTAAATTCTGTTGACATGACGCACAATACTATATGGATATCATCGCCTTCGCCAAGGGGCCCAGAATCATACGAGCCTCTATCGTCTCCTTCTTCTTATACCGCTCATGCATCTCCCTTGTCAACAGTACAGCGACAGAACAAATACGGCTACAGCGTTGATGGTCGCATCAGCGCCGACAGCAGGATGACCGTAGATGGTAGAATGAGTGCCGACGCTAGAACCTGCGTTGATGGACGCAGCAGTGTTGAAAGTAGGTCTAGCACGGACGGTCGTACCCAGAGCAGTCCTCGCGTGCATGGGAAATTCCCAATGGTGCCGCCACAGCATGGAAAGATTGGCAGTTCAGCTATGGTGTCGGACATGGTGAAACATGCAGCAGGCAACCCGCCCATGTTGCCGCTGACCACACAGCTGGAAAAAATGAAAGAAGATCATAGGAAGCAGAAGATGTGTAGCGAAGGCATCCAAAATCCTTACGCGGACCCAAAGCGCCTGTACAAAGATTCTCTGAGCCCTAGAAGCATAGAGATGGTCCCAGGAAACGCCAATGAGGTCATCGTTGTTCGACACCCGCAGCAACATTACGACGTCTCTCCACAGCAGCAACACCAGCACGCTCTACAACAACATTCGTACAAGCAGCAGCAGTTACATCGACAACAGAGTATAGATGTACATAACCAGCAGCTACATCAACAGCAACGTCAAAAGCCAAATGAAGTCCATGAGATCATTGAGCTCGGAATGAAAGACTCCAGCGATCCTCTGCAGGCCTCGCGCTCATTTGCTAGATCGTTTAGCCAAAGCATGCTTCAGCAGCACCAGCAGCAACAACAGCATCAGATATATCTCCAGCAGCGGCAGTCTTCCCTAAAAGACCAGATGATGCCAATGCAGTCGTACCCCAATGTCCAGCATGTTCAGTATTCCAAAGAACAGATGATTCAACAGCAGGTTTTTAGTAAGCAGCAATCTCAGTCATCTATGTCCGTTCAGCATTACCAAAACTCTCTCTACCCGATGAAACAGACTGACTCTGGATATTATCAGAAACAGTCACAGCCAACAAAACACACTGATACCAAGACTTATAAACAGACTACCACATCTTCTCAGAATACTCTAGTCGGAACTCAAAAATGGGCAACACAGCCGAAAGAGACAATAAAAAGTGGATACCTCCAACAAACGAGCTCTTCAGGGAGTTACCAATCTATGAAAGGAATGTCCTCAAAGTCACTCATTAACAATCATGGCGCAGAAAGCATGGATAATTCTAAATTTAACTACACCAAAACAGAACGACCATTGAAATCTGATATGTTGAAGGCTACATTTCCTGCTGCAGCTGGTCCGCTGCCTGTTGGAGGGGTCAGAGAAGAGAGCAGAAGAGCTTTGCGAAGGGTCAGTTATCCCAGCACTGAACCAGGCAAGCATTCAGAGGGCGCGCGAAAAGAGAGCACTTCCAGCTTGCCGGACAAGCCAGCAAAGAACGATATTGATGTTAGTATTAGTCCCCAGTCAAAGTCAGAGTTGGTGAGCCAAGAGCGATCACTTCCTAGCGGCAACACTGACAAAAATGACGATGTTCTCGTGGAAGAAACATCCAGTTCAAGAGATACACCTCTCAGCCACCAAAAGAAATCTCCAAATAATGTGATTTCTTTAGACCAGTCAGCGCCTACCCCTCCTGGTCAGTTTGCCATTCCTTTATCTGTAACTATCCCCCAGTCTACCAGCCCCATGATCACAACTTCTCCCTCGCCTGCCTCAAGTACAACCCCCAAGTCTGTAGGCACAAACAAAGCCTGTTGGTCCAAAAAGCACATGATTTTGAATGCTGTTAACAAGGATGAATCTCTGAAGCGGATTATTAGTAACACAGCTCGGAAACATGAGGCAGGGGGCATCTCTGCCGAGTGCAAAAGTAGAATTATGGCAAGCAGCATGTGCAGCCCCATACCTACCTCACCGAAAATGCCTATTCTTAGCCCCCACGAAGACGAGGGGGAAGTTGCCATTGAAGAGATGGGAGTCAGGGCGCAGACAAACAATGACGACCCACCCACCTTGGCCCCAATCAAAAGAGGCCAGGGAAAGTCTTCAGCCCCTAGAGTGTCGAACTCGTCAAGCTCGTCCTTTTCCCAAGCCGGCACTTCCACTGGGAACTCCTCCACGGACAACCAACTCGTAAAGGACGCTTACAAAAACAACAACAACAACAGCCACGAAATCGCTAACAACAACAGCGCCAACGCAGCTGTGATGGACGTGCCAGCCGGCGAAATGCCGGTGAACGCAATGGTTGTCAGGCGATGCAGCATCGGCGCCACCCAGCCAGAGCACCAGCAGCAGTCACTCAGTCCCGCCTCGGACGATTCACAGAAATCTTCGTCGGGAAACGTGACGTTCCCCAGGGCCGAGGTAATACGGAGGAAATACTATGTCGGCTCTAACTGGGGGCACATGAAAAATATCCCCATAGCCAACGTGGCTCCATTCGTTCACTCGCGTGTGGAAGACGAGAAATCAAAGCAACAGAAGATCGAGGAACTGGTTCAGCTGCATCCGCAGGGGGCAGCCGTTTCTGCTCCGACGTACCTGGTTCAATCTCAAGACCTTACACCGGATGTGAAAGAAGATGGTCCCAGGATAGTCCCAGAAGACCTCAACCTAAAATCCTTGACCGACGACCCTGACAAAGAGGTCTCCCAGCTCCTGGCGACGTCCAGCAAGAAAGAGATCAGCACCAAGAAGAAGAAGCTGACTAAGCTGCGAGTGTCCAGCCCGACCAAGATGAAAGACCTGGAGATCATCTCCCCGAGCCTCGAGTACACGGTGCTCAAGACAGCGGAGATCGACGACCTCAAGTCTCGCGAGAAGCTCGGGCATTCAGTGCTTGCCAAGAAGTCCCTGGAGAACCGGATGAAGTACAAACACAAGATTGTCCGCGAGAAGAACCGAATCATGAAGCCCAAGAAGCTGGTGAAGAAGCGCATTCAGTACGTCTACGACGACGACGAGAACGAGGAGCACGACGACTTGTTCATCGAGGACGATGACGAGGGTGACCAGGACTTTGTCGACGAGGGCGCTGGGGACAAAAACGGCAAGAAGACGTCGAAAGCTGATGCTGAGGCCAAAATCCGAGACAGAGAGGAGAGAGCATTAAGGGTACATTTTTAAAAATCTCTTTCGTTTATTAGTCACGAAATTAAATAGTGAACTTGTAGAGACACGACATGAATATTTTACATTAAACAATTACAAATCTGAATTCAATGATATATGAAACATACCTATAGAACTAGTAAAAAAAAAATAGTAGAACCATATTTTCTGAAATAAAACATCAGTCCTAAGATTTAAAATTGGGTTGACTCTTACACTCTATGAGGTACATTGATCTGTATAAGGAAACTGATAACCAGGAAAAGAAAGTGCTCTTTGTCTGCGCTTGTTTTTATTGGAGCTCTTCAATATTCTTGAAACCATAAAATACAGTAACTTCAAAATATTATAAAAAAAGCGATGTATAGAAATGTTGAGGCATTATTAGGAAACTTAAAGAGAGGAAAATCGGAAAAGATTTTGAAATGTGTAAGCTAAACGATAGAGGCGCGGTGGCTGAGCGGTAAAGCGTTTTGCTTCTGAACCGGGGTTCCCGGGTTCGAATCCTGGTGAAGACTGGGATTGTTATTTCGGGATCCTTGGGCGCCTCTGAGTCCACCCAGCTCTAATGGGTACCTGACATTAGTTGGGGAAAAGTAAAGGCGGTTGGTCGTTGTGCTGGCCACATGATACCTTCGTTAACAGTAGGCCACAGAATCACATGACCTTTACATCATTTGACCTATAGACCACTAGGTCTGAAAGGGGAACTTTACTTTACTTAAGCTAAACGATGACACCCTATTGAAAGATCAATGCTACCCACTAATGACTAAATGTTCAACAAGGCGCTACTTACAGCTATCCGATGTAAATGGAAATTTCCAATTGTATTTTTAAAAAAAAAACACACTAAAACTGACACGATATTTCCTCCTATTATGGGATGAGTTTAAAAAAAAAAAAAAAAAAAATTAAATCGAAATTTTGTATGTCGTATAACAGGTGTTGAATGATTTAATTAATATGAACTTCGTCTTTCAGCGTGAGCAGCTTCGTGACCAATCAGAAGAAAGCACTGGGCGCCATTCCCTGACCTCATCCGGTCACCAGACTTCCAAGTCCAAAGGGAAGACCATCTCTTCCGGCAGCAAACTCAAAACCAAAACTAAGAGTCTGGGTAAATCCAAGAGTGTTGCCGGCTCCACCAAGAACGCAGCGCGCATCTCCAGGAGACGTGTGTCCAGCACCAATCAAAGGGTGAGACAAAATGAACAGTTCTAGCGCTCGTCTGCTCCTATTTCTCATGTTTGGGTTAGTGCGAACTTGCTGATGTAACGGGAAAACCCCTTTGTTAAAAATACACACTGTCTAATATACTTAACAAAAAATATTTGCACCAAGCGTATATCAAATCACTCTGTACTCTGTCTGGTACACATTTTGAATACCTTATTTCTCCCACTCTCCAGTATAAGATGTAGTTGAAACTTTGCCAAAAAAAAAATAATTCTTTGTTTCTAAAAAAAAAAATGAAGTCAATCAAAGCATTAACCAATTAGAGTTACTTAAACAATGGTAATTAATTTTTGTTATGTCGAAGAAAGAAAATAAATCTTTCAGTATTGATAAATATGGTTGTAAATATATAGAGTTCATCCTACTGCATAAGCCTTAGTTGTTTTTTAATTTAAAGTTGTTGTTGTTTTTTTTTATATTTTGCTAGCTATTTAAATTCTGTACTCTAGTCACCTAGTTAAAAAAATTTTAAATTAAAAATACATTAGGATTTTTATGGTACTTAAAACAAAAATTGTTATAACTGTATTAAAACATGTTCTTGGCAGTACAATGCTATAACTTTTTCACGGGTTTAAAAGTCATGATTTGGGTGGTCGTATGGTGTGCACTTCAGACGTTTGTAACTATGCTCCCTAGTTTAAATCCGTCCATCTCCATCCTCTGCTGTCCTATTGGATGATTTCGACTAAGATGTGAAAATCCAAATTTTTTAAAGGAACGCCCAAAACGTATTTTAAACCTTTCCCACCCACCCCCCACCAAAAAAACAAAAAAGAAAGAATCCAGACAGATTTTAAATGTGTATGTTAAATCGACTACCGGGTGGCAACATCCTTGTCTTTTTCACATGTGTCGATTTATATAGGTCGCGGGTGGGTATGTCCCCATGCAATAATGAACTCATCATTTAATCTTCGTGCAACTCCTTCTAATCATTGAGACTATCGTGGTCTCCCGCTATTTTCTACTAAATAAGGTTTCTTTCTCATTTGCGTTTTTCAAAACCTAAAAACTGAAGAAAAAAAAATGGAATAAAATATTTTTTTTATATTATTTTGGATTTAACAAGTTCAGAAAAGTAAACAGCTGATTTTTGTTAGGGTTAGGGTTATTGCCAGGGCTTATCATTTATTAATGCTATTACAATGAAACTGTCAACAATTTGTGACAAGTCTACTATAGTACTAACGATGGCCTACTCCTATGACATGAGTCATGTTACGCTGTTCTTTTCAAAACAATCACCCTATGCTGTGATTCTCAAAATGTTCGTTGCAGGGCACCACGCTTCGAAGACAAGTCGTCCCCCCCCCCAAAAAAAAAGAAAAGTCATGCCGAGAATCATTTAGTTTTAATCATTTGATTGAACTGCAATAATTTGGGAACCTCTGGATACATTGTCTTACTGGTAGTGTTCAAAGGTCACGAGTAAATTGATATTTCTCTTTGTGGGAACAGGGTCAAATCGTGACATCACGTATGACACTCGAGACAGGGAGAGGGAGAGAGAGGGGGGGTGTAAGGTTATGACACGTTCACGTTAATATAAGTAGGTCACTCAGGCTTGGGACCCTCGTGTTGATGATAGTCAGTGATGACCAATGGTCTGAAACTTTTTTAATACAAGTAGCAGCACAGGTAGAGTAACAATAAGATAAAGACAGAAGCAGAAACTCGGCACGGTCAAGCGATAGGTTGGTAAACGGTTGAACGCGTAGCCAGAGCGATTTGTTTCGGGCGGTTGTTTTTTTCAGAATAGAAGATCATTACGTCCCAGTCCGGGGGAGGAGATGGCTGAGCGGTAAAGCACTTGGGTTCGAATCCTGTTGAAGGCTGGAATTTTTAATTTCGAGATCTTTGGGCGCCTCTGAGTCCACCCTGCTCTAATGAATACTTGACATTAGTTGGGGGAAAAGTAAAAGGCGGCTGGTCGTTGTGTTGGCCACATGACACTCTCGTTAACTGTGGGCCACAGAAACAGATGACCTTTACATCATCAGCCCTATAGACCACATTACGTCCCAGTCCAGGATGGCAGTGAATGGACGCGAGCAGAGTTTGAGTCCTGGACCATAATGATAAGAGCACAAAACAAGACCATCGTCGGAGACACACAAATTTTGAAGTCCTAGGTTTAGTTAGTTTGACCGCTCTAGGAGGCTGACCGCGGCTACCTTCATGATTTCTCGTGGGCTAGAATGACTCCCAAAACAATGGCCGTGTCATGTTTTCACTCATACAAGTCTTTTTATAATGCATCTAGATGTGTGTTCGGTTATTTACTAATGATTTGATGATTGCTTATTTTACGAATTATTTGTAAGATGATTGGGTGTAGATCTGCGGGCATATTTATTTGCAAGACGTTGTGTATAGTATCGATACAAGCACATACAAAGTTATATTAAAGGTCCACAAGGATACACAGCCTTTTATAACTTAAATTGCAGAACTTGATGCTTACTCTAGGAAGGCCCTGAGCTGTCTACTCACATCTTCTGTTATCTCCATAGACATAAATAAATATACACTGGCCGAAGAAAGTAACTTCATGTAACTTGAAAACATGTATATCTATTGTATTCGGATTTCCGAATTATGAAAAACTGCATGATCTTCATTCTTAGAAATAAAAAAAAAACACTAGTGAACATATTGTAATACTTATATAGGTTATGGCTGAAATAGATATGAATACTTAACTTTTATACTGCTCATAAATGCTGTATAATAAAGTACACAAAATTGCAAGTTACAAATTTTCGTTTCATAAAACTCTTTAATCGGCCAGTCTATCTTTATTGATGTCTATGGTCATCTCTTAAAATTACATCATACTTATGTCACTTCCAAAGTCCGTCTCTTATGGTGCGAGAATGTACCACTTTTCTCTCTTTGGCGTGATTTTTTTCACTCTGTTGTCTGCCACCACCGGAAACGTCTGCCCGTTTCTAGGCCCTCGGCACTCAGCTCGGATTTCACACAAGTTTAGCTCGTGGCCCCGCCCCAAACATCCTATCCGTCTTTCTGCTAGTAGCAAGACAATCTGTGCAAGAAGTATATGTTTAACTCTTTCTCTCCGTAATTATTTACCACATTCTGGTCGAATCAACGTTGGTATCGTCGGTTAGGAGAGAAAGAGTTAAAGTGCTCTTCTTTTTCATCTGTTCGATTTTCACTTCATTTTTTTTTTGTTCTTCTTTCTATTCCTTAGGCACAGGAACTGAAACACAATGCCATTGTCCAGAGGCGAAATACAGGTAGGTCATGAAATCTCGTCTGTCTACTGGGCAGTCAATTATTGGACAACTGTTGAAAGTCGAGTGTAGAGCAAGCGTCTTGATTGCTGGGGGAGGGATTTTAAAAAGTTAAATAATGCCCCCCCCCCCCCCATTTCCTCTACATCCAAGCCAATCTACTTTTTTTTTAAAGGCTCTACAGTTTTTATAGTTCTCTCGCTTGGATTTTATAACTGTTTTCTCTTTATGTTGTATGTATCTAGTATCTTCCGGTCTATTGGTCTATAATAGTCTATATCGAAATCATGTAATCAATCAATAGTGGAGTAGCTTAGAATTTACGCAGGTTTTTTTTTTTAAATCAGTTACTGTGAAGACCTAGATACTGGGTCGTTCTGGCTTTTCGCTTTCTGAAATATGAATCGTATTTTAATAGTGTGCAAGTGGGGGACAGGGCCTCCCCAAAGGAGCTTCTTACCTGGCGGGGGAGATGTCGTAAATGGGGGACAGGGCCTCCCCAATGGAGCTACTTACCTGGCGGGGGAGATGTCGTAAGTGGGGGACAGGGCCTCCCCAAATGGAGCTACTTACCTGGCGGGGGAGATGTCGTAAGCAGGGGACAGGGCCTCCCCAATGGAGCTACTTACCTGGCGGGGGAGATGTCGTAAGTGGGGGACAGGGCCTCCCCAAATGGAGCTACTTACCTGGCGGGGGAGATGTCGTAAATCGGGGGCAGGGCCTCCCCAATGGAGCTTCTTACCTGGCGGGGGAGATGTCGTAAGTAGGGGACAGGGCCTCCCAAATGGAGCTACTTACCTGGCGGGAGAGATGTCGTAAGTGGGGGACAGGGCCTCCCCAATGGAGCTACTTACCTGGTGGGAGAGATGTCGTAAGTGGGGGACAGGGCCTCCCCAATGGAGCTTCTTACCTGGCGGGGAGATGTAGTAAGTAGGGGACAGTGCCTCCCCAATGGATCTTCTTACCTAGCGGGGGAGATGTCGTAAATGGGGGACAGGGCCTCCCCAATGGAGCTACTTACCTGGCGGGGGAGATGTCGTAAGTGGGGGACAGGGCCTCCCCAATGTTGCTACTTACCTGGCGGGGGAGATGTCGTAAGTGGGGGACAGTGCCTCCCCAATGGAGCTACTTACCTGGCGGGGGAGATGTCGTAAGTGGGGGACAGGGCCTCCCCAATGGAGCTACTTACCTGGAGGGGGAGATGTCGTAAGTGGGGGACAGGGCCTCCCCAATGGAGCTACTTACCTGGAGGGGGAGATGTCGTAAGTGGGGGACAGGGCCTCCCCAATGGAGCTACTTACCTGGAGGGGGAGATGTCGTAAGTGGGGGACAGGGCCTCCCCAAATGGAGCTACTTACCTGGTGGGGGAGATGTCATAATGACCTTGGCAGATTTTCTACGTGGCTAACGATGCGTGGCGCATTCCTGGGGGAAAAAAAAAGAAATCCTCAAATAACCGTTGCTTGTCTCATGTTTAAAGTAGTAGGTACTGTTGTCAACACCAAGATCTAGCTGTTTATTTGATGTTAGCTTTCACGTTTGTGTGTTTGGTAATGGAAACGCCGCATTCTATGTAAATATGTATTTATGCAATCTGACTGGTGGCGAAATCAAATTGTGTTATGTGTATTATGGTTAGCGTGAAGAGCAGTAGAGGTGATGTCTTTATTGGGACCCATTGATATGCAGTTCAACATAGACCAGAAGTTCTCAACCTGTGGGTCGCGACCCCCTTGGGGGTCGATTGACAATTTGCCAGGGGTAGCCAAAGACCATTGAAAAAATGGATTGTTATTGACTATTCTTCTAATGTTGTTTGTGTGTGCGGGGGGGGGGGAGGTCGCGGCTAAGTGGGGGATTGTAAAAAAAGGGGTCGCCGAGCATAAAAGGTTGAGAACCGCTGACATAGACTCTTGACTTTGATCATTTGTAATCGATATCAGCTATTCTCTCTCTCTCTCTCTCTCTCTCTATCTTTCTCTTTCTTTCTCGTGTATTTCTTTATTTCTCACTTATCTCTCTTTATCTTTTTTTTTCTTTCTCTTTCTCACTTTCTCATCCCCTCTTTCTTTTTTTTGTCTGTCTGTCTCTTTCTCTCTCCCTATTTTTCAGACGGCTAGTACATAGTGAGGTATTTAGAACTAACTATACTATATATGAATAAACTTATCTTATCTTAAATAATACATATAATACAGACGTTACTTCAAAAAAGAAGATGATTACGTCCTACGCGTCATGCATTTAGTCATGCATATTAACCAATGACTTAAATTCTGCCAAGTCACTGGTTTTTCTGGCTAGCTCAGGCAACCCATTCCATGCTCTAATAGCACTAGGGAAGAAGGAGTATTTGTACAAATTTGTCCTAGCATATGGGACGAGAAATGTGCCTTTATTTTTGTGTCTTTCAGAGTATTTTATTAAATTTTGTTTTTGTATTTGAAGCTTATGGTTCAGTGTTTTATGTATAATTGCTACTTTACTTTTGAGTCTTCTGTCCTGAAGGCTTTCTAAATTTAGTGATTTTACTATAGGTGTTACTCTAGTCAAATGTGAATATTCATTTGTTATGAATCTCACTGCTCTATTTTGTGTCTGTTCCAGTTTCTTAATGTTGAGGGGTCCCAAACGGAGGATGCATATTCTATTATTGGCCTAACCAAGGTTAAATAACATTTTAGTTTTATGTTCTTATTTGATTTATAGAAATTTCTTTTAATAAACCCTAATGCTTTGTTGGATTTTTTTATAGTTTCATCAATATGTGGATTCCATGACAGTTTTTCATTTATTATAACACCTAGGTATTTTGCGTTTTTAGTCTGTGTTACTGGTTTGCCATGAATAAGATAAGTGGAATTAATTTGTTTTAGTTTTTTTGTTACTCTTAACAACTGACATTTTTCTGGGTGGAAAGACATGCTGCAATTTGATTCCCATTTCTGTAATTCATCTAATTCTCTTTGTAAAATATCTGTGTCTTGTATTGTTTTTATTGTTCTGTATATTATGCAATCGTCTGCAAATAATCTGACTTTTGTTCCTGAACTAATGCAATTTGGTAAATCGTTTATGTAAATTAAAAATAGTAGTGGACCCAAGACTGTTCCTTGAGGTACACCTGAGTTTACTGTTATTGGTGTTGATTTAGAGCCATTTATTATTACAGTTTGTTCTCTCCCTATCAGAAAATCTTTAATCCACTGATGCCGAAATATTTTAATTTTTTAAGCAAACTATGGTGGAAAAATCTAGTAAGATAGCATCTATTTGTTCACTATTATCTAAACTTTTTGAAAAATCATCAATTAGTCCTATTAGTTGTGTTTCACATGATCTATATTTCCTAAAGCCATGTTGGTATGGGGTGAGGACATTATGTTTGTCTAAGTGGTTTATGATGTTGCTACATATTATGTGTTCTAGGATTTTACATGTGATGCTGGTAAGTGATACTGGTCTGTAGTTTCCTAGATCAGATTTTTCTCCTTTTTTAAAAAGGGGGATGACATTAGCTTCTTTCCAGTCCTTTGGTACTCTGCCCTGGTTAAGCGATGCCTGAAAGAGTATTTTGAACACTGGTGCTAGCTCATTGCTTAGTTCTTTGAGTAATCTAGCTGGAATACCATCAGGTCCAGACGCTTTATTTGGTTTGGTGTTGGCTAATAGTTTTTGAATTCCATTTTCTTGTACTACTAAATCTTCTATGTTGTCTACTTGGTTCAAATTAAGAATTATGTCTTTGGTAGTTGGTATATGATTTTCTATAATGCTTTTAAGATGGTTTTTAATGAAATTCCAGAGGTCATCGACTGGTTGGTTAATGTCTTTTTCTAATAAGAATGTTTGTTGAAAGTTTAATGCAGCTTGGTGTAGTTGTGTTAGGTTACATTTATTCCAGAGTATAATTTCTCTTTTGGGTTTTGTATTGGCTGCTGCTTTTATCTGACTGTTTATTGTTATGATCTCATGGTCTGATAGACCAGGGATAATATCATAATCAACTACTAATCCAGGTCTGTTGGTTAAGAAAAGATCTAATGTGTTGTTTAATCTAGTTGGCTTTTTAATGATTTGATCTAAACTTAGGTTGTGTAAAGTTTCTATGAAAAGCTCATTTATGTCCTTAAGGTTTTGGTGTTTATCTATGGTTAGTGTTTTCCAATTTATATCAGGTAGGTTGAAATCACCCATAATCCAAAAAACTGCATTTTTATTTGTCTCTTTAAGTGTAGTAATCTGATTACATAGTTCCTGCATGTATTCTAAACTAGAATTTGGTGGTCTGTAAATGCTGCCTATTATAAGGGATGTTGAGGTTGTATTAATTTTACAAAATGTTGATTCTATATTTTTTGAGTTAGGTAAGGTAATTTCTTCTGCTATAAGAGTGTTTTTTATTGCTAAAAGAACTCCTCCATGATTATCAGCCCTATCTTTTCTAAAAATTTCATAATTACTATTGAAAATTTCTGCATTATAAATTTCAGGATGTAGCCAAGTTTCTGTTCCTGCAATTATGTCTGGTTTCTCACATTCTTATAAAATTTCTAAGTTTGCTGTTTTGTTCCTAATGTTTTGAAAATTTATTACTAAGGTTTTAAGGTATTTTAAGGATGTTGTTGGTGTTACTGTAGTTTTTGCTCATGACGGCTATTACTTCCGCCAGTGTTCCACGAGTGACCGTTAATAAGCTTACATTTTGTCTTGTTGATGTTGTGTTTTATGTCCTTCTCAATATATTTTATCGACTTAAGGAATCAGTGGAAATAAGGAGCTGTTACAATAATAATAATCAAGTTTCTTCAAGAGAGGGAAAAAAAAATACATAACAAAAAAATCAATCATGGTTTTATGTCTTGAAGTCAGGCTGAGGATAGAACCAGGTCAAGGCCAATGAAGGCATGCCAGTGATGGAACTTAGAGATGCATCCTCCTCTTACCATCGCTCAGATTTCCTCCCTTCATCTCGCCTCTCATCCTCCTGATGGCCTCTCGTACTCTCTCTCTCTCTCTCTCTCTCTCTCTCTCTCTCATACACACACACACACACAACATGGTATGGCTGCGCGTGCTGAATGCCACGTGTAATTAATGACGCGGCATAATGCAAATAGTTTTTTCTCTTTCTATTCTCTGTCTCTCTCTCCCCTCTCTCTCTCTCTCCCCCCTCTCTCTCTCTCTTTCTTTCAAATTTTCGTTCTTTCAGAACGAGGCTAGATGCCTCGTTGAGTAGAATTGCAGAGAGACTTGACCCTTGACCCTGACCCTGAACTAGACAACTGGCAATTGTCATTGACATCCTTTTTTTTTTTAAATGCGAGTCTACATCAAGACTTATGGAATTCGTACACAGAGCAGAATCCTTATATAGCAAGACTTTTGGTGTATCCGGTGTACAGAATACAGAAGTACTGATACACGAGGTATTGTCTTGTAATGATTTGTGTGCATTTTCAGCCCTGTAGACGCTTCAAAGTTCTTTCGCTTGTTGTACAAAGTAATTTGTACAAAGCTTCTATCAACTCACTCTGTCTGTCTGGTAAAAAGTGTGTACACGTTATTTCTCCCCTACTCTCGGATCAAGATGAAACTTCGCACAATTATTCATTGACATAGACAAGACTTGAATCAATTTTTTTTTTAAAGTCACCAAGTTGACAATTAAATACTGGTAATTAATTATTTTGTTTGATGCTAACAAGGGAAAATTATGCCTCGGTATTCACAGATATATCTAAATTTATTGGGTTTATTCCTTTTAAATGATTATTAGCGCTATTTCTCCCTCACGCGTTCTCCGATCAAGTTGATACTTTAGACAATTATTTATTGTAATTAACAAAATTTAAATCAATAAACAAAAATACTCAATTCGTCAATTGATTATTGGTAATTACTTATTTTGTTTGGTATTGAATGAGGGAAATAACTTATACATTATTGTTAGATATAGTTTTAAGGAAGGAGTTCTACGCCCTTGGGTGTGTTTTGTTTTTGAAAGATTTTTTTTTTATTTTACTTGTTATTACTTTCATTTAGGCGTCATTGGAATTGTTTACTTTTTTTTTTCAAAATATCTCCCAATCTCGGATCAAGTTAAAACTTTGAAAAATTATTCATTGACTCTGACAAAACATGAATCAAATAAATTAAACAGTTAGCTAATTAATTGTTGGTGATTAATTATTTTGTTTGATATCGAAATAAGGGGAATAAAGGCTTCTTAATGAGGAATGTGTGTGTATATATATATGAATTTAGTCCCCTTTTTCTACTTTTTCTCCCCCTTTCCATTCTCGCATCAAGTTGAAATTTGGCATAATTATTCATAGTCTATGATATGACAAGAGTCAATCCAAAAATGAACCAATTAGTTAATCATTTAGTAGCCTACTAGTTAGTTATGTTTTATATAGCCAAAAGGGGAGCTAAACCCTGTAATTTTCAAATAAATGGCAGTAATTAGCGGTTCTTTTCATTAGGTGAGCATTGTTTTTCAAAAAGTATTATTTTTTTCTACTGCTTGATACTTCGGTGTGTTCCAGTAGAGCCTTAAAGGCACTTACAAAATCGCATAACTCATGTCATTGGGGGGGGGGGGGGGTCAGTACCACTCTCCAAATAAAATCTTGACATATATTAGAATTATGGTACTTCTATTGGAAACAAATTAGGTCGTTCAGAAGAAAGAATGGTAGCATGTAGAATCGCATTGGCGAAGACGTATTAAAACGTCATCGTGGAAACAACTTTATACATCGATCTTGTTGCAGACGCTTCTCAGGAAACAGAAAAAAGTTGAACATGTATGTCGGCAAGTAGCTACCAACAGTTTGAGAAACGCTGGTTTATGTAAGGGACGACTAGAGAGAGAAAAAAGGGGGCGGTGCCGGAAAAGATAGAGAGAGAGCCGTCGCTGTCAACTTGTTTCTTTGAACTAAAAAAAAAATGTTTCAAGATTAAAACTCATTGTTTTTGTTGCCTTGTCTCCGGTCTTGTTCGCTTCTGCTGGTAATAACAAGCTGTCACCTATTTCAACTACCACCGCCACCGCGGTTGCCCTCACCCGACATCATTACCTCTCTCACCGGCCCCTTTCCCTCATCCCGTCCACTTGCTACACCCCCCCCCCACCCCTTGCCTCGCTCGTTAATTATGTTATCTTCCATTTCCCCCCTTTGACAGGCTTCCATCAATCCTGAACGCATTAGCCGCTATAAGACCCGCTGTTTTAGTTTTTGTGCTAATTATTCTTCTGTTGAGCTCGCAATCATCATCAAGGTCCCTTAACCACCCAACCCCCCATCTTTTTTTCCCCAATAACCTCCCTTTCTTTCCTTTCCACTCATTATGTCTTTCGTCTTTTCTTTTTCTCTTTAATCGCCGAGTTTAAAAAAAAACAAAACCAACGGGAAAAAAAAAAACAGGAGACTTAACGTTTATCTTAATGAGATGTCATGTTTTTATTTTTGTTTCGCTTTTTTTTTTTTTTTAAACCGTTTCCCGCCTCCTGATGCACATTTTGACAGCGTATAAAAATAGTCGCAGGCGACCGAAATGGCGCGATGTGTTTTAAATCATCCAGTGACGCCGTAAACAAACTTCGCTTACGTCACCGTGTCGCCGAGAATAGAACCAAGGGCAGATAAATGAGACGTTCGGATCAAGATTGGTGGGGGTTATTGTTCCTGGGCCTTCCTGTCTCTTGTCTCTCTCCTTATCTCTATCTCTACCCAAAAAAAAAAAAAAAGAGCGCGATAATTAACGGGAGTCGTCTGCTTCGAGAACGCCGCCATTAATAACCCCTGAAGAAAAGGACGTTCGATTTTCTCTTTTTTTTTTCTTCTTCTTTTTCTTTGTGGTTCATGTTGTGGATCGATTAGATTGCGTTCATGTATTAGGCAAATATATAATTAATGGGCCGACATATTTTTTTATAACACCTCTGTATTGCACGCAGAATGTATCGACTTTACTACGAAATTTTCGACTTGCTCACTGTGTCTAGTGAAGAATGTAACGGAATGGAGTAAGAGGTTTAACATTTTGCGTGTGTGTGTCGTGTTGGGAAAAAAAAAAGGGGGGGGGGCATTGTCACGCAATATAGAAATCATTTTTTTCTCAAAATTGAATACTTTTTTTTTCGTGCTTTTGTTTTAGACGCTGCCAACGACCTGACTGTAGTAATACAAAATGAGACCCCTTTCAGATCTTTCGATCTATGGTCATCTATAAGGGCCGTCTATTTTTGTCGGCCACTGTTCACGAATGGGGTCATGTGGCCAGCACAATGACCAACCGACGTTGCTTTTCCCAATGTAGCCTATAGAGTGGTATGGACTTTGGGTCTTCTTAGATATCCTGATATTCAGGATCCCCCGACTGTAGTAATATATTTCTATTTTGTGACTCTCACCGTATGACCAGAAATGCACGAATTAATAATGAAATGTATATGTTGTTCGTTTCTGGTTTTGGATTATTTGCATATTGATGTTGAGATCAAATTACGGAGTTCACGTGATAGAAAGTTAACTTAAATTGAAACTTGACTTCACTTCTCCTGGACACTTAATGTCTTGAACATTGCCCTACCCCTTTTTTTATTTTACTTTTAGATATACATCAATGTTTCCAATTCATTTTCTGTTTGGGGGTCCATAGAAATTTCTTACTTTCAAAATACACTTCACAACAATGGAAGAAAACCTCTGCGGATTTCTTTCTACAATTTTCCAGGGAAAAGACAGTAACGGACCGAATGTGACCCGCCGGCCATAGGTTGGGCATCACTGCCATAAACTACATTAACTTAATGTGTTGTCTGTCGTAGGCTGCTTTTGTATTTAATACCTTCACTACAATTTCAAATTTAATCATGACAAAACATTAACTCTTTATCTCCGTAATTATTTTCGACGTTTCGAAGAATTCTTCATTTTGCTCCTTACTATTTCACTACCCTGTTATGATTAAGCTTCAATAGCGTTGTCGTTTGTTATCAGAAAATGATGTATTTGGTATAGAATTAAAGGGAAATGCATGCTCTTTTTATATAACACAATGTCAAGTTTATAAAATTAAACATTAATTTATTTTGATGAGGTCAAAATCAACGATGGTATCGTCGATTAGGAGAGAAAGAGTCAAAAGTCCTAAACCTTGCTGTGTGCTTTATGTAGACTATTGTAGACCAAACGTTTCTATACGTTGTAGCACTGCTTGGACACCTATAGAGTCCACATACTTGACTTTCATGAGTATGTAAATAGGCCAGGTTATCGCGTGTTTGCTGCACGTGCTTATCGCACGCGGCCAAAAAAAAAATGCACGCAGAGATAACTGTTGCGCACGTGCAAGTCTGCAACCATCGACACGCCGTGAGCGCTTTGAAATGTTTGGTAAAAGTGCAGGGCACCTTTCTAGTGGGAGCCATTCTTTTTAAAATGTGTACTGGTTAGTTATCACATTATTTTCCACTTGAGGGTTTTAGATAAATATTCCAGTTTTTTGTTGTTTTTTTTTGTTTTGTTTTTTAGGATGAAAATAGATTTTGGAATCGGAATGGGGAAGAGAGAAGGGGCGTAGAGAGAGAGAGAGAGAGAGATAAGCTTCGAAAAATCCAGAAAGTTTGCAGAATTTTTGTTGAAGTGATTAAAATAAAGTTTATATATATATATATATATATATATATACACGTGTGTTTTAGAAATCTCGCTTGATTTCGGTGTCTCTTGAGATTTCGTCGTGCATGCGTGCTTTAGAAATTCCAGATTTTTTTTTCTCTCTAGATTTCATTGATACTGTTGTTTTTTTTTAATTCTTCAGTTGGGCTTTTAAATGTAAAGAGTCCGAATTTTATTTGAGTTGGGGTTTTGGGCTTGTGTGAGCCTACCGAATTGTTTACTATGTTGTGACCTGGTGCCTTTGGGCCTGCATCGCAATCAGTTCTGGGACATTAAGCCGCTGCACTCTTTCGAGTGATTGGTTGATGTGCTTGTCAGGTTGTACTCCTAGATCACCAGTACAGAGTTGGATGCAAAGTACGAGAGAGGTCTCGTGAATATTTGCACTTTTACAAAGCTTATATTAGCTCTCTCGTCTGTCAGGCAGGAATCTTTTGCACCTTCCCCCCCCCCACTCCCCATTATCGGATCACGCTGAGACTTTGCACAATTATTCATTGCCGATGACAACACGCGAACCAATAAAGAAAGTTTAACTCATAAGGTAATGAATTAGCGGCAAACGATTGACTGCAGTAACTAACCCTTTCTTTGTGGCATTTTACCTTTCGTGAACACAAACTCTACTCTTGCAACTTCCGGTGCGACTCAAGAGGCGCCAATCCTTGATGCACAGCTACGGCCACAGGTTTGGGCATCTGTAGTCACTAAGACGCTTCCTTTATGCTTGCTGTCCATGTGGGATCTGTCCAGTGCCTCTTCTTCCCAAATGTTAGTTTCTATTTTGAGCTTCATGTCGCGTCTGCATACATCAGTATACCTTAAAAGCGGTTCTTTCCCGTATATAAGCTTTGTTGTTGTTGTTGTTGTTTTAATTGTTTTTTTTACTTTATTTACAATACCTTCATCGTATTGAGTATTCCAGTGGTTCTCAATTTTTTTATTCGGACTTAGGGGCCTATTTCAGTATCTGAAACGATGTGTCCAATGGAATCGAGCCTTTGCGGATTCACTGAAGACGTTTCGATTGGCCAGCAATCTTTCGCGAGACGTGTTCTAAATGTCATTTGTTTCTTTATTAAATGTTATTAATTGTAAACATTTATTTGTTTCACAAAATAAAGTCTCTGCTACAGGATCTATCTAGTGGGGTAAACTCTGAGATTATCTTTAAAAGCTTCTTGGATCGAACTATGCCACAGTTGCCGCAGGCCGCTTCGGTAGTATACTGGCCATCTCCACGCCTGTCTCAAACACTTAGGTCCTTAGGTCTGTCTTAAACACTACGCTTGTCTTAAGCACCCGTCTTAAACTCTCAGGCCTGTCTTAAACTCTCAGGCCTGTCTTAAACTTCCTAGTCGAAGTTACTGTGTCAGCGACATGAATGTTTTAAATAGAAATGCCCCTGACAACAAATGCAACACATTAAGAGTTCGATTTCTTTATTGGTCCTTGTCGGAAATTTTTGTTGTGATTAAAACTTTAAAATTCTCAAATAAAAAAACAAGAAGAAAAACATTCGCATAAGTAGAGCAGGCACAAACATAAAGAGCTCATTCAGTGACGACACAATGACGTCTTGATCCTTGTCCTAGTGCAAGAGCAGCGCTGATACAGTCTGACCGAGTGAGGAACAAACGAGTTTTTTGTACTGTTCGGGTCTAGTCTTGATTGACAGAAGTCGCCCACTTCGCAACGATTTGACGTAGCTATGATGGAGCGGGTGGCTGTTGCCTTCTAATTTTGTTTTAACGATTTCGCTGAGACATTTTTGTTTAAAAAGTTCCTTTAAATATGGCAGTGTTGTTCTTGTGTGTGTGTTTTTGATGTTCTTTTTATTATGTTGTCAAAGCGGCGCAACAGTTTAGATGAAAATATTGCATTGTCAACAAGTTATTCCACATGTTAGCAGATTTTGCATTGTCGCGCAGTAAAAATTATCCAAGATCTTCATATATAGATTAAAGCTGTTAGGTTTGTATTGGAAAAATAGCCTCTGAGTTCCTTGAGCATTCATTGCAAACTGTCAAGAGGTCTTCATACTTGAACATAAATAAACTATTCAAATGCTTCTCCTTTGTTTCACTTTGACATTAACTCTGACCATTAGGTACCAGTTTCGCTGCTTCCAAAATGTCCACTACCAGCTTTTCCTCTTGAGGAAGGTGCGTCCAGTCCTTCATGTTGGTTTTTCATCGTTTTCTCAGTCTTCCTCTCTTCACTAATCTTGGTTCTGATCCTTGTAAGGAAAATGTTTAGCAATTAAAGCATCGAATTACAATATGCACGTACAAGTTATTTTCTATAAATCACAGTTCCGCATTCTAAAATTAAAATGATCTGGCCCATTATAATGTAGAAAAATTCGGAATTAGTGGGGAAAAAAATTCAAAGAACTAGTTAGGTTGGAAACCATTGGGCCCGAAATGTTTTTGAGAACCGTTGAAATCAAATAGTTTACTGAATGACCCCCAAATCCAAATATAGATTCGCTTCGAAGTTTCATTTTCCACTTTCCCGTCCATGTGGCCTTGGCGTGTTCTATCACTTGAACCTGTGTGTTTTTTGTGGCGACCCAGCTGACAATGGAGCTGAGGTGTCATCTATTCATAGACCTCACCACCCCTTTTTCTTCACAAACTAGCCTTACCTCCCTCTTCACATTCAGCTTTTTTTTATCCTAACCACCAAATCTTATCTTCTTATCTTATCTTATATAATACAGACGTTACTTCAAAAAAGAAGATGATTACGTCCTACGCGTCATGCATTTAGTCATGCATATTAACCAATGACTTAAATTCTGCCAAGTCACTGGTTTTTCTGGCTAGCTCAGGCAACCCATTCCATGCTCTAATAGCACTAGGGAAGAAGGAGTATTTGTACAAATTTGTCCTAGCATATGGGACGAGGAATGTGCCTTTATTTTTGTGTCTTTCAGAGTATTTTATTAAATTTTGTTTTTGTATTTGAAGATTATGGTTCAGTGTTTTATGTATAATTGCTACTTTACTTTTGAGTCTTCTGTCCTGAAGGCTTTCTAAATTTAGTGATTTTACTAATGGTGTTACCCTAGTCAAATGTGAATATTCGTTTGTTATGAATCTCACTGCTCTATTTTGTGTTTGTTCCAGTTTCTTAATGTTTTCTTGAGTTGAGGGGTCCCACACGGTGGATGCATATTCTATTATTGGCCTAACCAAGGTTAAATAACATTTTAGTTTTATGTTCTTATTTGATTTATAGAAATTTCTTTTAATAAACCCTAATGCTTTGTTGGATTTTTTTATAGTTTCATCAATATGTGGATTCCATGACAGTTTTTCATTTATTATAACACCTAGGTATTTTGCGTTTTTAGTCTGTGTTACTGGTTTGCCATGAATAAGATAAGTGGAATTAATTTGTTCTAGTTTTTTTGTTACTCTTAACAACTGACATTTTTCTGGGTGGAAAGACATGCTCCAATTTGATTCCCATTTCTGTAATTCATCTAATTCTCTTTGTAAAATATCTGTGTCTTGTTTTGTTTTTATTGTTCTATATATTATGCAATCGTCTGCAAATAATCTGACTTTTGTTCCTGAACTAATGCAATTTGGTAAATCATTTATGTAAATTAAAAATAGTAGTGGACCCAAGACTGTTCCTTGAGGTACACCTGAGTTTACTGTTATTGGTGTTGATTTAGAACCATTTATTATTACAGTTTGTTCTCTCCCTATCAGAAAATCTTTAATCCACTGATGCAGTGGACCGTTAATGCCGAAATATTTTAATTTTTTAAGCAAACTATGGTGGTGAACTTTGTCAAAAGCCTTGGAAAAATCTAGTAAGATAGCATCTATTTGTTCACTATTATCTAAACCTTTTTAAGCTCTAACGCTATCTTCTCTTCCATAATCATAAATGTGAAGACATATATTTTATCTTCAGAACAGAGCAAAACTAAAACGAAACAAGGGGTTAATTTGTACATGTGTTCGAGACATAGAATATTCGTATGTGTGTGTGTGCGCCGCTAATGGCTCTGGGGTATATATAATCTTAATATATGGGCAAACAAAGCCATGGAGAAAAAAAAAAAAACAAGAGATAAAGCTAAGAAAAACAGTCGCTTGTAGGCAATCATGTTCAAAATATAAATTAGTTTTTTTTATTTGTTTCGTTATCCTTACTCCACTTTTTATAAGTCTTGTTGTCAACGTAAACTGATAGACACTGGGTTATATGGGAATTCTTTGATATCTAGTGCCAAGATATTTATAGAGGTGATGGTTGTCTTTGTACTTTTCAAAACTGTGCCAACATTTATTTTGTGTGTGTGTTGATTAGTTTCTTTTGCTGTTGTTGTTGCATTATGAACTTGCGTCTTGTGGGCTAACAGAAAAAAAGAAAAACATTGAACACTTCATGACTGAGTACTTCACTGAGAGATTCCATTGTAAACAGTTCATTGGGTTCTGTTGCATTAACAAGATAAAAGAATGAAGTGGAGAGAAATAGACTGAGGATGGAAGAAGACGGCTTCATTTTATCGAGGCACGATAGGGGTCAGATGGCGTACAGGTCATCTGTTTCTGTGGCCCACGGTTAACGAGGGTGTCATGTGGCCAGCACAAAGACCAATAGCCTTTCCTCGTTAGAGATGGGTGGACACAGAGGAGCTCTTAAGATCCCGAAATTAAAAATATGAGTCTTCACCAGGATTCGAACCAGGGACCGCTCGGCCACAGCTCCTTGTTGTGTGAATGAATGCAGACATGTACATGTGAACCAGTGATTCCCAAACTGTGTTCTTTTTAGTCACTCTTTGTTTCGTTTGAAAAAAAAAATTGTTAATGAATTTCGTGAAAAAGAAGTTTCAACGATAACATTGGAAACCACTAGATCTGGATATCTTTTCCTTTGTGGACTAATGGACAAATGGAGGCACGGGGGTCCTGGGTTCAAATCCTGGTGAAGACTGGGATTTTTAATTTCGGGATCTTAGGGCGTCTCTGAGCTCACCCAGCTCTAATGAGTTCCTGACGTTAGTTGGGGAAAAGTAAAAGGCGGTTGGTCGTTGTGCTGGCCACATGACACCCTCGTTTACCGTAGGCCACAAAAACAGATGACCTTTACATCATCTGCCCTAGAGACCACAAGGTCTGAAAGGGAAACTTTACTATACTAATGGACAACAGAGTCAATTGATAATATATTCCTTTTTTAAAAAGGATTTTCTATGTTCATTAACAAATATGAAGTACCCATTGAAACTGGATCGCATGTTCTTTGTCAAAAGTCACATTTCGTCTACAGAAATCAAACTCGAGTTAAGCCACCTTGCACCAAACCAGTCGGTCACCAAACAGCACTTGCTAATCTCCTTATTGAGCTAATGTAACTGTCGAGGCTAATTGAGTATTTCTTTTCCTCTTGTTCTTCACTGGACATATGACTGCCCCCCAGCCCGTGTTCTTTTTTTTTTTTTTTTTAATTATGCATGCGTGACTTCACCTCATCAGTATCAATCATTTTCAGGAACGCTATAAAAGAAATGCTTTTTCTGAAGAATTTAAACATAGTGTAACAGAAAAAAAAAAAGAAACGGAATAAATAATGGGAGCAATGTCTGATAATGATAGACTCCTCTGGAGAATAAAATGGTAATACACAAGAATTTACTCGCTTTAACATATTTCAGATACAGGTGATTCAGTAGCAGTGCCTTGGGGATCGTAAAATTGATGACAGGGTGTTGCTGGGTATAATTGTGATGTAGCTTCAGATAGCCAATACATTCTCCGATGAAGGCGTACGTATGACCTCTAAAGACACACATTGGAATCTTGAAATTCTTCGTTAATATTAAAATAAACCCAATTTAAGTGTTTTTTTTCTCCACATATTTGGATTTTTTTCAAGATGCATCCTCGATTGTTACCAATGTTGATGACGTTTTAAGTTCCTGTTGCCAACTAAATAATGAACACGATAATATTTTTTTAAGTGTATCTAAGGGGAATAAATTCACATCTACAGCCATCTCCTAATACTGTAAGCATTATTTCCTTTTTCGATATCAAACAATATTAATTCCCACTATTTAATTAGCAGTTTTGTTAGTTTTTTTATTGATTCATGTCTTGTCTTCGACAACAAATAATCGCGGAAAGTTTCAACTTGGTCCGAGACTAGGAAGTGTGAGACATACCGTGTTCGAAATTGGTATTACAGAGAAATGTGATGGACAGATTTAAAGAGTTATAAGTGCATAAAACGTATCTTAAGCCTTTTAAAGTACACCGATAATTAACACGCCTGTACATCAGACACACCAAACAACTAGCTGAGAGCTAAAGATGTTTAAAAAATCTCTTAATATACATCCTTTCAATATCTGCGTCTTCATAATCAAAATACAAATATATAATCAATGATGTTAAAGGACTTTTAGTATTTCTCAAACTACCCACATTTACTTGAGGTCGCCATATAAGGCTTGTCTTCGAGTCCGAAGATCAATAAGGAATGCAGTATTTCCCGTGGATACGCAGCCCCAGATGTGACTGATATATTTTGCCACACCTAGCGCAGGCATAACCATTGCCAGCCTTTGGTCGATTTAGATTTTCTTTTCGCTGTTTTACGTCAGTTCCCGGCAGCGAATTTTCTTTTGGCCTCAAATGTGTGTCCCTCGGCCCTCGTTCTTCTATGTCAGTTAAAGCAAGTTGGCGCCTAAGCTGGTCTTTAAAGCGTTTCCTTGAGGCACCTCTGTTACGTCGACCACCTTTCAGCTCACAAAAAAAAAAAAAAGACGGCTTTTGGCATACGTTCGTCCCCCTAACGGGTACGTTGCCTGCGCAGCGTAATTGTCGCCATATCGTCTTCACGCAGTTCCATGTTCATCAGCAATCATTTCCAGTCCAAAACACCGTACTTGCAGTTGAAATATAGACTATATGTGATTCTTCATTTATTCTCCAAAAATAGCACATTTTAGTTCATACATTGGTCTATACTATCTCACGCACACGCGCACACACACACACACTTTATAGCAAACTGGTGGATGATAAGAGGTGAATGAAAAGTAGGTTGCAATCCCAACTGGTGAGTTAGCGAATTCCAACAAAATGAGATGTGGGCCCTAGGGTAAATCTGATTGGCTTTGGGTCAGCGTTTAGATCCCCACCTTGATGTATGCGACACATACAAACACACACACACACACACAGAGGCTCTCAAACACACACACACAGAGGCACTGAAACACACAGATACACACAGAGACACTCAGTCAGACCTTTAAAAGTTCTGTTTTTTTTTTTAATAGAAATTTGGTACTTCTGATTCACTAATGTCTCCTTGTATAATAATAATAATAATAATAATAATTAATAATAATAATAATAATTTAATAATAATTTAATTTATGTTCTTGAATGTAATGAAGCATGCCTGAGATCAATGTCGAGTGAGTCCCAAACCTCTGATCGTGCCCTGAAAAAGCCCGCAAACCGTAACTTTTCAGGGGAGAAACGTGGCACCACTAGAAGCGTTGAGTCCATTGAGCGCAGGGCTCTCTGAGGGACATATGGAGTGGTCAGTTCGCTAAGGTACAAGGGCATTTCTTTATGTAGATACACTGATGGCAAAGTGTGGCCACCTTGTAGTCAATTCTTGCTTTCACAGGAAGCCATTTGGAGCTTATTTCAAGATTTTATTGAAGTTTTGATTTTTATGATAGTTTGCAAAAACACCTTCACAACCCCCTGACCTACTTTATTTTGGCGCGCATTTCTGTTGGTTTCGTGTCTCTACCCTACGATAGTTTTTGAAGTGCTTCAATAATATATTTTTTTATTTATTTTTTAGAAAATTCCCTTTGATTTTCTTGTTTAAGAACTTCACAACTTTCCTCTTTTCAAACAAAAATTATAATTGTTTCGTTTTTTTTAAATCTATATTATTAACTGGGATAAGTCCAGGCTTTGATTTGAATCCCATTGATTCCAATGTTTCAGCTTCACGCGATCTAGTCATCACATTTAAATATTACTCCAGGGAAATGTAACACAGAGCAAGGGTTCTCTGATTATGATAAGGGCATCATTCTGTACAAACGAAAGGTCATAAAACATGGTTACTAACAAAACTTATTTAGAAACATTCTCTTTTTATTGGATTTATTTTTTTATTTAGATGTGTGTCTTCTGATTATACGGTAGTGCAGTGGTTCCCAAAACGTTTTCCTTAATGTAACACTTCGCACATTCTGAGTATTTACTATTGCTTATTTTTATTTTTTTCTTAGAGAGATTAATTCACGTGGTGACCCACTAGTTAATTATTCCAGTAGTTCGTGGAACACTTATTGAGGCCTCGCGGAATACTGGGGTTCCGCGGAGCACAGAATGGGAAACACTGCTCTATTTCAAGCGCATTCATGAACTTTCTGGAAGAAGAGCTATCTTATGAGGTTTCAGCATTCTGCGTTGAAGCACTGAAATCTAAATTCCTTGCCTCCTTTGGGATTGGACCTGTGTGTATCAGTGCGTTACCGTCAGTCCAGCGTGATTCACACCGATATTTAATATAATTGCAAAAGTAATGTGTATCAGTCTATGGACTATATTGGAGGGGGGGGGGGGAATCACCTTTAAATACATCTTTTCAGGCCACTTAACCACACCACCCGAACTACTATTATAATTTTTTTTTATTCAGAAGTCTGGTTTTAGAGAAGAAATACAGGTTATTTAGGCAAGTGGGCTCAAACACGATTGTTTGTTGCTAAGAAGTCCTTGCCACATTTCGAAAGACAGGCAGGCCGAGAGCTTAGATCTAAATAAATGTTTCCTATAACCTTTTGTTCGGTGTACAATTGAAAACTTGCATGACCGACTCGCCTCAGAAAAGCTTTGTCTATACATCTTCAAAATGTAGTTCAATATTGTCGTGTTTAAATATTTTTTTAAAATTTTGTTTTGCTGTAAGAGAGGGAGGGGGAGTGAGATTGGAGAGGAAAGTATGAGAGAACAAGAGAAAGTAAGTGGGTGAGAGGGAGAGAGGGAGAATTCTGCCTTGCCTACAATTGATTACAGCAATTAGATGCTACGCCATGTATCAACAAGAATGTTTGACTATAATTTCAGAGTAAACGCCATTAGATCGATTCGTATTTCCTGGTTAAATACATGCTATTATTTGTTCCGTTGTTATTTAACTACTTTTTTAACAGTCAACGTCACTTCTGGGACGTTTCAACTCCTAGACTCACTTCTACATAGACTTCTAAAGTAATACCAAACAATACGAATGTTACAGATGGGGGGGGGGGGGGGGAAAGAGGGGGGTCCTATCTTTTTGTTTCGTGTTGTTTGGGTTGGGGGAGGGGGGGGGGTCTGGGTAAAGACCGCTGGTCAGAATGGGGCGCATTTAGTCAACTCTTACAAACTGAAAGAAATGTATACATACTTTTGACAAAGCTGATATTAACTCTCACTCTGTCTGTCGGGTACAAGTCGTGTACACGTTATTTCTCCCATTTCGGACCAAGTTGAAAACCTTGCACAATTACTCATTGTCGATGACAACACAGGTATCAATTAAAAACTATCAATTAGTTAATTAATTAGTCACAAGCATGCAATTGACATTTGTAAAGACCTTACGTCTTTGGTCTTGCCATAGGTCTTTGGTATTGTCATAAGTCTTTGGTCTTGTCCTAGGTCTTTGATCTTGTCATAGGTATTTGGTATTGTCAGAGGTCTTTGGTCTTGTCAGAGGTCCTTGATCTTGTCATGGGTCTTTGGTCTTGTCCTGGGTCTTTGATCTTGTCATAGGTATTTGGTATTGACAAAGATCTTTGGTCGTGCCATAGGTTTTAGGTGTTGCCATAAGTTCTTGCTAATCTCTGAGGTTTTTCTTTATTGGGTTATATTGACCATCTTTCCTTCTTTTCTTTGTTTTTGATAAGGTATGCATATTGTAGAACAGGTCATAGCACATTAAAAAAAACAATATCTGTAGAAATATTGTCTGATATGATGTGTCCAGTATTACGGTCTTGTTCATTTCATTGTTGATATGATGTGTCCAGTATTACGGTCTTGTTCATTCCATTGTTGATATGATGTGTCCAGTATTACGGTCTTGTTCATTCCATTGTTGATATGATGTGTCCAGTATTACGGTCTTGTTCATTCCATTGTTGATATGATGTGTCCAGTATTACGGTCTTGTTCATTCCATTGTTGAAGTGAATGTCTTGGGCTCAAATTCTGGTGGAATTTGCTTTGGAATTTGGCATAGAAGAAGGTGTGGCATGTGTCTGACTCACTTCTGGGCTTCACGTTACAATGGACGAGCGTTGTACGAGAGTCCGTGATCCTATGTAACACTGTTACATGTTTTGTTACTGGGTGAGCTCTGTTAGTCAGCTCTGTACTACTCGCTTTCTGTTCATGTCATTCCTATTGCCGGTGGCATAGAGTTAATCTAGTCAAGCTGTCTGTCATTATCTTGTCCTCCTCCTGGCTCTAACCCTCCTCTCAGCACCCGCGCGATTTGTGAGCGAATGAATGACACGAGAGAGAGAGAGAGGCCCTCGCTAAAGTACATCCTCGAATTGTGTATCTGATCTAATTACCTCCCACCTTCCTTGAATCCTCCCTTTTTTCTTCCTCCCCTCCTCTCCCCCCTTTAACTATCTCTCTTGTTTTTATCTCCATTTCTCTCGCACTCACCACGCGCCTTCTCTCTGTCTGTCTCTGCACATTCTCTGTCTCGCCTTCTCTCTGTCTGTCTCTGCACATTCTCTGTCTCGCCTTCTCTCTGTCTGTCTCTGCACATTCTCTGTCTCGCCTTCTCTCTGTCTGTCTCTGCACATTCTCTGTCTCGCCTTCTCTCTGTCTGTCTCTGCACATTCTCTGTCTCGCCTTCTCTCTGTCTGTCTCTGCACATTCTCTGTCTCGCCTTCTCTCTGTCTGTCTCTGCACATTCTCTGTCTCGCCTTCTCTCTGTCTGTCTCTGCACATTCTCTGTCTCGCCTTCTCTCTGTCTGTCTCTGCACATTCTCTGTCTCGCCTTCTCTCTGTCTGTCTCTGCACATTCTCTGTCTCGCCTTCTCTCTGTCTGTCTCTGCACATTCTCTGTCTCGCCTTCTCTCTGTCTGTCTCTGCACATTCTCTGTCTCGCCTTCTCTCTGTCTGTCTCTGCACATTCTCTGTCTCGCCTTCTCTCTGTCTGTCTCTGCACATTCTCTGTCTCGCCTTCTCTCTGTCTGTCTCTGCACATTCTCTGTCTCGCCTTCTCTCTGTCTGTCTCTGCACATTCTCTGTCTCGCCTTCTCTCTGTCTGTCTCTGCACATTCTCTGTCTCGCCTTCTCTCTGTCTGTCTCTGCACATTCTCTGTCTCGCCTTCTCTCTGTCTGTCTCTGCACATTCTCTGTCTCGCCTTCTCTCTGTCTGTCTCTGCACATTCTCTGTCTCGCCTTCTCTCTGTCTGTCTCTGCACATTCTCTGTCTCGCCTTCTCTCTGTCTGTCTCTGCACATTCTCTGTCTCGCCTTCACTCTGTCTGTCTCTGCACATTCTCTGTCTCGCCTTCTCTCTGTCTGTCTCTGCACATTCTCTGTCTCGCCTTCTCTCTGTCTGTCTCTGCACATTCTCTGTCTCGCCTTCTCTCTGTCTGTCTCTGCACATTCTCTGTCTCGCCTTCTCTCTGTCTGTCTCTGCACATTCTCTGTCTCGCCTTCTCTCTGTCTGTCTCTGCACATTCTCTGTCTCGCCTTCTCTCTGTCTGTCTCTGCACATTCTCTGTCTCGCCTTCACTCTGTCTGTCTCTGCACATTCTCTGTCTCGCCTTCACTCTGTCTGTCTCTGCACATTCTCTGTCTCGCCTTCTCTCTGTCTGTGACTCGTCGATTCCCCTTTTTATTTTTTCTGCTACACCCCCCCCCATCTCTGCCTCTCACGTAGACACACACACACACAGAGATACCTTTACACGCACGTCCCCATTTTACTTTTCACCCCCCCCCCCTTATATATAATAGAATTATTATAAGTTCTACCAGAGCCGGCATATGCAAACTAGGCAGCGGCCTAGGGCCTCCAATGGGCGGGGGGGGGGGCCTCGCGCAGGACTCAAACCAAAAAAAAAATTAATTTTTAGAGAAAGAAAAATGCGAAATAAGGATCGAATGTCTGGCTGTATGTTTACCAGCTTCTACTCACGAATGTTTACATCTTCCTGTTAGACTACATATGCTAGAAGACAATTGGTTCTTCCTTTTACTGACATGTTGTCATACGGTATTCACCATGCTATCAGCGCTCTATGAATTTAACTTTTGTGTTAAGATATAGAAATAAGTTAGGTTTTGAACTCATTGCATATTTTTCGGTCTTTTTTTTTTTTTTTTTTTTTTTCTATTTCATTTGGGGGTCACCCTTTTCTGATATTCACTTTCCCTATGGCCTCCAATTACCTAAGGCCGGCCCTGGTTCTACTTGAGTTATTCAATTTTGTTGGGGGGGGGGGGGGTTGTTGTTTGTTTGGCACTGTTGTTTAAACTTCGGGCGAACTAATAATATAATCCACCTTTTTTTTTTTGTGCATGTGTGTATCGAATGCACTGATATTGTTACTGTTTTTGTGCATGTGTGTATCGAATGCACTGATATTGTTACTGTTTTTGTGCATGTGTGTATCGAATGCACTGATATTGTTACTGTTTTTGTGCATGTGTGTATCGAATGCACTGATATTGTTACTGTTTTTGTGCATGTGTGTATCGAATGCTCTGATATTGTTACTGTTTTTGTGCATGTGTGTATCGAATGCTCTGATATTGTTACTGTTTTTGTGCATGTGTGTATCGAATGCACTGATATTGTTACTGTTTTTGTGCATGTGTGTATCGAATGCACTGATATTGTTACTGTTTTTGTGCATGTGTGTATCGAATGCTCTGATATTGTTACTGTTTTTGTGCATGTGTGTATCTAATGCACTGATATTGTTACTGTTTTGGTGCATGTGTGTATCGAATGCTCTGATATTGTTACTGTTTTTGTTGGTGTCTAATAAACATTATACCTGATATATATTATAGTTGATAATAGGTCTTCCTATTTCTTGACCACACCTGTGATATGGGAGCGCGGTGGCTGAGCGGTTAAACGTTTGGCTTCCAAACTTGGGGTCCTGGGTTCGAATCTGAGATTTTGAAGAGTCCACCCAACTCTATAGATCACAAGGTCACAAGCCACTGGGTTAAACACTATTAAGATTGAGCTTGTAAAACTGTAATTTTCCTGCAACTCCGCGGGGAGTCGTATGGGCGCCATTGTCATTGACATTAATCGTTCTGCATAGTGGTGTATCTAGGGCAGTAAACGATTGGTGGCGCCCAGCTCTCTGAAATTGGTTTGCCTTCCCCAGCTGGTATTCAGATGCAATGACTCTGTCAAAGTACACTTTTGGGCGAAGATGTGAGGCTATGCAATACAATTTACTCCTGACAAATAAGTAGATCGTCATGTGAATGGATACATTTGAGGTGCAGGGTTACACATGAGGTGATCTTCACCTATACTAATGAGGCGGCATCTAACATGGAAGATACTCATGTGGGATGTCTCTCTTTCATATTCCAGTACTATGACATCGATCCGTCGGAGCAGCCTTGAAGAGTTACAACTCTCCGCGAAAGAAACTGATTCATGTAACTCATGGATGCTCATATCCGGCCGATGCTATCCTGCGAATCAAAACCCCTGACCAGTATGCATAAATAAACCCTAGAGTCTCGTTTCCATTCGACCCGGCGATTTTTTTTTTATGGGTGATCATGTGACCCGTGACGCATGTGTTGGACCCCCAATACCGAAAACATTTGGGCACCACTGGCACTCTGTTCTCTTGCAACCCTATCCAAGTGCATTGGCTTTTGAGCTTTTTTTTTTTTTTTTTTTTGTAGACCATAGGAGATCATGTTTCTCCGTCAGGCTATTTTGTTCCACAGTTTCTGATAACATCCTCCGGAAATCACGAAAAGGACAGAAAATTCCCCCCTTCCCCCCTCGTTCTCTCTCTTTCTCTCTCTCTCTCTCTCTCTCTCTCACGTAGCGATGTAGCTATTTTTAAAACACGTTTGATCTAAGTGGATGACGAAAATGTCTCTAGGAGGAGCGGTTGTTGGAGGGGGGGGGGAGGGAAGTAAAAGACTTGAGCGGTGTTAGCGCGACGAGTAGAAAGGTTAGAGTTCTAAGGGCAAAGGTTAAACAATGTCAAGGCTGCTGAAGGATATGCTAGCAAGCATGTGCCGGAATTTCGTCAGCACATGATCTGTATTCGATAAAAGACCTCAAACTAAAAAATGTCTGTTGTTTCTTAGTTCAGAAAGAGGCTGAACGTGACAGGAAGTAGTACGTTGAAGACGAAAAGGTTATTATGTAAATAACATCTTCTACAACGCTCTAGTACAGAGGTTCTCAGCCTTTTAGGCTACGCGACCCCCCCCCCTTCGCATACACACACAGCAATAAAAGAATGGACAAAACAATTCATTTTTTTCGATGGTCTTAGGCGACCCCTGGCCAATTGTCAATCGACCCCCAAAGGGGTCGCGACCCACAGGTTGAGAACCCCTGCTCTAGAAAGAAGAGCCTAAAAGTAACTTGAAAGGCCGGTAAACTGTCATTGTAAAATTGTTGATATGAGTTCCATACCTTGTTCTTATGGGGTGTAAATGTATGTGTGTGTGTGTTTCTATGGTGATGGTGGGAAGAGGTTAGTGATTGGTTGGTGGCTATGTAGTGTGAATGATGCAAGATAATCGGCATTGTCGTCAGCTGTCTTGGTAGGCCACAGACGGCTCCAAAATGCCATAGTGAAAATCAGTGGGGGGGGGGGTTGTGGTTTATTATAACAATAATGTTTGGTCCAATCTCCAAAGTCAACACCTAGCTAGGTCTAAATTTAAGACAACATCCTCATCTAACCACGCGGTGACTAACAGTTGGGCTTATTTGTATAGCACATTCACACTACGCTTTTTGGTAGTGTGTTGGTCGTTCACAGTTGGGTGTTTCAAACTTGCCCTTGTCCGATGGAACAGCTTTCCTCATTATTTTATTCACCTCCAATGTGTTCGTGCTGTTTGTACAACTGTTTGACTTGTTTCGGATGCCCCTTCAGATTTGAAGATAATTACTTCCTAGAGCAAAGCTCCCGCTGGACGACTTGGGGATGGCAGCGGGCTGGGTTCGAACCTGGGAATATGGAGACCACCGAATGACAATCCAGAGTAAATGCCACACTACCAGGCACTAGTGGAGCCTTCAGCTGAATAAGTAAATATAGAAGGCTAATTAATTCTGTAATGTGCCGGTAAAGATTTCAGACCGTTCTGTCCCCTGGTCTTTGAACCACGTGATCTGCTAATAGTCACTGGTCTTGCTCGCCCCTCCCCCGCCCTCCGTTTGTCACTCAAGTTGTATTTTCAGTCTTGTCACTCGGCGATTCCATTAAAAGCGTGAAGCTATTTCTGGTCATCGCCTTCTTTGTCTTAATCTTAAGTCAAGTTACTCGCCCCACCCCCTCTCAAACCCCCTTTGTTTTTTTTTTGGCCTCCAGCTGGTCGTCGAAGTGTGCGCGAGCGTGTGTGCGTTTCCATTTTAAGTTCAGCTCTTAACCCGTCTGTTTGTGTTTGATAGTTCGTTATTGTCACGTGGTGGCCCAGCTTGGCTCTTTCTAAATTTGAACTTCCTGCGTCAAGAGATTTCTCTTCTTGAGAACTCGTATAATATGGTCGGAACAAAATGGTCCAATGATGTGATTCTCATATCTTTTGTTAATGGTAAGTCGGTGTGACCATACTGTACCAGTTCATGTCCGTCATCTAACAGGTGGTCCCTGCTGCAATCTTGCATTTGGGGATCTAATAGTATAAAGTATAAATCTGCCAATAATCCAGTCGTAGTAAGTAGGCTTCCACTTTCAGACATTGCGATTTATAGGGCAGATGATGTAAAGGTTATCTGTTTCTATGGTCAGCGAGTGTCATCTGACCAGCACAACAACCAACGCCTTTACCTTCCCCAACTAATGTCAGGTACACATTAGAGTTGGGAGGACACAGACGCCCCATTAAAATCCCGAAATGGAAAAGCCCCGTCTTCAACTAGATTCGAACCCGGACCCCCTAGGAGCCAAGCGCTTTGCCACTAGGCCACTGTGCCTCCGGTTATTGGTGTTTGTGGTGTTTTTGTTTTTTAATTTATTTTCTAGGATGTATGATTTTGTCTCGAGAGTGTTGTTTCGTTCTAGTAGTTTTGTTGTTGTAAATCCTTATAGTCTGCGTTTACTCTTGCATGTATTTCGATTGGTTTTTTTTTTATCGCTATTTGTTTTGTTTTTAAAGAGAGAAATGTGGTTATTTGTTTTTGAATATTTCTAAGCTCTAAGCACCCTTTCGAGAGGTATTTAGGTAGTCGTGAGTTTGCTTAAGTAGACGAATTGCTATCAAAGCGTTTCGTTTTTAAAGTAGGAAAGTAATAAAACTCAAGATTCATCAGCAGTATCTTTTCAGAAAATTAAAATTCAGTTGGTAAATTAATATGAGCCAGAATTCAACATATGGAGGAAAACCTACCAAAGACGTGATGGAGGGGGGTGGGGGGGAAAAGGGTACATGATGTCTCGAGGAAGGGGGGGGCAATGGGGTACCGTGCATCGGTGCCAATTCACTGCGCCTCTGCAACCACAACATTGGCGTGGTCAAAAGTTAAAGAAAGTAATGCTAAGTCTGAGGCTAGTACCATTAGCCAATATTCTATTTTTTTAACTCTTCTGTACTTCTCAGGAAAGCGCAAGATCCGGAGGTATAACCGCAATGAAGCTTATGAGCAGGAGCTGCACAAGGAGGCTAATAGAAGGGCAGTCGTCAGAGCCAAAAGACAGGCAAGTCGTTTCATTATAAATTGTGTCTCAGATCCACCAAATAGGTAGCTTTTAAGTGTAAATGTATATTAGAAATTAATAAAGTTTATTTGGTTTTTAATCATTGAAATATTTCAGAAAATTCAAAGAAATATAACTCACTCGTTTCTTTGATCAAACGGTTAACGTGGGTGTCATGCGGCCAGGACAACGACCAACCAAATAATTAATGCTCGTAGAACCCTCGGCTTATTATTTCAAGCCATTTCGCTGTCTCCGCTAGAGATGAAACTCTTGGCCCCTTCCTTATTTTAGGAGCGCGCGCCCCACAATTTGAGAAGCGATGGTCTAAGTGTTGCATCATTGGAGGCTAACCCATAAATAGCAAGTGAACAAAATAAATAAATTGTTATTTTGTAAACAGCGAAACGTTGAAATTAAATGTAGCTCTTGACATAGTTTAGTTTATGGTGAAAATCTCCAATACTGAAGAGTTCCTACAAACTGTAAATCGAACAACTGTCCCATCCTAATATTCAGGAGTGTCGTCTGCAACATCCATAAGTGTTTGGAAAAATTATAACGCTTAGAAACATAAGAGCGGGTTCAGGATACTTAGAAACAAATCATCATCAAATGCTAAATGCATCGTTGAAAGAGAAACTTTTTTTTTTTTTACACTGCTTAAATTTTTCGCGTTTTAGAGTTAGAGCTGGAAGAACGTACAAAAAAAAAAGCCTAGATCTAGCTTTCTTTTGTTTCCTCTTCAGGCAAGCAGCAAGGCCAGAGAACGACTACAGCAGCAGCAAAGAGATCAGTCCATCGACAATGAGCAGGATGACACCGCACTGGACGAGCCGTGGGAGATGTCTGAGCCCAAGAGCACCCCAGGCAGCGCCAGGAGGACCCACCAGGGCGGCGCCACAAAAAACTCTGGCAACAAAGGCGGCACGAAAACTTCCACCCTGGCGTCATCCGGCGGGAAAGGCGGATCGGCCGGGAAAGGCGGATCTGCTGGCAGCTCTGGCCAACACAAAGAGGACTACGAGTCCGATGTGGAGAACGTCCCGGACGATCTGGCCGCGGAGATGGTCTCGGATGACGGCTCCTCCAATAAGAAGAAAAAGTCTCGTGGAGGGAAGATGAAGTCCAAACACGGAGGAGATGACGAGGAGGCTGATCAAGATGGCGGCCAGGAGGTAGTATTAGTTTGCTGGACAAGAACTATCACTTTTAAACTGTGTCGTTTATTGAAATTTAAAGAAAAATAAAGCGTCTATAACAAAAGTATCAGTTATCGAATTGTAAAAAAATATTAATTATATGCTTTGTTAACATGATTTTTAAAAAAATAGCTTCGATTCTAAGAGGGGGTGGGGGGTGGGAGCCTGATTGGACGTCTTGGTTTGCATCATCAGTGATTATATCTGAATGGTCAACCATAGACAACATTCTTTGCTTATTTTTTTTATTTTTTTTTATAAAAAAATCATGCTCGCTTATGTACCCATAACTAATGGGAGCACATTTTATTAGTCTCCCCTGATGAAAGCGGTCTGGTCACGTGCCAATGACGCATGCATTCCTTTTTTTTTTTTTTTGTCCGCTTCCGTGTCTAGGATGATGGCGAGTATGAGGTCGACCAGCAGGACGCCATTAGCAGCATCCCCGTGGAAAATGTGCCTGTCCCAGCAGACGTCAAGAAACTGACCATCAACAAGAACTCGGGCGAGACTTTGCTGCACCGAGCTGCGAGAATGGGACATGAGGTAAAAGTTTAGATCGACCCCTCCCATTCCCCCCAGTAAACAGTAGAGCTATTCAGAGACGTCTTCTTTGTCTCTCCATTGTGTTTTTAAAAAAAAAGCTTTCATCCATTCACTGCTCTGGCTGTTCTGGTACAAATCATGAACACGTTATTTCTCCCACATCCCACTTCTGGGTGTGAAACTTTGCACAATTATTCATCCTACCTAACAAAGCATGAATCAATAAATGAATTTTTAAAAAATTTCCATTCAGTGGTAATGAATTAATTTTGTTTCTTACAGAATACAGATATAGAAAAAGGAAAATAAATCTTACAGTACATACACACACACAATCTATATATATTGCTGTAAATGTGTAGATCTTTCCGTTATAAAAGCTTTGTTTAAAACAAATTTGTTGATGTTTTTTTCGCTTGTTTCTTTTCTTTTCTCATTTTTTTCTTATTTCCTCATTTTATTATTATTATTATTGTTATTATTATAGTTAGGACACTCCGATTCATCTATTTATCTCATTTTGGTTGTGAGCAAAACAAAAAAAGTAACGTGTGTGTGTGGGGGGGGGGGTGACATTTGTGGATGGTTAAAAAAAACAAAAAACGACAAAATTCGTCCAAGTGCTTCTTCATAACTAGTGCCGATACGAGAGGGGGGGGGGCTGCCTAAATCAGCCAGGGAAACCGATGACCTAGCAGCGTTTAGCACATGGATACGTGTAGGTCGTTGGACGAAGTTCTGATTTGACGAGACGTCTGTAATTTATAAGATAATGCTGTAGATGTCGTGACCCTATAAGACGTAAACTGCACTCTCGTTCCCTCTTTGAAGCTTTTCTTTCGTTTTGAACTGCGCTCAGAGTGACATTTTAAAACCCTCTTGTTGTTCCTATATAGTGTTCTACTTTGTCACGAGATTAGGTTAAGAAAATGTCACCAGACATCAAGATGACGATAGCGGGGGGGGGGGGGGGGGGGGGGGGGGAATGGAATTTCTACTTCAGCAATAGTAAAGAAGGGTTTATATAATTCTTGGCGTTCATGTGGTGTGTTGTTTTGTTTTTTGTGTATACGCAAATATTTTGACCGCGTGGGTGTTTTTGTGATTAGGACCAAAATGAAGACATTGGCAGTTTATTAATGTTGCGTAGTACCCCCCCCCCTTTTTTTTTTTGGTCAGATCTTGCGATCTATAGGGCAGATGATGTAAAGGTCATATGTTTCAGTGGCGTTTTGTGTGGCCAGAACAACGGCCAGCCGCCTTCATTTTTCTCCAACCAATGTCAGGTACCCATTTGAGATCGGGAGGCGCCCTAAATATCCCGAAGTGAAAAAATCCTAGGTCTAATATCCAGTCGTAACGATTGACTTCCTTTACGGATAGACAGTCATATATTAAATAGTATGTAACATATTCTAAGCCCCGCGAATGAATGGTCGTGTAAATTAGTGTAATCAGCATGACCCACATTTAGAGTGCTATTAGAACTGTAGATGGATGGATGCCTGGTCGTGTGGTATGCGCTCTGGTCTTTCGATCGATGATCTCGGGTTTGAACCCTGCCCCCGCCGTCCTATGTGAGGTTCGTTAACGAGGAGGGTGTCATATGGCCAGCACAACGACCAACCGCCTTTACTTTCCCCAACTAAAGTCAGGTACCCATTAGAGTTGGGTGGACTCGTGGCAGCTCTAGACATCATCGATATTCGAACCCAGAACCTCTGGTTCGGATGCCAAGCGCTTAACTACTCGCCACAGCGCCTTTGGTTATCTAATTGTCTTAAAAGGTCTAGAAAACGCTTTAAAGAATAAAACCCAAGCGCCGTCTTGTTTTAACTGATATAAATGAGAGCACCTATACTTCTGAACCAGACAACAAGAGATTTCTTACAAAAGCCGCGAAATACACATTTGAGACCAAAAGGAAATCTTCTGCCGAGGACAGACGTAGACAGCGAAAAGAAAACGTAAACCGACAATGGTTACGTCTGCGCTGGTGTGGCAAAATATGTAGGTCACATGTAGGAAGACATATATATCGTTTATTGACTCATTCCTCTAGACTTGCCTTAATCATTCTTCAAGGCCTGTCGATGCTGGTTTGGATATCTATTCTGGCAAGTCGTCACATTAATTTGGTGCGGTACCTGTGTCGCTGCTAGGCGGTGTAGCCAAGTCTACTGTGGTGAATCTTTGTTTCACCATATTTTCGTCTCTGGATAACTTTCGAACTGTTGCAACCCGCAGTGTTACGATGAATCTTGTCAATTATTCAAAGTATTTTACTAGTTTGTCTTTTGAAACTGAGGTCGAGATTACAATTAACAAGGTGCTTCAAGAACTTGTATCTTTTACAAGTTGATGTATAACATTTAGTCAGGACATTAGCACTGTGGACTTTGTTTGTTTTAGAGCCCGTTGGGACAGTGTCTATGTTTAGTCAGGACAATAGCACTGTGGGCTTTGTTGGTCTTAAGCCCGTTAGGACAATGTCTACATGTAGTCAGGACAATAGCACTGTGAACTTTGTTGGTCTTAAGCCCAATTCTAGTAAGTTGTTCAGTGATCTTTAGTTGTAGGACCTCGTTCTTGCTTACAACCGAGGAACATGTGCACTTTGTGTTTTGTCTTTCTCTGTCTTGAAAAAAATACTCCAATAGAGACAATTTACGCTCAGTCACTCTTTAATTACAGGTAGGGATGTGGGGGCCTAGCGTCGTATTCCTGAACCCGGGCCCACGGGTACCTTGCTACGCCACTGACTAGATCTGTCTTGGTGGTTCCCTTAGACTTGCTTCCGACATTCCAGTCTTGGTGTCTCCCACACCCTCGTGTGTCTTGTTCAACACATTCCCGTGGACAACTTTCACAAGGGGAGATAACAAAAATAAAAGTTTGGGAGTTATTTCCCCCGGAGAGAATTAAGTAAAAAATGTTGAAGAAAAAGAAACATGACAAATAAAAAAAAGAATGGAGTGGGTAGAGCGTTGTTAGCCAAGAAAAGTGCTGACCAGATCTAAATGCGGAGCTTATGTCAGAATCGACTGAGGTTATTTCCCCCTTTTTTTTTTAAAGAAGTTACTTCCCTTTTATCTATGTAACTTCCCTTGAGTAGCACATCGTAAATTGGGGGTTGGTGAAAGAAACCTCTTTCTTTTTTTTTACTCTCTCTCACTCTCACTTTCTCTCTCAATCTCTCTCTCACTCTCTCTCTCTCTCCCTCCCCGGACGGACGCAGTAAAATCGTTTTTCCACAGAACCGGCGAACTAAAAGTTCAAGTTTTATTGTTTGGTCATCCCGACCTAGTTGATGGTCCGACTTCGTGGGACCTGGTGGTTTGACGTCAGCAGGTCACGAAATAAGTTTCCAACACTTAATCTTTTGCTCTGGACACGAGACTGGTTATTGAGCCAGCTTTTTAACTTGGGTCTTTGATACTTTTTTTTTTATTGTTATTATGTACATATGAATACTATTCATGCATGCTCAAAGGGAAGCGTGGTCGAGAGGCTAAGTGCGCTTGAACTTAGCTTGGCTTGGCTACCTAGAAGAGGGCTCGAGGCTCGGGCAGAGTTGTGTTTACTGAGCGCCTAAAGGCAGCACGGAAAACCAACTCCTAGATACCCCCTCCACTGGTCCACAAATGAGATTGGACCAAAGCGCTCTGAGCATGCTATAAGCATGAAAGTAGCGCTATATAAAATATAAATTCCAGCGAAAAGGTCAAGACTGACACACACAAATGCATGTCCTTGATTGACAGTTTGACGCAGCCCATTACCACACATCTACTAGATCTAAATATACACTTTAATTTGCGACGTATTAACGTTTGTAACTAACAATAGTAACTATGTAAGCACTTCGCTAGCACAGAGCTAGAGTGTCGGTTTGGGGAGGTTTAGGCACTGAATTCGAATTCAGGTCGTTCCCTTCTTTTTTTTTTATACTAATTTGTATTAATAAAAGCATTTAAAAGCGATCACCCACATACCCCGTTCTTCCACCTCCCTCTTTTTTTCATTCCCAACTGGTCCAGGCAAGTGATAGCATCCTAGCGTAGGTCTAGTGATAGCATCATTAGCGTAGGCCTAGTGATAGCATCATTAGCGTAGGCCTAGTGATTAAGCTAAAAGCATGAAAAATCGCAAAACAAAAACTAGGTCTATTACAAATTTAATTACATGACCGATCCAAACCAATTGATATAACTACGCTTAGTTTAAGCTTTGCTTTTTTTCTTTTTTTTTTTAATTTTTAGATGTATTTATTTTTTACATATATATCTTTGCACCATCTCTGTGTGCTCATCTGTGATGTACAGGGCCGGATTTAAGGAAGTAGAAGCCCTGGGCAATATTTGTGTGTAGGCTCCAACCCGCTTTTAAAAATGACTTGAATAAAAATGGGCTTTTCGGTATTTGCAACATTGGATTACGTGTACAGTGGATATCATTATTCCACTTGGTTTCATATTTAGGTTGCCTTGTATGCATATTTTCAAAAGCTAAATTTGTTCGTATTTGAATTCCCCCCCCCCCCCCCCCCGCCCTTGAAGCGTGAGACCTTGGGCGACTGCACTGCCATATATCCATCATTATGTTACATCATGTGTTTATATGTAATAAATCAATGTTTGTATGTTCTTCTTTGCTTGCTGAATG
>JAZGLO010001634.1:0-26186 GCA_036873155.1 Biomphalaria sudanica | reverse complement strand
ACCGTGTTAGAAGAGCCAATGAAAAATGTAAGTGGGTCGACGGCAAGGCTGGGACGGAAACATTCTCAGAGCCCTTAACTATGATGGAGGTGGCTTTCGCTATCAAAAAGGCCAGGCTACATAAGGCAGTGGGGCCAGACGGTATCAGCGCTGAGATGCTCAAAAATCTCGGAACGATTGGCCTCCTAAAACTGCACGGCTTACTAAATCGGACATTGATTCAAGGGGATTTCCCAAAGGCATGGAGATTGGCTACCATTGTTCCTATTCTAAAAAAGGCAAGAATGCAAACAGCCCTTAGAGTTACAGACCCATTTCCCTCACATCGTGTGTGGGGAAGATTGCGGAGAGAATCATTAACCGACGGCTTACGTGGTACCTTGAGTCCCACAACCTAATTTGCCAGGAGCAGGGTGGTTTCAGACAACGGCGTAGTGCAATGGACCAGGTAACAGTCTTTATGCAAGAGGTGGCAGACGGTTTCCAGAGAGGCGGAGGGGAGAAGAAGGGTGAGTCGACACTTGCGGTCTTTCTCGATTTGAAGCAGGCGTACGATAAAGTCTGGAGGCAAGGATTGTTGCTGAAGTTGATGGACCTTGGGGTAAACTCCAATATGTACCGGTAGATCAAAAGCTTCCTAACGAACAGGTTAGTTCAGACACGTTATGGCGAGCAACTATTAAATAAAAAGGTACTTGAGCGGTAAGGTCGAGAGTGGAGTACTCGTCTCTTGCACAAGTCTATGCCTCACAAACGTCTCTAGTGGGGCTGGACTCAGTGCAGAACCAAGCAATTAGACTCATTTGCGGTGCATTTCGAACAACGCCAACTGCGGCATGTGAGGTCATGACAAATCTCTCACCACTGAGACTAAGAAGGGAGCGAGCCGTTATGATTGCTTACGAAAAATTCAAACGGCTACAAGAAGGCTGTCCGGTCAAAAGTCTGGTTGACAACTGGCAGGGCGGGAGTCGGCTGAAGCGGAACTCGGTGCGGGCATTGTCCAAAGAAGTCGATTTACCCCAGAACAGAGCTGCTCTCGCTCTGCATGGGGCTTCTTCTCCGGCGTATGCTCCTGGAATCCCGGAGGTGAGGAAATCGCTGATTGACCCAAAAATTAACAAGAAATGCACAAAAACTGTCCTACGAAACACAGCCAGGAAAACTGTCGCCCAATACCCAGCTGGATTCATCAAGGCATACACAGATGGTTCCACGAGAGAGAACCTTGGGCAAAAAACCTCTGGGTTTGGTGTGGTGGTTCGATTCCCTGGCTCGGCTGAAAACGATGAGATCCTGGGTGCGTGTTCTGGCAGGAGCAATTACGTAGCTGAAATGGTAGCAATTCAAAATGCATAGAGTACATTGAAGAACGACTTAACGAGCAAACAGCACAACCCAGTCCTATTGTGCTATTCACAGACTCTCTGTCGAGCCTACAAGCCATTGAAAGCTCCGCCGATACGCTCCCGGAACCACTGGCAAAAACACTGGCGTGCGTGGGACGCCCCCAAGAAAAACACGAAATTTGGACGACATTCCAATTCATACCAAGGCATGTAGGAATCGAAGGAAATGAGAAAGCTGACTTACTAGCCAAGCTCGGGACAAAGCTGGACCCTGTGGACGAGCCACAGACTTTTGAGCAGGCGCGTGCGATAGTGGACGAATGGGCAAGAGATAAATGGTCAAAAGCTGGGAAAACGGTAATACGGGCAGGGAAGTCTGGCAAAACTTAAAAGGGCCATCAAAATCGGACGAATGGTGGCAACTAAATAGGGAAGAACAGGTGACAATCACTAGATACAGAACGGGACACTGTCCAGCCGGTGCCTATTTCGCTAAATTCAATCCAAACTTCGATTCTCGCTGCAGGCACTGTCAGGACGACGTCGAGACAGTAAACCACATCCTTTATGAGTGCGCAACACTACACCCTAAACATGGCCATATGAGTGAAGCAAAAACTGGTGCCCCAGTGCGATGAGACTCACACGGTACTGATACAGGTGTCCGACATTAAAACGGTGTGTAGATAGTGACATATGTTTGTTGGTGCTTTCCTTCCATTCCTTCCAGCGCAATGAATTCGATCGTTTTGGGGTGTCGTCTCGATGATCCAGGGTTCGAACTCATCAACAAACTACTCGTTGACAGATGTTTGTGTCCTTAACCATTCTTGTTATGTACGTCCTTATTACCTGCCTTTAACATGAGATCCTGTAAGTGTTCTTGTGTCATGATGCTTTTTTAGCATATTCTGCATATCCAGAAACGGGCAGAAACCTTATAGTTTACAAGTTACGTATATTAAAGCGTAAGCCCAAACTTGAAAGCAAAGCCGATGATTACAAAATACCATTCCCCTTAATAAATCGTTTCCTCAATGAAAGTAATAGCCATTTCAGCAGTTATTACAAGACAGCAATATTTGCTTTTATCTCCGCAAAACAATCATGTCTGTGAACGATTTGTCGTGTTCCCCGAACTTGGTATCAGAGAGATGACAGTCCGAAGCTTTTACCACACGGCCAGTCAGCCTGTTTATTTATTGCAAGAGAACACTAATATGATAAGAATTGCCGCTGCATTGTTGACTGAAATTCGATTTAGAATCCAGTCTCTAAATTCATAACAATTGTTACAGTAATATTTAGCAACATATTTAGAGAGATATCCCAAATATTTATTTTCATTTTAACCAATCAAAATCTGTCTGGGCTATTTCCCCCTTATGAAAGCAGCCATTTTGTTGAGATATAGGCCTACCACACCCTGTCCCTGTTAAAAGTAAGGGAAAATTAAGAGGAATAATTCGTGCAATTGGGGTCTGTAATTTACAGCCCTGTTGCAGAATTAAATTCTTTTTGGATATTAAATGGAACTTGAAAATATCGTCGCGAATACTGTTTATTTGAAAGCACGAGAAGGTGAGCCAACCCGCTGCCGATTTTACAGGATTCGATTATGTATCATTGTTACCATTTTATGAGGTTGAGTTTAATTATCCTGCCCTCTGTGTTAGTTTTGTACTGAGACCTCAGTCTTCCCTCGATCTGTAAACTTAATCATGTTTGTAACAAAAACTTGTGTTGCTAACATGCTGCACACAATGAACTTTTGGTCCATCTAGATTTAGATCTAGGATAGATTTAGAATTTAACTAACTAAAATCTAGATGTAGAGATCTCGTTAGAAAAAAAAAGCCTAGAACTAAGAGGACTAAAACTAACTAAAAGTACTAAAATAAAGTTTTATTTAAAATTATTATAAAGGTGGTCTAGACACTCTAGACTAGACTCTAGAGACCTCTGACTCCCTTGATTTTGATTGATCTTTTATTATAGAGATCAACTCAATTCTTTGTTTTAGTGTGTATACTTACTATTGTCTTGACAAACATACAATCAATATATATATAAAAATAGAGATCTAGATTTTATATTATTATATATACTTGATATATAAACTATATAGTATATAATATATATAGTCTTGATATAATAATATAATATTATAATAAATAGATTTAGCTAATTAGATCTAGACATAGATATGAATTCATGAACCATTCTATTTTTCTTGAGCATTCATTATGAAATAATATGAGTCTACAAATAAACTATGGGGCTCGAACAAATTAAGAGTTGTTGGGTCAGTGGTGTGTATTGTGAAGCGTACTTTCTCAAAAAAATTTCTCACTTGTTAGTAAGCTTGTTAAAGCTGTTGGAAGCCTCGAGCAAATCAAAGAAATTATAATATCTAAAACATTTTAATTTTCACTATGAATTCATTTTCTTTTTACTCCAGCGCAGGAACACCATCTATTGTCACCTTTCCCAAACTCCAAAACTTCATCCACAGCTCTTGTAAAGTCTGACATCACACCAAGATCATTAGATACAAGTTACGCATAGCTGGCTGCGCTAGAAATAAAAACACCTCTGTTGCGAGAATAATTTAGAAGGGAAGGGAATAAAGGAGGAGTGTTAGGTGGTATCATACTCTTTCCCACTCAGAGCGTCTCCACTTTTCTAACATTTCCAGACGGGTGGGGGGGGGGGGGGGGTACTATGCCCTCTTCTGATTGCAACATTCTTTGAGACCATAGCTAGTGCAAGTCCACTCTTCTGACAGGCTCAGTGGAAATGATGTAACCAGATTAATATAACTTCCATTTGACACAACAGTCTTTAGCGTACCTGGTCAATCTATAATAGTTAGTTAGTGTACTATTAGCTCTCCCGTGTTGAATGTGTGCAAAAATGATGTCACACATATTTTTTTTTGGTACTGTACTTGGTGGACCAATAATTGTTATTCTACTAGATTTACATATAATTGTTTAACCTGCATTTTTAAATTATAGATATTTATTCTGATATTCTTCAATACTCTGCCAACTCTGGTAATTTTTTATCAATAGAAAAAACTATACTCTGATAATTTTTTATCAATAGAAAAAAACTATGTTGCTCGAGCTTACTAACATACTAAACTGTTGTCATAGTGCTAGAAAAATGATATAATATCAGACTCAATGCACAACATATTATATATATTACACATTTCCTTAATGTGTCTATCTATTATATATACCAAATATACTAAATCTTTTTTGAGCTGATGATTCATCAGACCTTTCTCCTTCATTACCTGAAAGTAAAAAATAATAACTCCACACCTTTTGGATTTTTTTTTGGGAAGTATGATTATGGCTATTGGTTACACTAGAAATGACTAGAGATAGAATTATCTCTATCACAGTAACACTTGGTAAGCCTTAGACCTTATTTATACTAGATTGTAGATCTAGGTATTGTTCGGCCTACAATTTATAGGTATGCAGAATAAACAAAGTACAATTGAATATTATACATATGATGTTGATACTGTATGAATGTTTGATAGATTCAACCATTATAATGAATGTAACATGATTAAATATGGTTGTTAACTTGAAACTATCAATAAATTTCATAATGCACATAATTTTTAAAATGCTGAAAATATTTTTTATGCTTTTGTTTGGATTTATGAAACTGATGAGTAATAACTGTTGAAACCAACCCTTTCTAAAGTCAATAAAAGCTATCTTAGAACACATTAGAATGGCAAACATTTTTAGCTGTTTGTAAGCACATCATTACAAAGCTTTTTTAGCTCACTCTGTCTGTCTGCTACAATTTTCGTACAAAAAAAGTTATTTCTCCCACAACCAATCTCAGATCAAATTAAAATTTTGCATAATTATTTGTTGTACATTACAAAACAAGAATCAATTTTTAAAAATTAACCTATTTTAATTAATTATTGGTAATTAATTATTTTGTTTGATATCAAACTTGACAAGGTAAAGAATTAGTACTTTAGTGATAATGTTCTATAAGTTGTCCCCCATAAATACTTTGTAGGTCACTGCTTTAAAGTATGAAGCTTACAATAGATAGCTTGATACCTTCAACATTTAAATAGTAGGAAACAAAATGTACATTCCTTCCACTGTTTCACTCAAGCATTCATGATTTTATTGTCCAAGTGGTGTTTGGTTGTTGCCAGTGATCTTAGTGGGATTTTATTAAGTTTATTTGAATGTTTAATGTTCAGATTGCAAAACCACGAAGAGATGTTAAAACTTTGACTAGACTCTTTTTGCTAACATAAAAGAGAACATTGTCCTTAGCAGTCTTATTCTTTATTGTACTATTTATCTTGAGCTAGCGAAAGTTAGGAAAGTTAATTATCATTTCTTTCTTTTTTTTTTCCACATTTACTATTTAAAAATTATTATTATACTATTTTTTTATTTGGTTTATTTCATTTAATTTCATTATATATAAATGTATGTCTAAACACTCTGAGAGAAGTTCAACTTTGTTAAGGAACATGTAGGGCTATCAGATGAGTGTATAAAAATGGTGATATCACCACACCCCAAAAATTAAATCCACCATTACCAAAATCAAATGAAATTATGTTTACTCCATCTACTGCTCTAGTTGATGCATTTACTTAGAATAGGTTTGTTTAATTAGAAGGGGTAATACAATTGCTGGATAATACCTTGATTTATTTTGCTTCATTTACCAGCAATAGCAAAACCCAAACAATAAATACATCATTACAAACTAAAATGAAATTTATTAAATACATCAACTGTTCTACTTGATTCATTCTGTTGTATAAATACCTTTTTTTTTAATACGGTCAGATGTTTTGTATTGTTATTTCTGTATTAATAGTTGTGGGTGCTTTCTTTTGATAGAAATTAATGTAATGATTTAACCTGATGTGGTTTCTTAAAAAAGACTTACTAAACATAGTAATTATAGATATACATAAACTTTGGAGAATTTTTATTGGCAGAGTTGTAGCTGGCTTTAAGAATTTTATGGTACAGAAAACGATTCATATCTTTTTTCTTTTTTTTTTTTTTTTTGTGGGTAGACATTCTTATCTCTCTAAAAGTTTCTTTATAAATATGATGAATGGCTCCCATAAGGATTTAGATCCTCCTTTAGCACATTAACTTTAATGTAGTTTTTTGCCTTCCTCTTTGTCAAGTAACAAAGGTCTTATGTTAAAACTACTTAACATTTAATAATATAAAGAAAATATTTTATATAAACACATCATTAATTAATTAGTAATTTATCCAAATTTTATCTTATTCTCCTGAATTTTTTTTTTTTATAATGGACCTAATGCATTTTAATATATATATATATATCACAGACCAAAGCAAAAAGGAAGTTAAATACTAAACTTTCATTTCTGAGCAAACAAGTTTGAAGTGCACATTTCTGACCTAGACATATCAAGTTTTTGATAGTTATCTGTCTGACACAATCTGTGATAATATCATGTTACGCCAGATTATATAAAAATCAGTTGTAGTAGCTTAAAATTTTGAATCTTCAAAATTCATGCACATACAATTAATGTCTTGCTTTTTTTTTTTTAACTGTTCTTCTAAAGCGAGAAAAAGGTTTTCAGTTGTTTATCTAATATCTTTTTTCTAATAGACGTGATTGTTTTTCAATAAGTTATTAAAACATGTATACATGCATTTTTATTGGTAAATTTGAATAATATCTTATCTTATGTAAATTAGTATTTGCCAATTCTTTGAACAGTTTTTAATCTTTTATCACATGATTAACACTCAGTACTCTTTCAAACACATAGTGAGGTCCTACCTTTTTTTTTGGCTTGGGGACAAATTTCCAATATGCTTGTCTATAGCTGCTTCACTGCTTAAATTAGTTAAGTTCAATTGGAACCAAACCTCTTATGCTTCATACACTGTAAGCGGATGCTTTTAGGGGCTAGAGAGCTCTGCATCATTGGGCATGTATTGTTTGAAAGCATCACTGAAATAGACGTCTTATACACTCTTTTGTAATAGATCAGATGTAATCTTTATTACGAGGCTTATATATCAACTCACTCTTGGTGTCTGTCTGTCTGGTAAAAAGTGTGTACTTGTTATTTCTCCCACACCCTATCTCAGTTCCAAGCTGAAATTTTGCACAATTATTTCTTTTACCTGTCAAAACAAGAATCATTTTTAAAAAATTAACCATTCATTAATTAACTTATGGTAATTAATTATTTTATTTGGTATCTCAAACAAGGGGAAGAAATTGTACTTGACTCATAAGGTGGTTTAAGTTGAATTAGTCCCCTTTATACTTTGTAGAGAGAAAATTTTAAAACTAACAATACATAACTTTAAAATCTTCTTTTTCATTTAGCACTTCCCTAGTGCAGTAGTTAGTGAGGCTGTGGAGGCTTTAGCCATCATTTGAATTAAGCTTGTTCACATTTTTTAATATATTTATATATATATATATATATATATATATGCATTTTAAAAACTATCACACAGTTACCCCCTTTTTTCTCCCCCACTCTTTCCAACTGGTCCAGGCAAGTAATAGAATCATAGTATTGAGAAAGCTAAAAGTATGAAAATCCGCTAAACAAAAACAATTGGTAAAAATATTTCTAACGCACAGATTTATTATTGTTAGTCTATATTTATTACAAATTTAATTATAGGATCGATCCAAACTAATTGATACAACTACACTCAAAATAAGCTTTGAAATGAAAAGACGCTATTACTTTTGTGTGGCCTGTCTGTGCGTCTGTCCCGTTTAGATCTTGTAAACTAGAAAAGATAGTGAAAATCACTTATGCAAGCAGTTTTTTCATAAAAATATATCACTTTTATAACTATTCAGTATTAATAGTAACAAACATTTGACGCTCTTTATTAAGGGAGACGACTATTGACCATATGTTTAATACATTTATGCAAACGGTTGTAGATTTTTTTTCAAAAATTGTTTTTTTAGATATTTGTATTATTAAGTTATGTAAGTTCTGTTATACTAAATACTATACACACAAAAAATGTTTACTATTTTTTAAAGAGAAAAAATCTATTTAGTATGCATGTAAGTCAGACATAATTTAAAACAACAATTATTAAGTAGTTTGTCATATTATCGCAACACTATCATTATTGCACATATAACCAAAGAGAATTATTTTTTTTACGAAATGTTATATTCTTGAGGAATAAGAGATTGGCCCTTTACAGAACAATTAGATATTCATAATTAGACATCAGTTAGGCCAGGTTCACATCTAACATCTAATAAGATAAGATAACTTCACATTCACTTTCACCTATCCTTTGGTCTGCTGGACCTTTTTTCTCCATTATTTTCTGTCATTTATCTTTAAGAGAATTTCATTCTGCCTTTTTACCCGCCTGGGTGGACCATTTCGGTGTCAGATTTTCAGTTTGTGTTTCCACACAAACTGTCTTTGTAACCTTGTTTATTAATATTTTTAATGTTTTTCTTGTTTTTATAGTTCAATACATGATAAGAAGATTTAAAATTGACCTATTGACAGTTACTTTCAGTTGAAACTTTTTTAATTTGATAGGAATGAACTATTGGATGATGCTTTTATTTTACATATTAAAGAGAAAAAGTAGACTTGATTTTTGTAATTAATTTGTTTCCCTTGGCTTTGTTAGGTGGAGGTGGAAAAAGAAAAGGTAAAAGCAAGAAATGGAAACAGATACTTTCATTTCCTCATATATCCCAGTGTGCTGATATTAAGAATAAAATAAGTAAGTATTGTTTTGTCTATTTCTGTATCAAAGTGTCTGACGGTTGTTGTTTTTTTATTTTAAAGAGAAGAATCAGAATTATTGGACAAATGAGTTAAAACTGGAATTAATAAAACAAAAATGTTGCTAATGCTCTTTTTCAACTAAAGCAGATGATTAAAAGGTTTTATGTTCTTGTTTGTTGCTAGAATTGAGTTGTAGTGTAGATGTATTAATTTTTTTAAATATTTTTTTTTTTAAAGCCTATAACAAATTACTCTCTCTGTCTGGTACAAATTTAGTGCACATTATTTCTCGCACTTTCCATTCTCAGATCAAGTTGAAACTTAGCACAATTATTTATTGCCCCTAACTAAACATGAATCAATAGAAAAATTAACCAATTATATTTTCAATGAGTTGTAAATAACAAATTTTATTTTTATATGGAATATAGTAAAAAGCTGCTAAGCTAAAGAAGAGAGAATTAGGCTATAAGAATTGCTAGGTAGCTTAGAGTAAAAGTAATTGAATGTTAATATAAGATTTTATCAAAGTCTGTATAATAATCAGTTATAAAGAAAACTTAGTATAGGATTTGTTAATTAACGTTGCCTTAACCACTGTCACAATCATCAATAGTGGATGTCAGATATCAAGATCTATGAAGATGCTATGATAGATGTCACGTTGAAGATTATCTTGATCTATATCACACTATCAATGATCGTGATTGCCGAGGATCTTGAAATCGTCTTTTAATAAGATGATCGTAAAGAAGTAGCTAGACCTAGTTGATAATACGATCATTCAGAAGGTTGCCAATCGCTAATTGATCTAAGTATGTTACTATATTCAATGAAGAAACTTCTCTTCGTCTAAAACAATTACTTTAATTCAGAACTTGAAAAAGCTATTCACAAATAATTACAATGGTTAAATGTACTTGAAAAAAATGATAGATCTACACAATAATGTTACGTATCTAGGCATTGTTTTTTTCTTCTTTGACCTGTTGCGGTCGAGAGACGGGGAGGTTGTCTGCCCCTTGTGTAATAAGTTTTTTTTTCTTTTTTATTCGTCAAGCCACACAGACAGTGACCGGTCCTTGACCTGTGTGTGTACCTCTGGTTGAAAGGAGGGTGTTTTTTTTTCTGTCTCTTTGAAGAGCGTTCTAGATCTGGGAAATTGATGACGTATTTGTTTCGAGAGATTCCTAGATTTGTCTTGAAATCGACGCGCGGTATATTATATAAAGACCGCCCGCGTGACGTTGACAGACAGACATACGGAGACAGAATAGCGGAGACATTGCGTGACCCGTGCGTGGTTAACCACTTGATCGTGTAAGTTAATATTTTTTATGTAAGGCCTTGCTTGCTTGTATTTGTAATTACATTTTCAAACTCTTGTATTGTAATATTTTTACATGTCATTTTTGTAAAAGGGTTTTGGTCAACACATCAATTCTGTATTAGTGTATTGAGTAAATGTTTATTTTTACTTTCTTGTAACTTTATATTTGATTAAACATTTAGTTGATAGTTTACCTTCCGATTTCTTGTGTCATTTTTTTTTTGTTATTCATTGTAAGTCTTTGATTAAATTCAGACTTAAGATAAGTGACACAACTCCTTTTCTATTGTCACGTTCCCCTAGGCAAGCCATTTTAAAAATTAGAATTCAATTCGTAATACGTGACAATAATATAATTGAGTTCTAATACAAAACTCTAGTGCATGTTCTCACTTCCATGTTCCATACAAGACTGACTAAAAATCTAGACCCTTTCCCCGGGTATAGCGTTGTCACGTGTCTAACGCACCTCATTGCAATGCCAACCAATCAATGCAGCCCAATTTACAATAATTAATATTTCAAAACCAATCACATCCATTCTGTCACAATGCTCTCCGCGTGAAGGAATTTCCCGAGGTCGCTGACGAGCTAAATATAGATACTGTGTACGTGACAACCACCATTTACACAAATGATTTCCCTTTTACAAAAATACTTTATCTTAAAAAAATACATTACTACATTTTTAAACAATGCTTATATTAAAACATACTAAAAAGAAGAAAGTGAAAATTTTGCTCAATTATTCATCATAATCATTTTTCCTTTACGTTCCTCATGGAACATAGGGCCTCAGTAAAAACACGCCTCTCTCCACGGTCTCCTGCTAGTTTTTTAATGGCTTCCCGGCTCTTTTCTGTCCTCTCAGCTTCATCTAGTATACTGTGTCGCCACGTTCTTTTTGGTCTTCCTTTATGTCTTGTTCCCTTGGGTTTCCACTCAAGGCCTATCTAGCTTTGTTGTTGGTATCTTTTCTAAGGGTGTGACCAATCCATCTTCACTTCCTCTCTAAGATCTGCACCTCTATATTTTTCTTTCCACTCATCTCAATTATTCATAGTTGAGGACAATGCAAGAATCAATAAAAAAAATTAGTTAATCAATTAGTGTTAATTAATTAATTTTGTTTTAAATATAAAAACGGAGTTAAACCTTTTAGTGTTGCAGACATGCCTACAGTCCCGCATTATGCGGAACCGTCCCGCAAAAGCATCAAAAAAGCTCACATGTTCCGCCGTTCCGCATTCACGATTTTTTGTTCCGCCAAGTCTGAATTCCGACACAAAAAAAATCGCCGATTTTTCATTATTTATTAATAATGCGAAATGAAAATACTGAATGCAAAATAAAATATATCTAGGTCTGTGTTTATTGTTTACATTTCATCTCCTATCTCCGGGCCCGTGTGTCCTAAATTAACGAAGATATGGTTGAGCTAGATCTAGATCTACATCTAGATCTAGTACTCTAGGTCTAGATACTAGATCTATTCTTAGAATCTAGTAAGTGATAATAAACCTAATTTTCCATTCAAATCCCATTCTTTTCCCGACAAAGGCGCTATTCTAACACTAACGTGACTAACTCAACTGGTTTCTTAGGTTTCTATTCTAAGAAAATGATTTTTTTTCAAATAGGTTATTAGAGATCTATAGTAAAGTGCGAAGTTCGAGCGCATTAAGCCCGCTGGCAGCAATTTTCAAGTTTGGATTTTTATAGCACCGTAACGGTCTGACCGTTATATAGTATATCTATAGGAAAGTGCGAAGTTCGAGCAGCCCCGATTTGTCAGGAGGTTCGAACAGTTCACTTTTTATTGCTATAACTTTTTTATTTGAATGTTTACCAAATTACTACTATATTGCTACTGCGTATGCACCTTTTTTCTTTACTTCCGACACATACTATTTTCTTTTCCTTGTAAAGGCTTAGTTCATGGTGAGGTCAAACTCAGGAGGTGTGGAGTTATTCTTTTTTACTACCCGGTAGTGAAGGAAATGGGCAATGGGCTTAAGGGTATTTTAAAGTCTGATTGCTCATCAGCGTAAAGAGACTATTTGAAGTTGTGGAGGGTGGGAAATGGTGCAATGGATGGTGTTCTTGCGCTGGAGTAAAAAGAAAATGACTTTGTAGTAAAAATAAATTATTAAAACATGTTTTTAGATATATTTCCTTTGATCTGTTCGAACCTTCCACCAACCCGATCGAGGTTACTAACTGGGGAAAAATCCGCTCGAGGAAAAGTACGCTTGGCGATACTTACCCTACACCTCTTTGACTTCGTATTTAATTTTAACTAAGCCTAGTGATACATTAAATCCAATCTATTTTCATAGAAAAAAGGACGAGGAATTCAGAGATACTATCAGTTTTTTCATAGGTCAGACCGTTACGGTGCTATAAAAATCCAAACTTGAAAATTGCTGCCAGCGGGCTTAATGCGCTCGAACTTCGCACTTTACTCTAGATCTAAAAGTAATTAATTAACTTAGACACAGTAAGGCTAAGGCCTAGATCTAAATAATATCTAAATCTACTTATTACATAGTCTAAATTAGTATCAACTAGATCTAGCACTAGATTTTACTAGATGATACTAAATCACTAGATCTATCTTAGTATCTTAAGAAATAGACTTAAAAGGTGATAGATCTCTAGATTTCTATGTATCATTATCATATGTAATAAATTTAGTTCTCAACAAGTCCATAGATCTAGACATAAATATTTAGATCTATAATATAATTATTATAATCTGTGTTCTAAGACTTAGAGGACTTATTAGATGTAGGTCTAGTCCTAGACTAGTAGACAGACTCTTAAATTATTTTAGATCTAGCACTAGAGACAACTTCTAGAGTGACTAGAGTAGAGCCCTAGAAAAGGATAGATAATCAAGTAGATCTAGAATAATCACATAGGAGTTAAAACTATTGATTTCAAACAAAGGACATAATTATGAATTAAAGGTTTTCTTACTTTTAATTATATTATACTATTTACATCTAATTTATAAGAAGCAAACTAGTATTGTTATTAAATATAATTGAAGTTTTATTTATATTGCGTACAGTATGGCTGACAAACATAAACGCGTTTATGTTCCACATTGGGGCCCAAAATTCCACATTTTCAACCTGAGTGTTCCACATTCTGGGTCTTGGGGGTAGGCATGTCTGGTGTTGAGATATAAGGCAATGGTTTCGCAGTTCTTCCCATTAGATTTTTATTTTACATGTTTTGTTTTCTTATTGATAGCATGTTTTGCCTTTAATTGCAGATCAAGATTTCAATTTTATATTTGACCAGCAACCCTTAGGACGTCATCTATTTGTAGAGTTTTGCAATACAAAAGAACAATATCAACGTTCTATTGGTTTCTTGAATTTAGTGGTAACTATTTACTTCTGAAAATAACTTTTTTTTTTAGTGATCCTGCATTAAGAGTAGCTTTTGTGTTTGTCTGTCACATTTATATATTATTGAAAAATCTAACTTAACAGTCATTTTCATCGTGCTTTAAATAGATACATGAACACTTTATGATATATTTACATACAAAGTCTTAACATTTAATAAGCTTGAAAATGAGAAGTTTTTGGAAGTAATTAAATTTTTAAAGTAAAAACATTTATTATTAACCCTGGCCTTGGTAACCAAGTTCATTGTTGAGAGATCATTTTGTTTGTTAAAAATCATTTTTATTTTCATCTAAAACAAGATTTTTAAATTCATTTCTTTTTCCTTTTTGTGTTTTAGTAATAGTATTTGGTTCTAGTAATAAAGCTATGTATAAAATTAGTATATTACCTCTAATGACTACATTTCCTCTAAATATGGAAGTATATTACATATGCCCAAAAAAAAAAGTTGTTTTTAATATTTAAAAGGGCTTAAAAGCACTTAATTATATTTAGCTTAACTCATTGAGAACTCTTTATTGTTTAAAATTATAAGATTCTTAAGTGTTCTCTTATTTGTGTAGGCCAGGTGTGAGTATCAAAACAATATCTAATGCATCAAAGCAAGTTTTTAGAATTTTTCTTTTATTGAATGCTATATTATCTTATGTTATAAGCTATCAAATCAATATTGTGCTTTAATTTAGAGAGAGTATGAAATAACTGCAGAAGAAAAACGACATGAAATAGCGGAGGTGATTGTAGAGAAATACCTCCGGCCTGAAGTAAGTTTCCAATTATTCTTTGTTAAACTCTTTTATTGAATCTTGCCTAGAAATGTATTGCATTCTGAGTTTTTATTTTTTCAGTCTGAATTCTATGTGACCCATGTAAATGGAAACCAAATTTCTGAAATAAAAGATATTATTGGCCAGAAAAAGTCTTGTAAACCATTATTTGAAGAATGTGGCAAGTAAGTACATGGCATACTTTTTTCCTTTCTTCCCTTCCCTTTCCAATTCCATTAAGTAATTAATCGCTGACAAGTTTGTAATATGCCTAATCTGGGTCTGTAGAGTATATGCTGATCAGAAGATTGAGTGTTTCTATACAAATAGTATTATTCTGAGTTCTTAGTTACAGACTTACAATAAAGTAAATCAACAGGTGTAGATCAAATATAAATGTTTATTCAGAATAGGAATTGTCTAGTCTCAGTCACTATAACAAAGATGTTGCTCCTTTGAAAGCCTAGCCTCAAGTGTCTAATGTACAGTCTAGTCTCAGTCAATATAACAAAGATGTTGCTCCTTTGAAAGTCTAGCCTCAAGCGTCTAATGTACAGTCTAGTCTCAGTCACTATAACACAGATGTTGCTCCTTTGAAAGCCTAGCCTCAGGTGTCTAATGTACAGTCTAGTCTCAGTCACTATAACAAAGATGTTGCTCCTTTGAAAGCCTAGCCTCAAGTGTCTAATGTACAGTCTAGTCTCAGTCACTATAACAAAGACGTTGCTCCTTTGAAAGTCTAGCCTCAAGTGTCTAATGTACAGTCTAGTCTCAGTCACTATAACAAAAACGTTGCTCCTTTGAAAGTCTAGCCTCAAGTGTCTAATGTACAGACTAGTCTCAGTCACTATAACAAAGATGTTGCTCCTTTGAAAGCCTAGCCTCAATTGTCTAATGTATAGTTTAGTCTCAGTCACTATAACAAAGATGTTGCTCCTTTGAAAGCCTAGCCTCAAGTGTCTAATGTACAGTCTAGTCTCAGTCACTATAACAAAGATGTTGCTCCTTTGAAAGCCTAGCCTAAAGCGTCTAATGTACAGTCTAGTCTCAGTCACTATAACAAAGACGTTGCTCCTTTTAATGCCTAGCCTTAAGTGTCTGATGTACAGTCTAGTCTCAGTCACTATAACAAAGACGTTGCTCCTTTGAAAGTCTAGCCTCAAGTGTCTAATGTACAGTCTAGTCTCAGTCACTATAACAAAGATGTTGCTCCTTTGAAAGCCTAGCCTCAAGTGTCTAATGTACAGTTTAGTCTCAGTCACTATAACAAAGATGTTGCTCCTTTGAAATCCTAGCCTCAAGTGTCTAATGTACAGTCTAGTCTCAGTCACTATAACAAAGATGTTGCGCCTTTGAAAGTCTAGCCTCAAGTGTCTAATGTACAGTCTAGTCTCAGTCACTATAACAAAGATGTTGCTCCTTTGAAAGCCTAGCCTCAAGTGTCTAATGTACAGTCTAGTCTCAGTCACTATAACAAAGATGTTGCTCCTTTGAAAGTCTAGCCTCAAGTGTCTAATGTACAGTCTAGTCTCAGTCACTATAACAAAGACGTTGCTCCTTTGAAAGTCTAGCCTCAAGTGTCTAATGTACAGACTAGTCTCAGTCACTATAACAAAGATGTTGCTTCTTTGAAAGCCTAGCCTCAATTGTCTAATGTATAGTTTAGTCTCAGTCACTATAACAAAGATGTTGCTCCTTTGAAAGCCTAGCCTCAAGTGTCTAATGTACAGTCTAGTCTCAGTCACTATAACAAAGATGTTGCTCCTTTGAAAGCCTAGCCTCAAGCGTCTAATGTACAGTCTAGTCTCAGTCACTATAACAAAGACGTTGCTCCTTTTAATGCCTAGCCTTAAGTGTCTGATGTACAGTCTAGTCTCAGTCACTATAACAAAGATGTTGCTCCTTTGAAAGCCTAGCCTCAAGTGTCTAATGTACAGTTTAGTCTCAGTCACTATAACAAAGATGTTGCTCCTTTGAAAGCCTAGCCTCAAGTGTCTAATGTACAGTCTAGTCTCAGTCACTATAACAAAGATGTTGCGCCTTTGAAAGTCTAGCCTCAAGTGTCTAATGTACAGTCTAGTCTCAGTCACTATAACAAAGATGTTGCTCCTTTGAAAGCCTAGCCTCAAGCGTCTAATGTACAGTCTAGTCTCAGTCACTATAACAAAGACGTTGCTCCTTTTAATGCCTAGCCTTAAGTGTCTGATGTACAGTCTAGTCTCAGTCACTATAACAAAGACGTTGCTCCTTTGAAAGTCTAGCCTCAAGTGTCTAATGTACAGTCTAGTCTCAGTCACTATAACAAAGATGTTGCTCCTTTGAAAGCCTAGCCTCAAGTGTCTAATGTACAGTTTAGTCTCAGTCACTATAACAAAGATGTTGCTCCTTTGAAAGCCTAGCCTCAAGTGTCTAATGTACAGTCTAGTCTCAGTCACTATAACAAAGATGTTGCGCCTTTGAAAGTCTAGCCTCAAGTGTCTAATGTACAGTCTAGTCTCAGTCACTATAACAAAGATGTTGCTCCTTTGAAAGCCTAGCCTCAAGTGTCTAATGTACAGTCTAGTCTCAGTCACTATAACAAAGATGTTGCTCCTTTGAAAGTCTAGCCTCAAGTGTCTAATGTACAGTCTAGTCTGTCACTATAACAAAGATGTTGCTCCTTTGAAAGTCTAGCCTCAAGTGTCTAATGTACAGTCTAGTCTCAGTCACTATAACAAAGACGTTGCTCCTATGAAAGCATAGCCTCAGCTGTCTGTTTGTCTATATCTAAGCTACACTCTCGCTTTTAATTAATGTGACACAATTGTACGTTCACTAGCAGTCACTTAAAGTGTGTCTATAGAGTTATGGCTTTTTACTGGTCAAAATAAGAAGTTTGCTTCAAGCATGATGTTCCATATTTTGACTTTAGTTATTTTCATCTCTACATTTTTGCAGTAGTTTTAAGTTCTACTATACAATTCTGTCGAAGTTATCATGCTGGTTTCTCAGAATTGTTATACTGATATCATTTAGTGACTTGTATGTTTCTGATATATTTTTGTAAAACTTACAATAAAATCAATAAATATTATCAGATATTAGACCTGCAACATTTTATAAGTTGTTCATGGTTTACTATGGTGCACAGCACAACTAGCTTATAATGATTTGTCAGAAGAAAAAAAAACTTAGAATATATTAATATGTCCTTTTTAATATATGGTAAGCTAAAAAGTGAGACATGAAATGGACATGAAATCTATGCCACAAAATAAAAAAGGAAAGTTATTATTTCTCTTTTTGTCAACAGTATATTAAATTTTGGTTTAAATTGATGTATCATCTAAGTTATAATCATAACAGACATGTTATAATTGCCTATACATTGACATGAGCAATTTGATATCAAATACATTCTCTTTCTCTCTATACATTTTTTTAAATGTGTTTAAATATGTTATAAATGTGTATATATTCATAGATTAGTGAGAGAATACTTAAGCAAAGAACCCTTCAATGACTTTTTAGAGAGTATGTATTTTAAAAGATTCATGCAGTGGAAGTGGCTTGAAAGGTAAGTTGGTTTTTGTGTGTGTGTGTGTGGGGGGGGGGGGGGTTACATAGTGTATGTAAGCTATAAAACAAAATACATTTTAAATGTTATGTAACTGTTAGATTACTAATGAGGTATTGTTTTTTGTTTGTTTGTTTTACACTGAAAGTAATTTGTACCAATGTCTTTATTATCGTATTTTTAGTTTTAATGAAAGAAAATTATATGTAAAATAAGTAACTCAGGACTGTTCAAATGTATGATCTTTTTTTTTATATGTGAGATGCAAAACTCTTGATACCTTTCTTATCTTATATAATACAGACGTTACTTCAAAAAAGAAGATGATTACGTCCTACGCGTCATGCATTTTGTCATGCATATTAACCAATGACTTAAATTCTGCCAAGTCACTGGTTTTCCTGGCTAGCTCAGGCAACCCATTCCATGTTCTAATAGCACTAGGGAAGAAGGAGTATTTGTACAAATTTGTCCTAGCACATGGGACGATGAATGTGCCTTTATCTTTTTGTCTTTCAGAGTATTTTATAAAATTTTGTTTTTGTATTTGAAGATTATGGTTCAGTGTTTTATGTATAATTGCTACTTTACTTTTGAGTCTTCTGTCCTGAAGGCTTTCTAAATTTAGTGATTTTACTATAAGTGTTACTCTAGTCAATTGTGAATATTCATTTGTTATGAATCTCACTGCTCTATTTTGTGTCTGTTCCAGTTTCTTAATGTTTTCTTGAGTTGGGGGTCACTAATGGAGGATGCATATTCTATTATTGGCCTAACCAAGGTTAAATAACATTTTAGTTTTATGTTCTTATTTGATTTATAGAAATTTCTTTTAATAAATCCTAATGCTTTGTTTGATTTTTTTATAGTTTCATCAATATGTGGATTCCATGACAGTTTTTCATTTATTATAACACCTAGGTATTTTGCGTTTTTAGTCTGTGTTACTGGTTTGCCATGAATAAGATAAGTGGAATTAATTTGTTTTAGTTTTTTTGTTACTCTTAACAACTGACATTTTTCTTGGTGGAAAGACATGCTCCAATTTGATTCCCATTTCTGTAATTCATCTAATTCTCTTTGTAAAATATCTGTGTCTTGTGTTGTTTTTATTGTTCTATATATTATGCAATCATCTGCAAATAATCTGACTTTTGTTCCTGAAGTAATGCAATTCGGTAAATCATTTTTGTAAATTAAAAATAGTAGTGGACCCAAGACTGTTCCTTGAGGTACACCTGAGTTTACTGTTATCGGTGTTGATTTAGAGCCATTTATTATTACAGTTTGTTCTCTCCCTATCAGAAAATCTTTAATCCACTGATGCTGTGGACCATTAATGCCAAAATATTTTAATTTTTTAAGCAAACTATGGTAGCGAACTTTGTCAAAAGCCTTTGAAAAATCTAGCAAGATAGCATCTATTTGTTCACTATTATCTAAACCTTTAGAAAAATCATCAATTAGTCCTATTAGTTGTGTTTCACATGATCTATATTTCCTAAATCCATGTTGGTATGGTGTGAGGACATTTTGTTTGTCTAAGTGGTTTATGATGTTGCTACATATTATGTGTTCTAGGATTTTACATGTGATGCTGGTAAGTGATACTGGTCTGTAGTTTCCTGGGTCAGATTTTTCTCCTTTTTTAAATGGGGGGGGGGGGACATTAGCTTCTTTCCAGTCCTTTGGTACTCTGCCCTGGTTAAGTGAAGCCTGAAAGAGTATTTTAAACACTAGTTCTTTGAGTAGTCTAGCTGGAATACCATCAGGTCCAGACGCTTTATTTGGTTTGGTGTTGGCTAATAGTTTTTGAATTCCATTTTCTTGTACTACTATATCTTCTATGTTGTCTACTTGGTTCAAATTCAATAATATGTCTTTGTCTCCTGGGGCTGAGAATGCTGATGCAAAGTATTTGTTTAGGATGTTTGCTTTAGTTTCATTATCATTATGTATTATGTTATGTTCATCTTTTAATGGCGCTATGCCTGTTGTTTCCATTTTCTTAGACTTAATGTATGACCATAGGTTTTTGTTGTTATCTTTAGATATTACATTGTTTATGTATTCACTCTGCAGCTGTCTGCTTACTTTTTGGGTTAAGTGTTTAATTTTTATATACTTTTTGTAAACTCTTTCTGCCTTAGTTTCTTTAAATTTTCTATATAGGTTTTCCTTCTGTTTACAAAGCTTCTGTAATCTATTATTAAACCAGCATTTATTTATTTTGTTTGATGTGTATTTAGTTGGTATATGATTTTCTATAATGCTTTTAAGATGGCTTTTAATGAAATTCCAGAGGTCATCGACTGGTTGGTTAATGTCTTTTTCTAATAAGAATGTTTGTTGAAAGTTTAATGCAGCTTGGTGTAGTTGTGTTAGGTTACATTTATTCCAGAGTAAGATTTTTCTTTTGGGTTTTTGTATTATTGTATTTAGTTAGTTGAGACATACCAACTACTTTATTTTGCAGCAGTGCTGATGACATGACAATGTCAGTTTTGATGATGTCTTGGTTTGATAACATCTAAGATTTATACATTACAGCTGTGTTTTTGGCTGTGAAAAGTTGGAAGGGCAGGGGCACTAAGTGAATTGCCTGGAGGCTATGAGATTAACTAGAGATAGCAAATGTACTAGAAATGTCCACAATATATTTCTATGTTGGAAACAACCAATATGTTAGGCATACAAACTTAATATTAAAATGACTATATCATTTTCTGTCTTTTCATTTTGTTTAACATCTGGAAACCATCAAAGATATAGTAAAATTAAGGCTTTTTTTAATCTTATTTATCATACATTTGAATTTATTATTTTTTTAAATGCATTTAAAAAAATTCCCATTACATTACAGCCAACCAGTTACAAAAAATACATTTCGCATGTATCGGGTCCTTGGCAAAGGTGGATTTGGAGAAGTTTGTGCTTGCCAAGTAAGAGCCACTGGGAAAATGTATGCCTGTAAAAAGTTGGAAAAAAAACGAATCAAAAAAAGAAAAGGAGAAGCAATGGCATTGAATGAAAAATTAATTTTACAAAAGATTAATTCAAGATTTGTAGTAAGTGACCTTATAATATATTTAATAAAATCAAATTAAAATATTTTTTTCTCATAATTTTTTTTTCTTTTTGTAATTTACCCAATTAGTTAGTTTAATATTATGACTCATATTTTCTAGGTGAGTCTAGCCTATGCATTTGAGACAAAGGATGCATTATGCTTGGTTTTAACTATAATGAATGGTGGAGATTTGAAATTCCACATCCATAATATGGGCAATCCAGGTTTTCCAGAGGATAGAGCAGTCTTTTATGCAGCTGAGATTTCTTGTGGTTTGATTGACCTTCATAAAGAAAGAATTGTCTATAGGTGTGTGTTGATTTTGAACTTTTTTATTTATTTTATTGTCTTAAATATCTATAACTATAATAGAACAAGAAAAACATTTTTAAAAATATTTTTTCTAAAACAATGCTTATAGTGATGTAAGTGATTGCATTTTACAAAGCTTATATCAACTCACGTTGTCTGTCTGTCTGGTAAAAAGTTTTTAAATGTTATTTCTCCCACACCCAATCTTGGATATTGGTTAAAGCTGAAATTAAACAATTATTTCTTTTACATGACAAAAAATTAACCAATTAGTTAATTAACTATTGGTAATTAATTATTTTGTTTGGTATCTCGACTAAGGGAAAGAAATTGTACTTTACTGAAGTGTTGGTATAAGCTGAATTAGTCCCCTTTATCGGTTGCGCTCTAAATTGAATCAAACAATTTATAACTATACAATCTTCTCTAGTCATAAGTACCTCACTAGCAGAGTGGTTAGCACGTCGGCCACAAGTTCAAATTCAGGTCATTCCCTTTTTTTTTAAATACCTTTATAAACCAATTACCCAGATATCCCTTTCTGTCTCCTCTCCCCCACACCCCCTCCCCTTTCCCCATTTTCCCAACAGGTCCAGATAAGTGATAGAATCATAGCGTATTGAGAAAGATAAACAATTGGTAAAAACACTATTAATTGTACAGATTTATTGTTGTTGATCTAGATCTATTACAAATTTAATTACATTACTGATCCAAACTATACACTTTGTATAAGCTTTGGTTTTTTTTTTAAATAATTTTTTATGTTTTTCTTGTTAATAATATTCTCATTATTTCTCAAAGCAATATAATTTCATTTCAATAAATTATAAATACCTACTAAATTTGTTGATTTTAATTTCCACAGAGATTTAAAGCCAGAAAATATTTTGTTAGATGATAATGGTAAGTACCTAATGCATTAAAAGTTGTCAATTTGTTATGTCAATATAGGTACAAAGAGTTTGAACTTAACAAATTGCTGATTTATTTTTCTAAGGTCATGTAAGAATCTCAGATTTGGGTTTAGCTGTCGAAATACCAGAAGGTGAATCTATAAGAGGACGAGTGGGTACTGTTGGATACATGGGTAAGTAATCAGAAATAATCACACTTCGTTAACAAAATTTGTCTTTCTACAAAATACCTAACAATTTAAATTATAATTTTGTTTATTAATCCAATCACACACAAATGCAACCAGCATTATTTGACCGTACTTAAGGACATTTAGGTTTGTTTTTTTTCACTTAAAATAAGAATTTGAAAAGAAAAATAAAGCTTTGAAGCTGTTGAAAAATTCAAATTTATTTTCTTGTACAGTTTTGACAATAAATCTAAACAATTTATTTGATTCTAATCATCTCTAGTATTTCTTCAATTTAATTATGGCTGAACTTAAAAGCCACATCTGTCATTTAAATTGTAAACCATAATACTGAAACATTTAAAATGATAGTGCTAAGAGTTCTGTGTTGAAATAATACCATTAAAATATTTTCGCTTTGTTAGTTAGAATATTTCATTTTTATTTCAAGGATTTTTTTTCTATATAAGTTACTATGTTATTCTAGTTAATAAAGAATGTAATTTTGTCCACAGCTCCAGAAGTAGTTAAAAATGAAAGGTATACTTACAGCCCTGACTGGTGGGGATTAGGTTGTATTATATATGAAATGATTGAAGGAAAAGTAAGTTGAAGTTTGTGCTGAAGGTTTTTTTTTTACTACAAATGCACACACTAGTTTAAAAGTTCTATTTATATATCATCTTGCTTGAAAAAAATATAACTGAATCTCTTGATCTATATTGGTAAACTGTTTTGCTGTCAAGTTGATTTTGTATACTTAATCTAATACTTTGTTTTTCTACAATTATAGGCACCTTTTAGAGCTCGCAAGGAAAAAGTAAAGAGAGATGAAGTTGACAGGAGGGTGAAAGAAGATCAAGAAACATATTCATCTAAGTTTTCTGAAGAATGTAGGAGTATATGCACTGCAGTAAGCACATTATTTTAACTTGTAGCCCATTTGCTGTTAACTTTTGTAAATATTATTTATTCTTTTTACCCTTTTATGTTAATGTCTGAAATGAAATCTTTATAAAATAGTTTTTTCCAGTGAAATATAAATTTTATTATTAATTATGATTGGTGTGAAATTAAAGCTGACAGCATGCCTAATATACTAAATAATTTAACATTAAGACAATTCTGCTGGTTTGCATTCAACTTTCAAGTGACTCAATTCAATACAATAGTAGTGCTTCTGTTTTCTATTTTGTTTACATAACAAATAAGAGGGGCGGGGGAAGACCACAATAAACAAATGTCTCAACGTTATTTAAAATAATGCATTTGACAAATGATTCCAGCTTCTTCAAAAATCTCCAAACAACAGACTTGGTTGTGGTGAGGCAGGAGGTGAGGAAGTCAAATCTCATCCATTTTTTAGGAACATTAACTTCAAGAGATTAGAGGCAGGCATTGTTGATCCTCCATTTGTTCCAGATGTAAGTTTTTCTATTTTTCATTTGGCATTAGATAACTGTGATTTTGTTTGTTTCCTTTTCTAACCTCTTGATTTGTTTCTTTAAACTAGCCAAGGGCAGTATATTGTAAAGATGTATTAGACATAGAACAGTTCTCTACTGTTAAAGGTGTGAATCTGGATGCCAGTGATGATTCATTTTATAGTAAATTTAACACAGGCAGCGTATCTATTCCTTGGCAGACTGAGGTAAGTTTTTTTCCTTTTTAGCAGCTCCAGCTAAAAACAAACTATTTTTTTGTGTTGTCTGATAAACTAAATGGACTTTATTATATTCTTAATTAACTTGACATAGAAATTTTATTATATTCTTCTATTAGCCTGAAATAGGAAACTTGTGTACAATCATGAATCTGTCATCTCTGTTTTTTAATAGCTGAACAATGTTAGGATTATTCACTATTCCAACAAGATTACCAAAGATCTAGCCTACCTTAATATATAAGGTCTCATTGGTTAATCTGAGGTCACTTGTTTTTTATTGCCTTGTTTAAAATATAATGACTAATGTTTTTTTTAATTAAAATCTTACATTAAAATATAATGTCAAATAGTTATTGAAGGGATGAGATACAAAGCATTTTATTCTTGTAATGGTGTGTGTTGCATTTGTTTACTAAATTTTGCAAGTATGGCCTGGCCTGAATACTATTTAAAAAAATGGTAGTGGTAGAAACTGGTCTTTTTATCTTTTGAAATTATTTTGACTTATTCAAATAAGGTACCTTTCACTTAATAATTGCAACTGTGATTGAAATTTGTTTTATTTCCTACATTTAGATGTTAGAAACAGAATGTTACAAAGAGCTGAATGTGTTTGGTCCTAATGGAGAGCCTACACCAGATCTAATTGAAGGTCTACCACCACAACCACCCCAAAGAAGTTTTTTTGATAAATTATTTAGGAGGCGACGGGTAATCTTATTTTTATTGAAGTTAAATTTATCTATTGGGAAATGGGCAGTTAACTATACCCATTTTTTCTCTGAACTGCTATTTCACTACATTGCTTGAGTAGCTGATGTGAATGACCTAATTAAATATTGTAGGTTAAATATGGGTTGTTTTTTTTTGCCATACAATGTGTAGACTATCTTAAGCTCTCTGGCACCCTACATGGCACTGCAAAGCATAGGATAAATTAACAAGAGTATACAGCTCAGCAGAGAACAACTGGTTTGAAGAAGAACTTAATCATTTTATTCAAGACCTGAAAAGTCCAGATCTAAACCAAATCCTAAAACTAATTGAAGCATTTGTTTATGTAAAACTAAATTTCTATAAATAATTTTATAAAATAACATGTAGCTTCCTTATTTTAAACTAAGAGGTTAAATTTAAAACCAAAGTCATCTGCACTTAATAGTATCTTCCCAAACATGAACCCTTAATGATTAGTTTAGGCAGACATGTTCATTTTTAATTATAACTTCAAAAGAAAAAAAAAGTTTGACTTTAAATGCACTATAGAACATTATAGAACACTTTAGCTTATTTTTTTAAATGTAATTTTCAAAGCTTTGTGTGAACCTTTGACTATAGTCAAGTGAAATATCCTTTACACTAAGATCGCAATAGTTAATAGATAGTCTGCTATTAGCCAAATGTACAGATTGCATTGGGAAGATGTGCCATTCAAAAGCATTGTAGTGTAAAATATCTTTTTGTAGTTAAATATTTATTATTTGTCTATTGTTACTTTAACATTTTTTTCATTTGCTCTCAGATACAATAATAATAATAACAATAATAATATTACAATACAATAAAATGCAATAATAATAACAATAATAAATGGTTAAACACTTATTGGTTACATTAAGATACGAACAGGATTTTGCATGTTTTTATGGTCAAATTAATATTGATGAATGACATTTTTTTTTTACTTTGTGTGGCATTGGCCTAATGTGTTCACTTTGTTTGTTTCAGCATGATGAGAATCGTGTCTAATGCTAGCTAGTCATCATCCCCACTCAACAGTTCTCAAGTATTGTACGGGTGATAGGAACTTGGAT
>JAZGLO010001633.1:0-53439 GCA_036873155.1 Biomphalaria sudanica | reverse complement strand
TAACGGTTTTTTCTTTTTTATCAACGAACAGAAGATCCGGGCGATTGAAATCTACCGTTTTGTCGGTAAGAATAGGCCTATCCCAGTACAGCAGATGTTCAGTAGACTCAAAAACCTCTTGTGGCGAGTATTTATAATGAGGAGTGTCCTTACCGATCAAATTGTGCGTCAAAGCCAAGTGCTGGTGTAATAACTTTGCAACTTGGTTATGGCGACCTAGGTAGGCTGATTCTGATAGGGCTGGACATCCTGCCATAATGTATTCAATTGACTCGCCCACATTTCCACATTTTCGGCATTTGTCGACCACATTGAGTTTCAGGATATGCTTCTCGTAATTTTTTGTCCTGATTACTCTGTCCTCTATTGCAGTAACAAAGCCTTCTGTTTTAGGGTAGAGATGACCTGCTTTGAGCCATGTTAAGGAAGCAGCCTTGTCGATGTTGTCCCAATGTAATAAAGCCTGGAATTTTCCGTGGATGTTTTTTTCTTCCCATTGGCGAATCTCATGCCCTACGTCGTCCAAACCGACATTGACATCAGCATTGTGTAGGTTTAGAGGGGTTGCTTCGGAGTCATATTTTCGTAGAAAGGAAACTATTGTTTTTATTATTATTATTGATTCTAGTTTTGTCAGGTACTAGAAATAATTGTTAAAAATTTCAACTTGATATGAGATTAGGTTTAGGAGAAATAACGTATACAAACTTTTTGCAAGACAGACAGATTTGATATAAGCTTTTTAAAAATGACCCCAATTCTACGTCGGCTATAACATTGACGAATAGATGATAGGCCTAAATTTTATTGAATTTTTTAATGACCGAAAGCTTGATTACAGTAAAAAAAAAATAAATGTTTCGCTCCTTCGTATTTGCTTTTGTGGCCATCCAACTCGTCAGTAATTTTATTTGTAACCAACTAACTCACCGAGTTACGGAAAACCAATTGTATTAACAAAAAGTTGTCTTAAGTCTTAAAGTAAATTACAATCAATAACAAAAACACTCCCAATAATTGGGTAGTCATTAAACGTTAACATTAAGACTTGCAGTCGTGGGAAAATATTGACTAGTTGCAATCCTAGCCATAGAACTTGATAGAAGTATGTGAAAGTCTGAAGATACATTATACATTTGTAGTTTAAAAAAAAACATGTTTCTAAATGCACAACGTCTAGTTTAGTCAAGAAGAAAAAAAAGAAGTAAAGTTCCCCTTTCAGACCTTGCGATCTATGGGGCAGATGATGTACAGTCATCTGTTTCTGTAGCTCACGGTTGACGAGGGCGTCATGTGGCCAGCACAACGACCAACCGCCATTACATTTCCCCGACTAATGTTAGGTACCCATTATAGCTTGGTGGACACATGGGCGCCCAAAGATCCCGAAATTAAAAATCCGTATTCACTAGGATTCGAACTCGGCACCTCCGGTTCAAAGCCAAGCGCCATACCACTCAGCCATGGCGCCTCCGGTTTAGCTTACGTTCATCATAATTTCTTTATTTTATTTTTCTTCCTGAAGTATTCACATTTTTCATATCTAATTGGAGGTTAGAATCTAAATGTTAATCTTTAAAAAAAAAATGATACAAGTGAAGGCTACATCTAGATCTACTTACTTTTAAATTGACAATTTTCACGAAGGTCCAGAACTTTGTATTCTTCTTATAACCAGCCAGTGTTAACACAAAGAGTTGAATGTTTTGGCTGCTTTAAAGACTAATTCCTGAAAACTTGTTACCAACGTTTGTTTCTTTATTATTTTTTTCCCCCATTTACCCTTTTCAGCCCAGTCTCAGCCCGCCCCTCTCAGCCTATTTCCTCTCAAATATTTCTAGCACCGAGTAAAGTTAGAGGCGTCTCCTTTTTTTTTCTGGAGGAGGGGTGGCGGGCAGGCGGTGCTCAACTATTGAGAAACTATCAAGAATTTCTCTTTGTTGGCTAAAATAAATTTAAAATAAAACAATAATAAAAAGAGCACATTAAAATATTAATGACAAATAGTAACTACAATAATAAGGCCCACGTGGTAATCTGACGTAATGACAGCGTCGCTGGACGGGTAACACATTCATCTCGTGTTTCGTTTCTTTATTGAATAGAATGAATGTTTCCCAATCTGTCCAATGAAAATAGACATGCAGCATGGCTGGCGTTTGTTTACGTTTGGATATGGTAAAAGAAAGAGGGAAGCTATTCGATATTCTGTGGACCTCTTCTATGTATCCTTTAAATATTGGGATATAATAATAATCATTGGAGTTTACACCTCTTTTAGCTATAATGTCAAAGATTGATAAGTAGGATTTGCAATGACTAGATCTTTAGTACCGCCATATTGTCTGAGCGTAATTTTCGGCTGTGCAGACTAAGGGAGGGGGTCACAAAACTCCCGCCCAGGCCCTCCACTTATTTAAATCCGGTAATACTAAATATTATGGCAGAACACCCGTATAAGATTACAATAAAACTATACAAGGTGCTGCTTGCAGTTATTTCACATATCGTTCAAAGTAATTTTCTAAAAATTTTTTTTAATGTATTTTTAAACCCAATAGTGCGACGCCTTTGCTTATTAAAAAAAAACTGTTGGGAAAGAAGCTCCCTTTAGACCAAGCTCCCGGTTCTTAAGCGTGACATTTTGTAGACAAGGATAACTCTAGTTATTCTTCTTATAGAACGCCGTATTGGAAGACAACAGTTCTTTCCCCTGGACGCACCGAGATGTCAGGCAAAAGTGGAAGCAGACGAGTTGGGCTATGTTCTGGGTGGAAATGGCGATCTAGTGCCAGAGTATGATACGGCACTTGACTCTACAAGTTGAGCCCATCTGCGAGGTCAATGGAGATCTGGGTGTGGACGATTAACTAAATGTTAAGATTGTATGAGTCTATTTTCATATTATTATGTGATTTTCCTTTACAAATGTTCCATTAAAAAATTATTTTCTCCAGAGACAACTTATAAGACGTAACTAGTAAATAAGATGAAATTTAAATTGTACATAATTATGAAATGCCTCCTTTCCCATTCTTATCTTATATACTACAGACGTTACTTCGAAAATGAAGATAAATACGTCCTACACATTTCATGTGTCAATCTAGTCATATATTTAGACAACCCCCCCCCCCCCCCGGTAAAAAAATAATCTCCCCCTAAAAAATTAAATAACTCTTTTTTTATATTTTGTATCTTTATGTTGAACAATGAAACAGTAAGCAAACTCATTGATGGTTGCACACGAGAATGGTTTTTATTTCTGTTTTACAATGTCGTTGTTTTTGACATTTCATTAAAAGTTGTTACATAAATTTAAGATGTACAATTATTGAATTAAGAACAATTGAGTTGAACATTTTTTTAAATTAGAGATTAACAGTTCCTAACGGAAAAGATGTATAAGTATACTAGTGTCTCTCAGCTGCTTAAGAATAGGCAAATCAAACACTGAACAGGTTTACGTCCTGCGAAACATCGTCAAGCAAATCCTGGAATACCAACAAAAGATGTTGATCTGTTTTTGTAGATTTAAAAAAAAAAGTTTGATATCGTCCATCAGAATCACATAACAAGAGAATAAGACATCTCGCAACAATTTTTCCAGATTCAGCAAAATGTCTAAAGCAAATGAAACTGTGGTTTGACAACAGATGACGGATATGAGATTAGGGTTTATCTTATCCCTATTTCTCTTTCTTGTAGAGTCCATACATTTAATTGTAGCCATCGACGATGTCAAATAAATACATTAAACAGGCTGCATTCGGGTTCTCAATGCGTAAACCAAGCAGAGTTGGATTTTGAAGACGACATAGCATTACTTTAATACAATTAAACGTATGGACGCTAGCTATGACGGATAAAGACGCCCTCAAAGTTATGCATATTGAATGCAGGTTTACCAGTACCCCCATCAACATTGGTCATGCAGATCCTGAACAAATAGAAAAGTTCCACCTATTTAGGCCGTGTTATCTCAAGTGATGGAGATGCATATCATGGTGTTGCATGTCGGATTAGAAAGCAGGAGCCTTCTTTCAAAACGTATGGCCTATCTGAAGAAACAAATCAATTAGCCTGAAGATTAAAATCCACCAACTCAATACAATCATTATGCCAACGATTACCTAGCTCTTCGAGACGTGGAAGGTTTAAAAGAGGCTGAGCCAGTGATGGCTGAGAAAGAGCATACGAATAGCATACCGAGAAAATGTTACCAATTGAGATATCTTTTCCCGCACAGGTATTCGCCGTCTAAGGAAAGCGACTACAGAACTTCGATTGACATTTGTTTGACATATCATTACACAAGACGGAACACGTTTACCAAAGTCAGACTTAACATGAAAGCCGAAGAGAGGAACGCAAAAACCTGGCCGTCCACGTCTAATTTGGCATCACACCTTTTTAGAAATTCTGAATTTCGAGGGCACCTGATGAGAAGTGGCTGTGAAAGTCGCCTTAGACTTATTTCTGTGGGGAGAGCGTGCGGCACTATGATTCGTCTTTCTCAACATAGTACAGTAAAAATTGTTACGTTCGTGACTCAACTGGTCAGATAAGATGTTTGGAAAGCACTTTAAGCTCATTCAGATTTATTCGGGGCTAAAGTTTTCTACATTTCTGAGCTTCAGAAACTCTTTTTCCTGGCGTCTACTACACATTATTTTTCTCATAATGGGAACATTACAAATAAAATAGAATTAACTTAAAAAGATTTGGGACATGTTGAAACTAAACAGTCAGAGACATTCGAGGTAGAATTTTTTTTTTTAAATTGTATTTCAGAAAAGTGAATTATTCTGACTTGGGTGGCACACCCACCCGGTGCGGCCCGCACCTCCTGCACCCCCTTCTGAAGCCACTGAGACAAACCGCTCCATTCACTTAAAAAGAAAGAATTCTTGTATGCATTTATCCTACCAAACGGAATAAGAAATGTAAATACAAGTACATTTATATAACTATAATACATATAATTATTATGAAATGAATGTGTACTTGTGTATCCAGACTGCCATTAGTATAGTAGTAGTTCTCACTGCTTCAGTGTTGTTTTTACAATAACTCCTTTTAGATCGGTAACTTCAAAAAGTAAAACTGGAGAGGTATTTCGATTTTGAAGTTTATGTATATCTTTAGGGAAAAAGAAATAACCACATAACTGTCCACACAATAAAAACTATGGTTTGAGCTTTATAATCGTTCAAAATATAATCATCTTAAAATTAAATTTGGCTGACGATTTTTTATTTGGAGCTCACTTCTGCGGGAATTTACTAAGGATACACGAATTGAATAAATTACACGAACATTTTCCAGTTTTGCTCAATGTTTTACGTAAGAATAATGAACAGAACTGTTGATTGGGCTCACAACAATAAATCACTACAAGAAATAAATAATGGGGGTGGTGGTGATGTAAATTTGTATTCAAATTTAACTGCGAATCATTTTTTTTTATTCAGTGTATTTTTTACGCTAAAATATACTTTTTATCCAGCCATTGGAATTTTGTTATGTTGATCGTTCTCAATACTGTGCCAGATGTAGGGCACCTTGGAACTATACACACACTGGATTAACTTGGTAGGGCTAGATGGGCCTTTTGTTTTGTTCTTGTCATATTTATGAGAAAGTGCATATTTATTTGAAAAACAAAAATAAAACAAACACACATTTATTTATCAATATTTCTTATAATACATATCAAGGGAGTTTTTTTTTTTACTTGACTTCATTTTATTGATATGTGTATCATATATATTTCTTTCTTTTTTTTTCTCTCTATCTCTTCTTCTTTGCATTTGTTCTCTTACTTTCTCATTTGAATTCTTTCTTTCTTTCCCTTAGGGCACTCCCCCACCCATCCTGGTATACGTGTCGTTGATTTGGTTTCTATCTTCCTAGGGGTCTGGCCCACAAAAACTAGATCTATAGCGACATTATCTACACATTTTTTTAAAAGTACTAATTAAAATTCAAACCTACTATTCCACTGATTCATACACCATATTATCTGACTGCATCTCGGACTTGACATATCCTATACGTAATATGGTTTCGTATTGTTTTTCTTCAGCGTCATAGTGATGAGAATTGTAACTTCCGGTGTTAGTAACGCATGTATTTTTATTCGAATGTTGGTTTGGAGGCGTTTTTACAGTCGAATTTCGACACTTGTTTTGAAAGAAATACAGTACCACAAAAATAGTGACACCAATTATTAAAGTGACTCCGATGCCTGCCCCGAAGCCTGCTCCAAACCATTTGCCAAAACTATCACATTCTGTAAGACATAAATAAAAAAATAAGTCAATAAAAAGTTTAATTACAATTTATTTATTTTTTTGCTTGTTTTGCAATTTTAATAATACAATACACATCAAATTTCAAATGTATTTAAAACGAGGCTGACTCTGATTGTCTTTAATATACTCTTTACATGGCGTGGATCTTAAATAGCACTTGACCTATTTTTAAGTCCTTTTAAGTCTAACAAAAATAACTTATGTTTATAGGTGGGTGAAGGATGATACCTGGTGTCGGAAAAAAGGGCGCTTCAGACATAAAGCTTGTCTGAAGGCGATTTATGTAGCTGATGAATACTCTGATCTCAGAGCCCTACTGCCTTGCAGTGCTAAGACCCCAGAATTCAACTCTGGTTATTTGAACAATCAACTTTATAAACTATATTAATCACACATGCTGTTCCAGCAAATGAGTTGGTGCCAAACGTATAGCATAGCAGTCCCTTGAATCACACAAGCAAGTTCCAATCACTATGAAGCATGGACAACCCAGTAGGCCTATCAATTTACTTAAGGACCAGGAAATGTATCCTTCAGCGCTGCTGCATTAATTAACGCATAAACGCAAGTAGGTCTATATATATTAACGCGTTTTTAATAGAATAGAAATCAACTTCTTATTATTAAAACTATAGAATACACATGTTCGAAATCGGTCTGTCTGTCTGTCTCTTTCTGTCTGTATGTCTGTTGCTCTCTCTTTCTCTTTTTCTCTCTTCCTCTCTCTCTCTCTCTCTTTCTCCCCCTTCCACACTCTCTTTCTCTCTCTATCTCTCTTTCTCTATATATCTCTCTCTTTCTCTCTCTGTATATCTTTCAGTCTCTCTTTTTCTCTCTCTTCCTCTCTCTATATATCTCTTTCTCTCTATATATCTCTTTTTCTCTCTCTTCCTCTCTCTCTCTATCTCTTTCTCTCTATATATCTCTTTTTCTCTCTCTCTCTCTCTTTCTTTCTCTCTCTCTCTTTCTATCTTTCTATTCCTCTCTCTCTCTCTTTATCTCTGTCTATATATCCTTTTCTCTCTTTCTCTATATCTTCCTCTTTCTCTCTCTCTCTCTCTCTCTCTTCCTCTTTCTCAGTATTGTAAAATACAGCTATTGAGTCTCTAGATTTGAAACTTATGTTTCTAAAAGAAAATAGACACGTTTAAAGAAACATTGGCTCACCATTAGAAGTTGGGCTGGAGAGAATATAAGGCCTACTACACAGACCTGTCTCCAAATGACAACTAAATTGGCATTCATTGGGGCATTTCGTAGTACAATCCAAACCCCAGTGACCAGGTACACAATCTGTAAAAAAAATGTTTTATGGTTTGCACATGTTGATTCATAATAAATAATAATAATAAAAATTCCGAGAAAGTGTAAAAGCTAAATTAGTCAAGTAAGTTAAATAGCTAAAGTTTTAAGAAATTAAGTAAGATAAGTTAAGTAATTTAAATAGCTAAAGTTTTAAGAAATTAAGTAAGATAAGTTAAGTAATTTAAATAGCTAAAGTTTTAAGAAATTAAGTTAGATAAGTTAAGTAAGTTAAATAATTTAAACAAGTTTTAAAAATATAAATGTTTGAAGATATATAACGTAGCCTAAATACTTTTGTAACATGTCAAATATGAATGCAACTTTTTATGTATTCTAATTTTCTCTTTAGTTTATTGAACTTTGGCGATTACTGTACTAGATCAAACAACATTTAAAAGCGCCATTTTTAAAAAATTGTTAATGGGGAGATAGGTCAAGGTCTAGGTCTACGTTTACCTCCAAAAGCTTCAAACTCATTAATGGAGACAATAGGCACTGGTTCATCGTCCATTTTGTATGCCTCACTGACCCTCACAGATGCCACTGGTCCACCAGGGAAGTATAGTACAGTGTATCTCATCTGTGTGCTCTGATCGTCATGGTAGCTAAATATTGTGGTGTCATTGGAGTCCAGAGCTTGAAGATCAAAGTATTTTAGTCGATCTGGTTTATCATCAACTTATAAAAACGAAACAAATCAACATTATCAGAATAACATTGAGAATATCAAACATGCATGTTGCTACCTATTTGTTACCTTGGATAATGTCCAGTTTTGGAATAGGCGTCATTATCCAGGTTGACAACCGGAAAGGCTTTATTCGGTAGACAGGTCTGAACTGAGGGCTCTTCAACCCCAGCCCTTTCTGAGAGTTCTACCATGCCAATGATGCCATCAACCATAAAACGAATGTAGTTTTAATGTAAACAAATTAAATACGCGACGAGAATATACTATTAAGAGTTACTATCTAGATCTACACCAATTTGTCGGTAAAGATTTGTCGGTGAACGAATGAGTTGTTGTGTGAATCATTTGTCGTTAACTAATAGGCCTATTCGGTTAACAAGTTGTCATTGAACAAGCTGTTTGTGAACAAGTTGTCAGTGAACGCTATGTCGGGTGAATGAATTGTCGTGTGAACAAATTGTCGGGTGAACAGATTTCCGGGTGAACAAATAGTCGTGAACGATTTGTCGTGAAACCCTCAATCAGAGTTTTCTTTATGACTGATGGATAGCCTTAAGGGCCGGCCTTAGGCCAATGCAACCTATGCGAACGCAGTGGGCCCCGCACTTTCATAGGCCCTGCATTAATTCTAGGCGTACATTAAACTATTTTATAACTTATAACATTTTCCCGCGGCCCCCTGATTTACCAGGAGCTCCTGGAAATCTCCTGAAATTGCAAAATATACGAAAAAGTCCTGGAAATCTCCGGAAATTATTTGAATCTTTTGAAAACTCATAAAAATAAATCTGAAATATTGGCATTTAGGTGTATCATTCAATATGGAAAAAGCGCGATAAAAAAAAAACGGCATTTTGCAATACCCCTAGGCATAATTGTGGAATCTGGTGAAAGAAGCTTCTCGCGCCTCAAACTAATGAAGAATTAATTGAGGTCAACAATTCTGGAAGATAAATTGAAACATTTGGTTATTCTTGCTCTAGGTTTAGGCTCCAGTTAATCGCCAATGTCTCTTCTATCGGTGATAACAATTTCACCTGGCATATATCTGAGCCACACGTGAAGATCATGATCTGGCCTGATTCTCAGAGAATATGTGAGACGCATGCCATTGGAAGCTTTTAATAGATAATGGTGCACTTATACAAAGGCCATTACTTCCAACAATGACACAACATGGCCGTAATTGTGCGGTTGTGCCCAAAACCCCAAAATATCAAATATCAACTTCCAACAATAACACATTTTAGATTACGTTTAATTTATAAACAATTGAAGAAATAAAAATTTGTTAAAAGCAAATTACATCGGTTATATAACACAAACTTATTGATATTGTATGGCTTGTCAAACATGACTGTCCAGCTGGGCTGTCCATCCTGTAGACTTGTGTGTGTACATCCTTGCTCAATGCAGGAAGGAACTACACTGCCATCTACTGCTCGGTGAGCTCCATAATGCTCTTCGCTGTCATACGTAGAAGATTGGGATGTCCTTTGTAACAAGGCAACATTTCGACCTGAGTTGAACCAAAGATAGCATTAAAATACTATAGGCTGGGGCATAAAGATCTCCCACATTTGGAGGGGGCTCCGTATGGGCTGTAGTGGCAGTAGAGAGATGGGACAGGTTTCATTCGTTAGACTAGACTCTACTATTTTCAATCATTATTACATTTTTCTTTCTTTTTCATAATTAGACAGCTGAACATCGGGACTTTCAAGCATATAATGAAACCAAGCTATCTGTAATAGCGACACTTTGCGCTCAGTCGAAATGTAGCTGTACGAAACCAGAAAACAATTATGAAAACCCATTAAAACAAAACTTTTTTATTTTTATTTATATACTTTTCAAAACTATAAGCCTTGTTTTCTAGATAGTTGGGTTCTTTTGGTAGATACATTTCAAATGTGGGAGATCGTTCTGTCTCACCCTATCAACTATTCACATCCATCCAATCAATCCAAGTATCCTTCCAGTAAATGTTAAATAGTAGAAAAATCCAAGGAAGGTCAAGGTTCTTCTTTCTAAAAATCTACCCATTGGGTGCACGCATTTAAAACAAGAGCTCATCATTTTCTTATATTTTAACAAATGAAAAGTAAAACAGGTGTGAGCTTGCGCTCCCGGAGCTATTTTTATATGTATTTTTGTTGTATATGTTAGATCTATTTTTATATATTTTATTTTTATAGGTTAGTGTCAGATTTTATAACTGTACTATACGCATATTTTTTTTATAGGTTAGTGCGGGGTAATATAAAAAGTAATGTACACGCTGTCTTAAAACAGTTGTGTGTACAGCTGACCAGCGGTCAGTAAAGTGTATCACTGTCTGTGTGACAGTTGATGATCTTAGTGATCTGACATATACTTATTTAATCATTTTTATTCCTGTACCTGGAACGGCCTGTAAGTGTAGAAATATTTTATATTTTCTTTTACTAGATCTATGTCACACTATGTGTAAATATGCTAGATATATCTTAATTTAGTTTTTTGGAATATTTTTCAAAAGAGTTGACAGTTGTTCCCAACATGCTGTATTGAAAATGGCAGCGCCCATTAGTCTCGCTATGAGTATTCTAGACCTAATAGAATATATGATTTTGTATTTATAGTTTTGCTTTTATGTATTGCAGGCTATTTTTACTGCCGAAATACATGCTGCTGAATATAGCTGCTGAAATACATGCTGCTGTGTTATTGCTGCTATTACTCTGCTGTAACCTCTTGCTGTAGATCTAGATCTAGTGTTATTTTGTTTCTGTAGTGTTGCCTTAGTGGCTTAGTCAGCCTTAGTCTGAGTAATAGTAAGGTACTAACTAAGGTGTTCTTGTTTTAGTGTTAGTGTTATGGGTTGGTTGTAGTAGTAGGATATTGTAGATCTTGACTAGTTTATTGTAGTGTGTTTGTGTAGATCTAGGTCTAGTGTAGTAGTTGTAGTGATTTAGTTCTCTTTAGATAGATCTAGTTGGTTTTATCAGTTTGTGTTAGATAGTTGGTTTGGTTAGTTTGTTGGTGTTTGTAGTGGCGTAGATTTAGAGGGTTTTAGTTAGTTGCTGGGTTCAGTTGTAGTGTTTAGTGAAGAACATAACATCATTAATAGCAAGATAACAAGGCATTAGCTTAATATGTAATGTAGAAATATAACAGAATTCAAATACTCTTTTGGGTAACCCTCAAGTGGGGACCCGGAGGATTTTCAAATTCGGACCCCCTCCCCACAACCATAGTTACGCCACTATGCTTAAGTCTTAAAACATAAAAGCACAAACCAATTCCAATGTCATGACAGATTTCCCAGAAGAGAAGACGACGAAGTGCAACTTACTAACTTATAGCTTTCATACAATGTTCGTGAAATGCCTCAGCAACATAGAATAGTTAGGAATGTTTTATTGTTAATATTTATACGTTTTCAATGAACATTAAATTTTGTAACAATATCGTTCAGTGTGAGCCTGGCCTGGTGAATGGGATTGGATTATCATTTATTAATTAAGCGGGGTTGGTAAATTGCGAAGCTCTCATTATGACCTATACAAGAAGTCATTTTCTTTGATCAACATTTTAAATGTTTGCAACATAGACATAGAAATATATAGTTCAGTGGTGTGAATATTACCGGGTCTTACCTCCACTGACAAATATAGATTTTATTTGTGCCGCATCTTTGCTGACAATTTTTAACTTGTTGATGGGGACATTTAAGTCACAGCCAATGTCCATTGTCTTCTCGTCAGGTTGAAACTTTATCCTATTGGAACACTCAAGAACAAAGTTATGCAGAGACGTTTTAAAGCTAATGTCTATGTCTTGGAGACTGGCTGAAATAGTAAAATGTTTCAAAAAATAACAATCACGAAATTTTAGAGAATCCAAAAATTAGACAATTTGAAAAATTGAAGAAAAAAAAAAACGACCTGTTTCAAGCACTATTAGTCTTAGCCAGGTAAAAACTTGAGGCTCACTCCATGTTAAAAGTAACGTGTCCAAAGTGGAACTTTTTTGACATGTCTGTCTGTCCGAACTAGACAAGCATGACTGTACATCTGCACTCTCTGCCATGTCTTCTGCTCATTAAGTAAACAAAACAATAAATTAGTTGAAATAGGCTTAATTATTTGAGTAGGACTAACAAGTGTTCAGTGACCTCAATTGCTATTGCATTCTGACTTACGATATTGACATTTTAACCCAAACCATCCAGGCAAGCACTGAGAACTGTTCCCTACGCAGCTGCCATCTCCTTCACATAGATCCTGACATTGACATTTGTATTGGCATCTTGAGCCAAAGAAGTTCTCAGAACAAAGCGCTAAGGCTGGAATGAAAATGTATTTTTAAATAAATAATTCAAAATGTAATTATATATGAAACTTATTGATGTTTTCCCAATAGAAAATCCAATTAGTGAAACTGGTCTACAACTGATGAAGAAATCTTTTTTTTTTTTTTCATTTTCCGACCAATTCTCAATCTCATTTACATCTTATATGAAATGAGTTTAAAACTCACTTTTGAAATAACATAATTTATGCTTCATAGATGAAATATCTCTAGTAAATTGAGATGGAGATAACAGCATCCTTGTTAAGATACTATGTTATTATTCCCTGATTTTTGTCAATACTTTTTCACAACTTCATACAGAATTTTAACCAATAATGAGGATTCTTACACATTTATTAATATCCAATTGGGAGGCGCGGTGGCTGAGCGGGGACCGGGGTTCGAATTCTGGTGAAGACTGGGATTTTTTATTTCGGGATCTTCTGGCCAAAAAAAAAACAACAGATAAATGTCACACCATGATTTAGTAGACTGTGACATTGGTTGGTTGAGGTACGTGAGTTTATGAAGAAGAAGTTATTTCACGAGGAATAGGGGATACTTTTGGTCACATGATTAGGGCAGACCACATGGGCAAAAGGACTCCACGTCATGATGTGTTTATTGACGTGTCTTGTTTTTAAGGTAAAAGTATTGAGAACTATGTATGTGATAATTTTCCAAATATTATAAGTCTATTCTATGTAAAATAATTTGTGCTATTTTGTGATGGTTGAAGTTGCCAATTATTGTGTATCTTATTATGAAGAATAAATATTTCTAAATATACATGTTGTGGTCTTATTACTCAGTAGATCCAGAGGTGTACAAACGCGACAGCAAAATTTAGCGTGTGTACAAAGATATCTAATTAACAAAGCAAGAACACTGTATTGATACCAGAAGAGGTATCTACATTACACAAGAACAACGCTCATTCAGATAAAAGACTTGACAATGACCTTTACATCCTCTGCCCTGAAAGGGGAACTTCACTTTTTAATATCTAATAGGCATGTCATGACGTAAAATGGATGCACTTTTATGCGAGTCATTAAAAAAAACTTTTTTTCAATCGATGTGATGACTCTGTCCCCAGCCCCGGATAATTTATTGTCGCATATAATTTTTAAGAAATTATAAACTCACACTGTCTGTTTGTCTGGTCATAAATGTTTACACGCTATTTCTCCCACTTGCCATTCTCAGATCAAGTTGAACATTGACACAATTAATCATAATTAACGAGAACACATTAATAAATCTAAAAATCAACGAATCGATTAATTAATTAGTCGTTATTAATTAATTTTTAATAGAAAATATGTCTTAGAACATAAACAGATAATTACGAAAGAAAAAAAATGCGTCATAACCATGGTGCTATTTAATGGAAAGAATCGCTAATTACAGCCATATTTATGAAAAATACAACATTTCGCTCCCTTACTCCTTTACTCAAAACCCCCTTCGGCTTGGCTACGCTCATAGAATTTTTAGTGTGTAATTTTCTTTTTATTTATATTGAAGAGGTATTTTTCAGCCTTAAACTGTAGGGGTGGGGTAAACTTAAACCCCCCTTGGGCTACGCTTATAGCATTTTGAGTGTTTAATTATTATTTTTTTTATATATATTGAAGGGGTATTTTTTGGCTTCAAACCCCGCTGAAGGGGCAAGTGATGGTTTAGTATTAAAATCTCACCTAAAATAAACAGAATCAAAGCAAAAAATTAAACACTAAATTCCGATCTCCCCCCCCCCCCCCCAGCAGGAGAGATTTCATTTCGGGGGGTTTCAACCCCCCCCCCCCCCCGCTAGGCCCATGGTGTGAAGTTTTAACTCTTTCTCTCCTTTATTATTTTCCTCGTTTCGACAGCATTATTTATTTTGCTCATTTGTATTTCACTATCCTGTTATGATTTAACTTCAATCACTTTTATTTTTGTTTGTTTATCAGAAAATGTTGTATTTTGTATAGACTCATAGGAGAGTGCACTCTGTTTCTATACAACACAAATTAAAGTTTATAAATAAAAAATCAATGAAGTTTAATGGGTGGGGGTCAAATCAAACGTTGACATCGTCAATAAGAAAAGAAAGCGTTAAAGTAAATACAATAAAATGTAACAGGTCATCTTTTCAGATTTATTGCGCGCCCTATGCGTCATCTCTTTCTATTGCCAACGGTTAACGAGTGTATCATATGGCCAGCAATGTATATTAGGTACCCAGTCCTCCGGGATTCGATCTCGAGATTTTTAACATTTATAATGCATTCTAAATGCCTTTTTAATCATCCCTCCGTAGTTTTGTCCTCCTCTTTAAGTCCCCAGGTGGCGCTCAGGTGCCTGGTATAGCCTACCCAATGTAGGCTAACCATGAATTTTGCATGAATATCTTTATTAGCCCATTTCCTTAATTTATAAACAAATAAAATCTGAAAAACCTACCTCGACTGTTAGCAATAATGAGTGATAGCATGAAGGAATAGTGAAGTATCTTTCAAACAATTTCAAGATGTGAATGAGACATTTCTACAAACCCGAAGTTAGTGGGGGCCCTTTACAGAGATTTTAAAAAGTCACTGATTTCATAAAAACCTCGTCACAGAAAGGGTAAAGAGAAGTTGTAAACAAAATGAATGACTGTATTCGGCTCAAACCACACAAACATAGCCTACCACTCTTTTCTATGTAATAGTATTGATAACAGACATACAGGCGTTTTCGTGCTGTCTGAGCCTAATGACCTGTAGGCGGTATTCATGACAGACTGACTTGCTGGACTAATTAGAATTGTTGATACCATTTAAATGAGTAATGTGCTCGAAACTTGAAGACCTACTATCTATATTAAGGCGTGTAGTTTATTAATAAAATTATTTGCTGTTAATTGCTTGAATTAGGATTTCTTCATTTGAGTCCCTTCGTGGCGAGCGGGTGAACTTAAGAAACAACTCGAAAACGTAGCTTTTACACACTATATTCAAAATTACACGTTTAACGTTTACTGCAATTTTTTTCTTCGAAACTAGATCTATTCATTTGCATTTTTATTGCTGCTATTTTAATACGTTCTCGGCTATATTCTTCTGCCTGAATGTATTTCTGCCTCTCAAAATGTAAGCAATCGATTAGTCCGCAAGATCGAGACCCCGAAGTCTCAAAAACGAAAGCACTGTAGAAGTTGATTTGGTATTATCATTTTGAATCGTACACCTAGGTGTCACCCTTTAAAATTTTTTGTAACGCTGAGTATCCCTCGTCACCCCCCCCCTCTCCAATTTCTCTATGTACTTGACAGAGACATTACTAAAGTAACTACCGTAAGTTTGACACAAGCAAGGAGATGAAAAGTAGAGACATTACTCAAGTAACTACCGTAAGACTGACACTAGCAAGGAGATCAAAAGTAAAAACATTACTGAAGTAACTACCGTAAGACTGACACTAGCAAGGAGATGAAAAGTAGAGACATTACTTAAGTAACTACCTAAAAACTAACTAGCAAGGAGATCAAAAGTAAAGACATTACTTAAGTAACTACCGTAAGACTGACACTAGCAATGAGATGAAATGTAGAGACATTACTCAAGTAACTACTGTAAGACTGACACTAGCAAGAAGATGAAAAGTAAAGACATTACTCAAGTAACTACCGTAAGACTGACACTAGCAACGAGATCAAAAGTAGAGACATTACTCAAGTAACTACCGTAAGACTGACACTAGCAAGGAGATCAAAAGTAGAGACATTACTCAAATAACTACCGTAAGACTGACACTAGCAAGAAGATCAAAAGTAAAGTCTTTACTCAAGTAACTACCGTAAGACTGACACTAGCAAGGAGATGAAAAGTAGAGACATTACTTAAGTTACTACCGTAAGACTGACACTAGCAAGGAGATGAAAAGTAGAGACTTTACTCAAGTAACTACCGTAAGACTGACACTAGCAAGGAGATGAAAAGTAGAGACATTACTCAAGTAACTACCGTAAGACTGACACTAGCAAGGAGATGAAAAGTAGAGACATTACTCAAGTAACTACCGTAAGACTGACACTAGCAAGGAGATCAAATATAGAGACATTACTCAAGTAACTACAGTAAGACTGACACTAGAAAGGAAATCAAAAGTAGAGACATTACTCAAGTAATTACCGTAAGACTGACACTAGCAAGGAGATGAAAAGTAGAGACATTACTCAAGTAACTATCGTAAGACTGACACTAGCAAGGAGATGAAAAGTAGAGACATTGCTCAAATACTACCGTAAGACTGACAATAGCAAGGAGATGAAAAGTAGAGACATTACTCAGATAACTACCGTAAGACTGACACTAGCAAGGAGATAAAAAGTAGAGACATTACTCAAGTAACTGCCGTAAGACTGACACTAGCAAGAGATGAAAAGTAGAGACATTACTCAAGTAACTACCTAAAAACTCTCTAGCAAGGAGATGAAAAGTAAAGACATTACTCAAGTAACTACTGTAAGACTGACACTAGCAAAGAGATGAAAAGTAGAAACATTACTCAAGTAACTACCGTAAAACTGACACTAGCACGGAGATCAAAAGTAAAGACATTACTCAAGTAACTACCGTAAGACTGATACTAGCAAGGAGATGAAAAATAGAGAAATTACTCAAGTAACTAACGTAAGACTAACACTAGCAAGGAGATAAAAAGTAGAGACATTACTCAAGTAACTACCGTAAGACTGACTCTAGCAAGGAGATGAAAAGTAGAGACATTACTCAAGTAACTACCGTAAGACTGACACTAGCAGGGAGATGAAAAGTAGAGACATTACTCAAGTAACTACCGTAAGACTGACACTAGCAAGGAGATCAAAAGTAGACATTACTCAAGTAACTACTGTAAGACTGACACTAGCAAAGAGATGAAAAGTAGAAACATTACTCAAGTAACTACCGTAAAACTGACACTAGCACGGAGATCAAAAGTAAAGACATTACTCAAGTAACTACCGTAAGACTGATACTAGCAAGGAGATGAAAAATAGAGACATTACTCAAGTAACTAACGTAAGACTTACACTAAAAGGAGATGAAAGTAGATACATTACTCAAGTAACTACCGTAAGACTAACACTAGCAAGGAGATCAAAAGTAAAAACATTACTGAAGTAACTACCGTAAGACTGACACTAGCAAGGAGATGAAAAGTAGAGACATTACTTAAGTAACTACCGTAAGACTGACACTAGCAAGGAGATGAAAAGTAGAGACTTTACTAAAGTAACTACCGTAAGACTGACACTAGCAAGGAGATGAAAAGTAGAGAAATTACTCAAGTAACTACCGTAAGACTGACACTAGCAAGGAGATGAAAAGTAGAGACATTACTCAAGTAACTACCGTAAGACTGACACTAGCAAGGAGATCAAATATAGAGACATTACTCAAGTAACTACTGTAAGACTGACACTAGCAGGAAGATGAAAAGTAAAGACATTACTCAAGTAAATACCGTAAGACTGACACTAGCAACGAGATCAAAAGTAGAGACATTATCAAGTAACTACCGTAAGACTGACACTAGCAAGGAGATCAAAAGTAGAGACATTACTCAAGTAACTACCGTAAGACTGACACTAGCAAGGAGATCAAAAGTAGAGACATTACTCAAGTAACTACCGTAAGACTGACACTAGCAAGAAGATCAAAAGTAAAGTCTTTACTCAAGTAACTACCGTAAGACTGACACTAGCAAGGAGATGAAAAGTAGAGTCCTTACTCAAGTAACTACCGTAAGACTGACACTAGCAAGGAGATGAAAGGTAGAGACATTACTCAAGTAACTACCGTAAGACTGACACTAGCAAGGAGATCAAAAGTAGAGACATTACTCAAGTAACTACAGTAAGACTGACACTAGAAAGGAAATCAAAAGTAGAGACATTACTCAAGTAATTACCGTAAGACTGACACTAGCAAGGAGATGAAAAGTAGAGACATTACTCAAGTAACTACCGTAAGACTGACACTAGCAAGGAGATGAAAAGTAGAGGCATTACTCAAGTAACTACCGTAAGACTGACACTAGCAAGGAGATCAAAACTAGAGACATTACTCAAGTAACTACAGTAAGACTGACACTAGAAAGGAAATCAAAAGTAGAGACATTACTCAAGTAATTACCGTAAGACTGACACTAGCAAGGAGATGAAAAGTAGAGACATTACTCAAGTAACTACCGTAAGACTGACACTAGCAAGGAGATGAAAAGTAGAGACATTACTCAAGTAACTACCTTAAGACTGACACTAGCAAGGAGATCAAAAGTAGAGACATTACTCAAGTAACTACAGTAAGACTGACACTAGCAAGGAGGTCAAAAGTAGAGACATTACTCAAGTAACTACAGTAAGACTGACACTAGAAAGGAAATCAAAAGTAGAGACATTACTCAAGTAATTACCGTAAGACTGACACTAGCAAGGAGATGAAAAGTAGAGACATTACTCAAGTAACTATCGTAAGACTGACACTAGCAAGGAGATGAAAAGTAGAGACATTACTCAAGTAACTACCTAAAAACTCTCTAGCAAGGAGATGAAAAGTAAAGACATTACTTAAGTAACTACTGTAAGACTGACACTAGCAAAGAGATGAAAAGTAGAAACATTACTCAAGTAACTACCGTAAGACTGACACTAGCAAGGAGATCAAAAGTAGACATTACTCAAGTAACTACTGTAAGACTGACACTAGCAAAGAGATGAAAAGTAGAAACATTACTCAAGTAACTACCGTAAAACTGACACTAGCACGGAGATCAAAAGTAAAGACATTACTCAAGTAACTACCGTAAGACTGATACTAGCAAGGAGATGAAAAATAGAGACATTACTCAAGTAACTAACGTAAGACTTACACTAAAAGGAGATGAAAGTAGATACATTACTCAAGTAACTACCGTAAGACTAACACTAGCAAGGAGATCAAAAGTAAAAACATTACTGAAGTAACTACCGTAAGACTGACACTAGAAAGGAGATGAAAAGAAGAGACATTACTTAAGTAACTACCGTAAGACTGACACTAGCAAGGAGATGAAAAGTAGAGACTTTACTAAAGTAACTACCGTAAGACTGACACTAGCAAGGAGATGAAAAGTAGAGAAATTACTCAAGTAACTACCGTAAGACTGACACTAGCAAGGAGATGAAAAGTAGAGACATTACTCAAGTAACTACCGTAAGACTGACACTAGCAAGGATATCAAAAGTAGAGACATTACTTAAGTAACTACAGTAAGACTGACACCAGAAAGGAAATCAAAAGTAGAGACATTACTCAAGTAATTACCGTAAGACTGACACTAGCAAGGAGATGAAAAGTAGAGACATTACTCAAGTAACTACCGTAAGACTGACACTAGCAAGGAGATGAAAAGTAGAGACATTACTTAAGTAACTACCGTAAGACTGACACTAGCAAGGAGATCAAAACTAGAGACATTACTCAAGTAACTACAGTAAGACTGACACTAGAAAGGAAATCAAAAGTAGAGACATTACTCAAGTAATTACCGTAAGAATGAATCTAGCAAGGAGATGAAAAGTAGAGACATTACTCAAGTAACTACCGTAAGACTGACACGAGCAAGGAGATGAAAAGTAGAGACATTACTCAAGTAACTACCTTAAGACTGACACTAGCAAGGAGATCAAAAGTAGAGACATTACTCAAGTAACTACAGTAAGACTGACACTAGCAAGGAGGTCAAAAGTAGAGACATTACTCAAGTAACTACAGTAAGACTGACACTAGAAAGGAAATCAAAAGTAGAGACATTACTCAAGTAATTACCGTAAGACTGACACTAGCAAGGAGATGAAAAGTAGAGACATTACTCAAGTAACTATCGTAAGACTGACACTAGCAAGGAGATGAAAAGTAGAGACATTACTCAAGTAACTACCTAAAAACTCTCTAGCAAGGAGATGAAAAGTAAAGACATTACTTAAGTAACTACTGTAAGACTGACACTAGCAAAGAGATGAAAAGTAGAAACATTACTCAAGTAACTACCGTAAAACTGACACTAGCACGGAGATCGAAAGTAAAGACATTACTCAAGTAACTACCGTAAGACTGATACTAGCAAGGAGATGAAAAATAGAGAAATTACTCAAGTAACTAACGTAAGACTAACACTAGCAAGGAGATAAAAAGTAGAGACATTACTCAAGTAACTACCGTAAGACTGACTCTAGCAAGGAGATGAAAAGTAGAGACATTACTCAAGTAACTACCGTAAGACTGACACTAGCAAGGAGATCAAAAGTAGAGACATTACTCAAGTAACTACCGTAAGACTGACACTAGCAAGGAGAACAAATGTAGAGACATTACTCAAGTAACTACCGTAGGACTGACACTAGCAAGGAGATGAAAAGTAGAGACATTACTCAAGTATTTTCCGTAAGACTGACACTAGCAAGGAGATGAAAAGTAGAGACATTACTCAAGTAACTACCGTAAGACTGACACTAAAAGGAGATGAAAGTAGATACATTACTCAAGTAACTACCGTACGACTAACACTAGCAAGGAGATGAAAAGTAGAGACATTACTCAAGTAACTACCGTAAGACTGACACTAGAAAGGAAATCAAAAGTAGAGACATTACACAAGTAACTACCGTAAGACTGACACTAGCAAGGAGATGAAAAGTAGAGACATTACTCAAGTAACTACCGTAAGACTGACACTAGCAAGGAGATGAAAAGTAGAGACATTACTCAAGTAACTACCGTAAGACTGACACTAGCAAGGAGATGAAAAGTAGAGACATTACTCAAGTAACTACCGTAAGACTGACACTAGCAAGGAGATCAAAAGTAGAGACATTACTCAAGTAACTACAGTAAGACTGACACTAGAAAGGAAATCAAAAGTAGAGACATTACTCAAGTAATTACCGTAAGACTGACACTAGCAAGGAGATGAAAAGTAGAGACATTACTCAAGTAACTATCGTAAGACTGACACTAGCAAGGAGATGAAAAGTAGAGACATTGCTCAAATACTACCGTAAGACTGATACTAGCAAGGAGATGAAAAATAGAGACATTACTCAAGTAACTAACGTAAGACTTACACTAAAAGGAGATGAAAGTAGATACATTACTCAAGTAACTACCGTAAGACTAACACTAGCAAGGAGATCAAAAGTAAAAACATTACTGAAGTAACTACCGTAAGACTGACACTAGCAAGGAGATGAAAAGAAGAGACATTACTTAAGTAACTACCGTAAGACTGACACTAGCAAGGAGATGAAAAGTAGAGACTTTACTAAAGTAACTACCGTAAGACTGACACTAGCAAGGAGATGAAAAGTAGAGAAATTACTCAAGTAACTACCGTAAGACTGACACTAGCAAGGAGATGAAAAGTAGAGACATTACTCAAATAACTACCGTAAGACTGACACTAGCAAGGATATCAAAAGTAGAGACATTACTCAAGTAACTACAGTAAGACTGACACCAGAAAGGAAATCAAAAGTAGAGACATTACTCAAGTAATTACCGTAAGACTGACACTAGCAAGGAGATGAAAAGTAGAGACATTACTCAAGTAACTACCGTAAGACTGACACTAGCAAGGAGATGAAAAGTAGAGACATTACTTAAGTAACTACCGTAAGACTGACACTAGCAAGGAGATCAAAACTAGAGACATTACTCAAGTAACTACAGTAAGACTGACACTAGAAAGGAAATCAAAAGTAGAGACATTACTCAAGTAATTACCGTAAGACTGAATCTAGCAAGGAGATGAAAAGTAGAGACATTACTCAAGTAACTACCGTAAGACTGACACTAGCAAGGAGATGAAAAGTAGAGACATTACTCAAGTAACTACCTTAAGACTGACACTAGCAAGGAGATCAAAAGTAGAGACATTACTCAAGTAACTACAGTAAGACTGACACTAGCAAGGAGGTCAAAAGTAGAGACATTACTCAAGTAACTAAAGTAAGACTGACACTAGAAAGGAAATCAAAAGTAGAGACATTACTCAAGTAATTACCGTAAGACTGACACTAGCAAGGAGATGAAAAGTAGAGACATTACTCAAGTAACTATCGTAAGACTGACACTAGCAAGGAGATGAAAAGTAGAGACATTACTCAAGTAACTACCTAAAAACTCTCTAGCAAGGAGATGAAAAGTAAAGACATTACTTAAGTAACTACTGTAAGACTGACACTAGCAAAGAGATGAAAAGTAGAAACATTACTCAAGTAACTACCGTAAAACTGACACTAGCACGGAGATCGAAAGTAAAGACATTACTCAAGTAACTACCGTAAGACTGATACTAGCAAGGAGATGAAAAATAGAGAAATTACTCAAGTAACTAACGTAAGACTAACACTAGCAAGGAGATAAAAAGTAGAGACATTACTCAAGTAACTACCGTAAGACTGACTCTAGCAAGGAGATGAAAAGTAGAGACATTACTCAAGTAACTACCGTAAGACTGACACTAGCAGGGAGATGAAAAGTAGAGACATTACTCAAGTAACTACCGTAAGACTGACACTAGCAAGGAGATCAAATGTAGAGACATTACTCAAGTAACTACCGTAGGACTGACACTAGCAAGGAGATGAAAAGTAGAGACATTACTCAAGTATTTTCCGTAAGACTGACACTAGCAAGGAGATGAAAAGTAGATACATTACTCAAGTAACTACCGTACGACTAACACTAGCAAGGAGATGAAAAGTAGAGACATTACTCAAGTAACTACCGTAAGACTGACACTAGAAAGGAAATCAAAAGTAGAGACATTACACAAGTAACTACCGTAAGACTGACACTAGCAAGGAGATGAAAAGTAGAGACATTACTCAAGTAACTACCGTAAGACTGACACTAGCAAGGAGATGAAAAGTAGAGACATTACTCAAGTAACTACCGTAAGACTGACACTAGCAAGGAGATGAAAAGTAGAGACATTACTCAAGTAACTACCGTAAGACTGACACTAGCAAGGAGCTCAAAAGTAGAGACATTACTCAAGTAACTACAGTAAGACTGACACTAGAAAGGAAATCAAAAGTAGAGACATTACTCAAGTAATTACCGTAAGACTGACACTAGCAAGGAGATGAAAAGTAGAGACATTACTCAAGTAACTATCGTAAGACTGACACTAGCAAGGAGATGAAAAGTAGAGACATTGCTCAAATACTACCGTAAGACTGACACTAGCAAGGAGATGAAAACTAAAGACATTACTTAAGTAACTACTGTAAGACTGACACTAGCAAAGAGATAAAAAGTAGAAACATTACTCAAGTAACTACCGTAAAACTGACACTAGCACGGAGATCGAAAGTAAAGACATTACTCAAGTAACTACCGTAAGACTGATACTAGCAAGGAGATAAAAAGTAGAGACATTACTCAAGTAACTACCGTAAGACTGACTCTAGCAAGGAAATGAAAAGTAGAGACATTACTCAAGTAACTACCGTAAGACTGACACTAGCAAGGAGATGAAAAGTAGAGACATTACTCAAGTAACTACCGTAAGACTGACACTAGCAGGGAGATGAAAAGTAGAGACATTACTCAAGTAACTACCGTAAGACTGACACTAGCAAGGAGATCAAATGTAGAGACATTACTCAAGTAACTACCGTAAGACTGACACTAGCAAGGAGATGAAAAGTAGAGACATTACTTAAGTAACTACCGTAGGACTGACACTAGCAAGGAGATGAAAAGTAGAGACATTACTCAAGTATTTTCCGTAAGACTGACACTAGCAAGGAGATGAAAAGTAGAGACATTACTCAAGTAACTACCGTAAGACTGACACTAAAAGGAGATGAAAGTAGATACATTACTCAAGTAACTACCGTACGACTAACACTAGCAAGGAGATGAAAAGTAGAGACATTACTCAAGTAACTACCGTAAGACTGACACTAGAAAGGAAATCAAAAGTAGAGACATTACACAAGTAACTACCGTAAGACTGACACTAGCAAGGAGATCAAAAGTAGAGACATTACTCAAGTAACTACCGTAAGACTGACACTAGCAAGGAGATGAAAAGTAGAGACATTACTCAAGTAACTACCGTAAGACTGACACTAGCAAGGAGATGAAAAGTAGAGACATTACTCAAGTAACGACCTAAAACTCTCTAGCAAGGAGATGAAAAGTAGAGACATTACTCAAGTAACTACTGTAAGACTGACACTAGCAAAGAGATGAAAAGTAGAAACATTACTCAAGTAACTAACGTAAGACTAACACTAGCAAGGAGATGAAAAGTAGAGACATTACTCAAGTAACTACCGTAAGACTGACACTAGCAAGGAGATGAAAAGTAGAGACATTACTCAAGTAACTACCGTAAGACTGACACTAAAAGGAGATGAAAGTAGATACATTACTCAAGTAACTACCGTAAGACTAACACTAGCAAGGAGATGAAAAGTAGAGACATTACTCAAGTAACTACCGTAAGACTGACACTAGAAAGGAAATCAAAAGTAGAGACATTACACAAGTAACTACCGTAAGACTGACACTAGCAAGGAGATCAAAAGTAGAAACATTACTCAAGTAACTACCGTAAGACTGATACTAGCAAGGAGATCAAAAGTAGAGACATTACTCAAGTAACTACCGTAAGACTGTCACTAGTGAGGAGAGGAAAAGTAGAGACATTACTAAAGTAACTACCGTAAGTTTGACACAAGCAAGGAGATGAAAAGTAGAGACATTACTCAAGTAACTACCGTAAGACTGACACTAGCAAGGAGATCAAAAGTAAAAACATTACTGAAGTAACTACCGTAAGACTGACACTAGCAAGGAGATGAAAAGTAGAGACATTACTCAAGTAACTACCTAAAAGCTCACTAGCAAGGAGATGAAAAGTAGAGACATTACTCAAGTAACTACCGTAAGACTGACACTAGCAATGAGATGAAAAGTAGAGACATTACTCAAGTAACTACAGTAAGACTAACACTAGCAAGGAGATGAAAAGTAGAGACATTACTCAAGTAACTACCGTAAGACTAACACTAGCAAAGAGATGAAATGTAGAGACATTACTCAAGTAACTACTGTAAGACTGACACTAGCAAGGAGATGAAAAGTAAAGTATTTACTCAAGTAACTACCGTAAGACTGACACTAGCAATGAGATGAAAAGTAGAGACTGTACTCAAGTAACTACAGTAAGACTAACACTAGCAAGGAGACGAAAAGTAGAGACATTACTCAAGTAACTTCAGTAATACTAACACTAGCAATGAGATGAAAAGTAGAGACATTACTCAAGTAACTACAGTAAGACTAACACTAGAAAGGAAATCAAAAGTAGAGACATTACTCAAGTAATTACCGTAAGACTGAATCTAGCAAGGAGATGAAAAGTAGAGACATTACTCAAGTAACTACCGTAAGACTGACACTAGCAAGGAGATGAAAAGTAGAGACATTACTCAAGTAACTACCTTAAGACTGACACTAGCAAGGAGATCAAAAGTAGAGACATTACTCAAGTAACTACAGTAAGACTGACACTAGCAAGGAGGTCAAAAGTAGAGACATTACTCAAGTAACTACAGTAAGACTGACACTAGAAAGGAAATCAAAAGTAGAGACATTACTCAAGTAATTACCGTAAGACTGACACTAGCAAGGAGATGAAAAGTAGAGACATTACTCAAGTAACTATCGTAAGACTGACACTAGCAAGGAGATGAAAAGTAGAGACATTACTCAAGTAACTACCTAAAAACTCTCTAGCAAGGAGATGAAAAGTAAAGACATTACTTAAGTAACTACTGTAAGACTGACACTAGCAAAGAGATGAAAAGTAGAAACATTACTCAAGTAACTACCGTAAAACTGACACTAGCACGGAGATCGAAAGTAAAGACATTACTCAAGTAACTACCGTAAGACTGATACTAGCAAGGAGATGAAAAATAGAGAAATTACTCAAGTAACTAACGTAAGACTAACACTAGCAAGGAGATAAAAAGTAGAGACATTACTCAAGTAACTACCGTAAGACTGACTCTAGCAAGGAGATGAAAAGTAGAGACATTACTCAAGTAACTACCGTAAGACTGACACTAGCAGGGAGATGAAAAGTAGAGACATTACTCAAGTAACTACCGTAAGACTGACACTAGCAAGGAGATCAAATGTAGAGACATTACTCAAGTAACTACCGTAGGACTGACACTAGCAAGGAGATGAAAAGTAGAGACATTACTCAAGTATTTTCCGTAAGACTGACACTAGCAAGGAGATGAAAAGTAGAGACATTACTCAAGTAACTACCGTAAGACTGACACTAAAAGGAGATGAAAGTAGATACATTACTCAAGTAACTACCGTACGACTAACACTAGCAAGGAGATGAAAAGTAGAGACATTACTCAAGTAACTACCGTAAGACTGACACTAGAAAGGAAATCAAAAGTAGAGACATTACACAAGTAACTACCGTAAGACTGACACTAGCAAGGAGATGAAAAGTAGAGACATTACTCAAGTAACTACCGTAAGACTGACACTAGCAAGGAGATGAAAAGTAGAGACATTACTCAAGTAACTACCGTAAGACTGACACTAGCAAGGAGATGAAAAGTAGAGACATTACTCAAGTAACTACCGTAAGACTGACACTAGCAAGGAGATCAAAAGTAGAGACATTACTCAAGTAACTACAGTAAGACTGACACTAGAAAGGAAATCAAAAGTAGAGACATTACTCAAGTAATTACCGTAAGACTGACACTAGCAAGGAGATGAAAAGTAGAGACATTACTCAAGTAACTATCGTAAGACTGACACTAGCAAGGAGATGAAAAGTAGAGACATTGCTCAAATACTACCGTAAGACTGACACTAGCAAGGAGATGAAAAGTAAAGACATTACTTAAGTAACTACTGTAAGACTGACACTAGCAAAGAGATAAAAAGTAGAAACATTACTCAAGTAACTACCGTAAAACTGACACTAGCACGGAGATCGAAAGTAAAGACATTACTCAAGTAACTACCGTAAGACTGATACTAGCAAGGAGATAAAAAGTAGAGACATTACTCAAGTAACTACCGTAAGACTGACTCTAGCAAGGAAATGAAAAGTAGAGACATTACTCAAGTAACTACCGTAAGACTGACACTAGCAGGGAGATGAAAAGTAGAGACATTACTCAAGTAACTACCGTAAGACTGACACTAGCAAGGAGATCAAATGTAGAGACATTACTCAAGTAACTACCGTAAGACTGACACTAGCAAGGAGATGAAAAGTAGAGACATTACTTAAGTAACTACCGTAGGACTGACACTAGCAAGGAGATGAAAAGTAGAGACATTACTCAAGTATTTTCCGTAAGACTGACACTAGCAAGGAGATGAAAAGTAGAGACATTACTCAAGTAACTACCGTAAGACTGACACTAAAAGGAGATGAAAGTAGATACATTACTCAAGTAACTACCGTACGACTAACACTAGCAAGGAGATGAAAAGTAGAGACATTACTCAAGTAACTACCGTAAGACTGACACTAGAAAGGAAATCAAAAGTAGAGACATTACACAAGTAACTACCGTAAGACTGACACTAGCAAGGAGATCAAAAGTAGAGACATTACTCAAGTAACTACCGTAAGACTGACACTAGCAAGGAGATGAAAAGTAGAGACATTACTCAAGTAACTACCGTAAGACTGACACTAGCAAGGAGATGAAAAGTAGAGACATTACTCAAGTAACGACCTAAAACTCTCTAGCAAGGAGATGAAAAGTAGAGACATTACTCAAGTAACTACTGTAAGACTGACACTAGCAAAGAGATGAAAAGTAGAAACATTACTCAAGTAACTAACGTAAGACTAACACTAGCAAGGAGATGAAAAGTAGAGACATTACTCAAGTAACTACAGTAAGACTGACACTAGCAAGGAGATGAAAAGTAGAGACATTACTCAAGTAACTACCGTAAGACTGACACTAAAAGGAGATGAAAGTAGATACATTACTCAAGTAACTACCGTAAGACTAACACTAGCAAGGAGATGAAAAGTAGAGACATTACTCAAGTAACTACCGTAAGACTGACACTAGAAAGGAAATCAAAAGTAGAGACATTACACAAGTAACTACCGTAAGACTGACACTAGCAAGGAGATCAAAAGTAGAAACATTACTCAAGTAACTACCGTAAGACTGATACTAGCAAGGAGATCAAAAGTAGAGACATTACTCAAGTAACTACCGTAAGACTGTCACTAGTGAGGAGAGGAAAAGTAGAGACATTACTAAAGTAACTACCGTAAGTTTGACACAAGCAAGGAGATGAAAAGTAGAGACATTACTCAAGTAACTACCGTAAGACTGACACTAGCAAGGAGCTCAAAAGTAAAAACATTACTGAAGTAACTACCGTAAGACTGACACTAGCAAGGAGATGAAAAGTAGAGACATTACTCAAGTAACTACCTAAAAGCTCACTAGCAAGGAGATGAAAAGTAGAGACATTACTCAAGTAACTACCGTAAGACTGACACTAGCAATGAGATGAAAAGTAGAGACATTACTCAAGTAACTACAGTAAGACTAACACTAGCAAGGAGATGAAAAGTAGAGACATTACTCAAGTAACTACCGTAAGACTAACACTAGCAAAGAGATGAAATGTAGAGACATTACTCAAGTAACTACTGTAAGACTGACACTAGCAAGGAGATGAAAAGTAAAGTATTTACTCAAGTAACTACCGTAAGACTGACACTAGCAATGAGATGAAAAGTAGAGACTGTACTCAAGTAACTACAGTAAGACTAACACTAGCAAGGAGACGAAAAGTAGAGACATTACTCAAGTAACTTCAGTAATACTAACACTAGCAATGAGATGAAAAGTAGAGACATTACTCAAGTAACTACAGTAAGACTAACACTAGCAAGGAGATGAAAAGTAGAGACATTACTCAAGTAACTACCGTAAGACTGACACTAGCAAGGAGATGAAAAGTAGAGACATTACTCAAGTAACTACCGTAAGACTGACACTAGCAAGGAGATGAAAAGTAGAGACATTACTCAAGTAACTACCGTAAGACTGACACTAGCAAGGAGATCAAAAGTAGAGACATTACTCAAGTAACTACAGTAAGACTGACACTAGAAAGGAAATCAAAAGTAGAGACATTACTCAAGTAATTACCGTAAGACTGACACTAGCAAGGAGATGAAAAGTAGAGACATTACTCAAGTAACTATCGTAAGACTGACACTAGCAAGGAGATGAAAAGTAGAGACATTGCTCAAATACTACCGTAAGACTGACACTAGCAAGGAGATGAAAAGTAAAGACATTACTTAAGTAACTACTGTAAGACTGACACTAGCAAAGAGATAAAAAGTAGAAACATTACTCAAGTAACTACCGTAAAACTGACACTAGCACGGAGATCGAAAGTAAAGACATTACTCAAGTAACTACCGTAAGACTGATACTAGCAAGGAGATAAAAAGTAGAGACATTACTCAAGTAACTACCGTAAGACTGACTCTAGCAAGGAAATGAAAAGTAGAGACATTACTCAAGTAACTACCGTAAGACTGACACTAGCAGGGAGATGAAAAGTAGAGACATTACTCAAGTAACTACCGTAAGACTGACACTAGCAAGGAGATCAAATGTAGAGACATTACTCAAGTAACTACCGTAAGACTGACACTAGCAAGGAGATGAAAAGTAGAGACATTACTTAAGTAACTACCGTAGGACTGACACTAGCAAGGAGATGAAAAGTAGAGACATTACTCAAGTATTTTCCGTAAGACTGACACTAGCAAGGAGATGAAAAGTAGAGACATTACTCAAGTAACTACCGTAAGACTGACACTAAAAGGAGATGAAAGTAGATACATTACTCAAGTAACTACCGTACGACTAACACTAGCAAGGAGATGAAAAGTAGAGACATTACTCAAGTAACTACCGTAAGACTGACACTAGAAAGGAAATCAAAAGTAGAGACATTACACAAGTAACTACCGTAAGACTGACACTAGCAAGGAGATCAAAAGTAGAGACATTACTCAAGTAACTACCGTAAGACTGACACTAGCAAGGAGATGAAAAGTAGAGACATTACTCAAGTAACTACCGTAAGACTGACACTAGCAAGGAGATGAAAAGTAGAGACATTACTCAAGTAACGACCTAAAACTCTCTAGCAAGGAGATGAAAAGTAGAGACATTACTCAAGTAACTACTGTAAGACTGACACTAGCAAAGAGATGAAAAGTAGAAACATTGGTCAAGTAACTACCGTAAAACTGACACTAGCACGGAGATCAAAAGTAAAGACATTACTCAAGTAACTACCGTAAGACTGATACTAGCAAGGAGATGAAAAATAGAGACATTACTCAAGTAACTAACGTAAGACTAACACTAGCAAGGAGATGAAAAGTAGAGACATTACTCAAGTAACTACCGTAAGACTGACACTAGCAAGGAGATGAAAAGTAGAGACATTACTCAAGTAACTACCGTAAGACTGACACTAAAAGGAGATGAAAGTAGATACATTACTCAAGTAACTACCGTAAGACTAACACTAGCAAGGAGATGAAAAGTAGAGACATTACTCAAGTAACTACCGTAAGACTGACACTAGAAAGGAAATCAAAAGTAGAGACATTACACAAGTAACTACCGTAAGACTGACACTAGCAAGGAGATCAAAAGTAGAAACATTACTCAAGTAACTACCGTAAGACTGATACTAGCAAGGAGATCAAAAGTAGAGACATTACTCAAGTAACTACCGTAAGACTGTCACTAGTGAGGAGAGGAAAAGTAGAGACATTACTAAAGTAACTACCGTAAGTTTGACACAAGCAAGGAGATGAAAAGTAGAGACATTACTCAAGTAACTACCGTAAGACTGACACTAGCAAGGAGATCAAAAGTAAAAACATTACTGAAGTAACTACCGTAAGACTGACACTAGCAAGGAGATGAAAAGTAGAGACATTACTCAAGTAACTACCTAAAAGCTCACTAGCAAGGAGATGAAAAGTAGAGACATTACTCAAGTAACTACCGTAAGACTGACACTAGCAATGAGATGAAAAGTAGAGACATTACTCAAGTAACTACAGTAAGACTAACACTAGCAAGGAGATGAAAAGTAGAGACATTACTCAAGTAACTACCGTAAGACTAACACTAGCAAAGAGATGAAATGTAGAGACATTACTGAAGTAACTACTGTAAGACTGACACTAGCAAGGAGATGAAAAGTAAAGTATTTACTCAAGTAACTACCGTAAGACTGACACTAGCAATGAGATGAAAAGTAGAGACTGTACTCAAGTAACTACAGTAAGACTAACACTAGCAAGGAGACGAAAAGTAGAGACATTACTCAAGTAACTTCAGTAATACTAACACTAGCAATGAGATGAAAAGTAGAGACATTACTCAAGTAACTACAGTAAGACTAACACTAGCAAGGAGATGAAAAGTAGAGACATTACTCAAGTAACTACCGTAAGACTGACACTAGCAAGGAGATCAAATATAGAGACATTACTCAAGTAACTATCGTAAGACTGACACTAGCAAGGAGATGAAAAGTAGAGACATTACTTAAGTAACTACCGTAAGACTGACACTAGCAAGGAGATCAAATATAGAGACATTACTCAAGTAACTACAGTAAGACCGACACTAGAAAGAAAATCAAAAGTAGAGACATTACTCAAGTAACTACCGTAAGACTGACACTAGCAAGGAGATGAAAAGTAGAGACATTACTCAAGTAACTATCGTAAGACTGACACTAGCAAGGAGATGAAAAGTAGAGACATTGCTCAAATACTACCGTAAGACTGACACTAGCAAGGAGATGAAAAGTAAAGACATTACTTAAGTAACTACTGTAAGACTGACACTAGCAAAGAGATGAAAAGTAGAAACATTACTCAAGTAACTACCGTAAAACTGACACTAGCACGGAGATCGAAAGTAAAGACATTACTCAAGTAACTACCGTAAGACTGATACTAGCAAAGAGATGAAAAATAGAGAAATTACTCAAGTAACTAACGTAAGACTGACACTAGCAAGGAGATAAAAAGTAGAGACATTACTCAAGTAACTACAGTAAGACTAACACTAGCAAGGAGATGAAAAGTAGAGACATTACTCAAGTAACTACCGTAAGACTGACACTAGCAAGGAGATCAAATATAGAGACATTACTCAAGTAACTATCGTAAGACTGACACTAGCAACGAGATGAAAAGTAGAGACATTACTCAAGTAACTACCGTAAAACTGACACTAGCAAGGAGATGAAAAGTAGAGACATTACTCAAGTAACTACAGTAAGACTGACACTAGAAAGGAAATCAAAAGTAGAGACATTACTCAAGTAATTACCGTAAGACTGACACTAGCAAGGAGATGAAAAGTAGAGACATTAGTCAAGTAACTATCGTAAGACTGACACTAGCAAGGAGATGAAAAGTAGAGACATTGCTCAAATACTACCGTAAGACTGACACTAGCAAGGAGATGAAAAGTAGAGACATTACTCAAGTAACTACCGTAAGACTGACACTAGCAAGGAGATCAAAAGTAGAGACATTACTCAAGTAACTGCCGTAAGACTGACACTAGCAAGAGATGAAAAGTAGAGACATTACTCAAGTAACTGCCGTAAGACTGACACTAGCAAGAGATGAAAAGTAAAGACATTACTCAAGTAACTACCGTAAGACTGACACTAGCAAGGAGATCAAAAGTAGAGACATTACTCAAGTAACTACCGTAAAACTGACACTAGCACGGAGATCGAAAGTAAAGACATTACTCAAGTAACTACCGTAAGACTGATACTAGCAAGGAGATAAAAAGTAGAGACATTACTCAAGTAACTACCGTAAGACTGACACTAGCAGGGAGATGAAAAGTAGAGACATTACTCAAGTAACTACCGTAAGACTGACACTAGCAAGGAGATCAAATGTAGAGACATTACTCAAGTAACTACCGTAAGACTGACACTAGCAAGGAGATGAAAAGTAGAGACATTACTTAAGTAACTACCGTAGGACTGACACTAGCAAGGAGATGAAAAGTAGAGACATTACTCAAGTATTTTCCGTAAGACTGACACTAGCAAGGAGATGAAAAGTAGAGACATTACTCAAGTAACTACCGTAAGACTGACACTAAAAGGAGATGAAAGTAGATACATTACTCAAGTAACTACCGTACGACTAACACTAGCAAGGAGATGAAAAGTAGAGACATTACTCAAGTAACTACCGTAAGACTGACACTAGAAAGGAAATCAAAAGTAGAGACATTACACAAGTAACTACCGTAAGACTGACACTAGCAAGGAGATCAAAAGTAGAGACATTACTCAAATAACTACCGTAAGACTGACACTAGCAAGGAGATGAAAAGTAGAGACATTACTCAAGTAACTACCGTAAGACTGACACTAGCAAGGAGATGAAAAGTAGAGACATTACTCAAGTAACGACCTAAAACTCTCTAGCAAGGAGATGAAAAGTAGAGACATTACTCAAGTAACTACTGTAAGACTGACACTAGCAAAGAGATGAAAAGTAGAAACATTACTCAAGTAACTAACGTAAGACTAACACTAGCAAGGAGATGAAAAGTAGAGACATTACTCAAGTAACTACCGTAAGACTGACACTAGCAAGGAGATGAAAAGTAGAGACATTACTCAAGTAACTACCGTAAGACTGACACTAAAAGGAGATGAAAGTAGATACATTACTCAAGTAACTACCGTAAGACTAACACTAGCAAGGAGATGAAAAGTAGAGACATTACTCAAGTAACTACCGTAAGACTGACACTAGAAAGGAAATCAAAAGTAGAGACATTACACAAGTAACTACCGTAAGACTGACACTAGCAAGGAGATCAAAAGTAGAAACATTACTCAAGTAACTACCGTAAGACTGATACTAGCAAGGAGATCAAAAGTAGAGACATTACTCAAGTAACTACCGTAAGACTGTCACTAGTGAGGAGAGGAAAAGTAGAGACATTACTAAAGTAACTACCGTAAGTTTGACACAAGCAAGGAGATGAAAAGTAGAGACATTACTCAAGTAACTACCGTAAGACTGACACTAGCAAGGAGATCAAAAGTAAAAACATTACTGAAGTAACTACCGTAAGACTGACACTAGCAAGGAGATGAAAAGTAGAGACATTACTCAAGTAACTACCTAAAAGCTCACTAGCAAGGAGATGAAAAGTAGAGACATTACTCAAGTAACTACCGTAAGACTGACACTAGCAATGAGATGAAAAGTAGAGACATTACTCAAGTAACTACAGTAAGACTAACACTAGCAAGGAGATGAAAAGTAGAGACATTACTCAAGTAACTACCGTAAGACTAACACTAGCAAAGAGATGAAATGTAGAGACATTACTCAAGTAACTACTGTAAGACTGACACTAGCAAGGAGATGAAAAGTAAAGTATTTACTCAAGTAACTACCGTAAGACTGACACTAGCAATGAGATGAAAAGTAGAGACTGTACTCAAGTAACTACAGTAAGACTAACACTAGCAAGGAGACGAAAAGTAGAGACATTACTCAAGTAACTTCAGTAATACTAACACTAGCAATGAGATGAAAAGTAGAGACATTACTCAAGTAACTACAGTAAGACTAACACTAGAAAGGAAATCAAAAGTAGAGACATTACTCAAGTAATTACCGTAAGACTGAATCTAGCAAGGAGATGAAAAGTAGAGACATTACTCAAGTAACTACCGTAAGACTGACACTAGCAAGGAGATGAAAAGTAGAGACATTACTCAAGTAACTACCTTAAGACTGACACTAGCAAGGAGATCAAAAGTAGAGACATTACTCAAGTAACTACAGTAAGACTGACACTAGCAAGGAGGTCAAAAGTAGAGACATTACTCAAGTAACTACAGTAAGACTGACACTAGAAAGGAAATCAAAAGTAGAGACATTACTCAAGTAATTACCGTAAGACTGACACTAGCAAGGAGATGAAAAGTAGAGACATTACTCAAGTAACTATCGTAAGACTGACACTAGCAAGGAGATGAAAAGTAGAGACATTACTCAAGTAACTACCTAAAAACTCTCTAGCAAGGAGATGAAAAGTAAAGACATTACTTAAGTAACTACTGTAAGACTGACACTAGCAAAGAGATGAAAAGTAGAAACATTACTCAAGTAACTACCGTAAAACTGACACTAGCACGGAGATCGAAAGTAAAGACATTACTCAAGTAACTACCGTAAGACTGATACTAGCAAGGAGATGAAAAAAAGAGAAATTACTCAAGTAACTAACGTAAGACTAACACTAGCAAGGAGATAAAAAGTAGAGACATTACTCAAGTAACTACCGTAAGACTGACTCTAGCAAGGAGATGAAAAGTAGAGACATTACTCAAGTAACTACCGTAAGACTGACACTAGCAGGGAGATGAAAAGTAGAGACATTACTCAAGTAACTACCGTAAGACTGACACTAGCAAGGAGATCAAATGTAGAGACATTACTCAAGTAACTACCGTAGGACTGACACTAGCAAGGAGATGAAAAGTAGAGACATTACTCAAGTATTTTCCGTAAGACTGACACTAGCAAGGAGATGAAAAGTAGAGACATTACTCAAGTAACTACCGTAAGACTGACACTAAAAGGAGATGAAAGTAGATACATTACTCAAGTAACTACCGTACGACTAACACTAGCAAGGAGATGAAAAGTAGAGACATTACTCAAGTAACTACCGTAAGACTGACACTAGAAAGGAAATCAAAAGTAGAGACATTACACAAGTAACTACCGTAAGACTGACACTAGCAAGGAGATGAAAAGTAGAGACATTACTCAAGTAACTACCGTAAGACTGACACTAGCAAGGAGATGAAAAGTAGAGACATTACTCAAGTAACTACCGTAAGACTGACACTAGCAAGGAGATGAAAAGTAGAGACATTACTCAAGTAACTACCGTAAGACTGACACTAGCAAGGAGATCAAAAGTAGAGACATTACTCAAGTAACTACAGTAAGACTGACACTAGAAAGGAAATCAAAAGTAGAGACATTACTCAAGTAATTACCGTAAGACTGACACTAGCAAGGAGATGAAAAGTAGAGACATTACTCAAGTAACTATCGTAAGACTGACACTAGCAAGGAGATGAAAAGTAGAGACATTGCTCAAATACTACCGTAAGACTGACACTAGCAAGGAGATGAAAAGTAAAGACATTACTTAAGTAACTACTGTAAGACTGACACTAGCAAAGAGATAAAAAGTAGAAACATTACTCAAGTAACTACCGTAAAACTGACACTAGCACGGAGATCGAAAGTAAAGACATTACTCAAGTAACTACCGTAAGACTGATACTAGCAAGGAGATAAAAAGTAGAGACATTACTCAAGTAACTACCGTAAGACTGACTCTAGCAGGGAGATGAAAAGTAGAGACATTACTCAAGTAACTACCGTAAGACTGACACTAGCAAGGAGATCAAATGTAGAGACATTACTCAAGTAACTACCGTAAGACTGACACTAGCAAGGAGATGAAAAGTAGAGACATTACTTAAGTAACTACCGTAGGACTGACACTAGCAAGGAGATGAAAAGTAGAGACATTACTCAAGTATTTTCCGTAAGACTGACACTAGCAAGGAGATGAAAAGTAGAGACATTACTCAAGTAACTACCGTAAGACTGACACTAAAAGGAGATGAAAGTAGATACATTACTCAAGTAACTACCGTACGACTAACACTAGCAAGGAGATGAAAAGTAGAGACATTACTCAAGTAACTACCGTAAGACTGACACTAGAAAGGAAATCAAAAGTAGAGACATTACACAAGTAACTACCGTAAGACTGACACTAGCAAGGAGATCAAAAGTAGAGACATTACTCAAGTAACTACCGTAAGACTGACACTAGCAAGGAGATGAAAAGTAGAGACATTACTCAAGTAACGACCTAAAACTCTCTAGCAAGGAGATGAAAAGTAGAGACATTACTCAAGTAACTACTGTAAGACTGACACTAGCAAAGAGATGAAAAGTAGAAACATTACTCAAGTAACTAACGTAAGACTAACACTAGCAAGGAGATGAAAAGTAGAGACATTACTCAAGTAACTACCGTAAGACTGACACTAGCAAGGAGATGAAAAGTAGAGACATTACTCAAGTAACTACCGTAAGACTGACACTAAAAGGAGATGAAAGTAGATACATTACTCAAGTAACTACCGTAAGACTAACACTAGCAAGGAGATGAAAAGTAGAGACATTACTCAAGTAACTACCGTAAGACTGACACTAGAAAGGAAATCAAAAGTAGAGACATTACACAAGTAACTACCGTAAGACTGACACTAGCAAGGAGATCAAAAGTAGAAACATTACTCAAGTAACTACCGTAAGACTGATACTAGCAAGGAGATCAAAAGTAGAGACATTACTCAAGTAACTACCGTAAGACTGTCACTAGTGAGGAGAGGAAAAGTAGAGACATTACTAAAGTAACTACCGTAAGTTTGACACAAGCAAGGAGATGAAAAGTAGAGACATTACTCAAATAACTACCGTAAGACTGACACTAGCAAGGAGATCAAAAGTAAAAACATTACTGAAGTAACTACCGTAAGACTGACACTAGCAAGGAGATGAAAAGTAGAGACATTACTATAGTAACTACCTAAAAGCTCACTAGCAAGGAGATGAAAAGTAGAGACATTACTCAAGTAACTACCGTAAGACTGACACTAGCAATGAGATGAAAAGTAGAGACATTACTCAAGTAACTACAGTAAGACTGACACTAGCACGGAGATCGAAAGTAAAGACATTACTCAAGTAACTACCGTAAGACTGATACTAGCAAGGAGATAAAAAGTAGAGACATTACTCAAGTAACTACCGTAAGACTGACTCTAGCAAGGAAATGAAAAGTAGAGACATTACTCAAGTAACTACCGTAAGACTGACACTAGCAGGGAGATGAAAAGTAGAGACATTACTCAAGTAACTACCGTAAGACTGACACTAGCAAGGAGATCAAATGTAGAGACATTACTCAAGTAACTACCGTAAGACTGACACTAGCAAGGAGATGAAAAGTAGAGACATTACTTAAGTAACTACCGTAGGACTGACACTAGCAAGGAGATGAAAAGTAGAGACATTACTCAAGTATTTTCCGTAAGACTGACACTAGCAAGGAGATGAAAAGTAGAGACATTACTCAAGTAACTACCGTAAGACTGACACTAAAAGGAGATGAAAGTAGATACATTACTCAAGTAACTACCGTACGACTAACACTAGCAAGGAGATGAAAAGTAGAGACATTACTCAAGTAACTACCGTAAGACTGACACTAGAAAGGAAATCAAAAGTAGAGACATTACACAAGTAACTACCGTAAGACTGACACTAGCAAGGAGATCAAAAGTAGAGACATTACTCAAGTAACTACCGTAAGACTGACACTAGCAAGGAGATGAAAAGTAGAGACATTACTCAAGTAACTACCGTAAGACTGACACTAGCAAGGAGATGAAAAGTAGAGACATTACTCAAGTAACGACCTAAAACTCTCTAGCAAGGAGATGAAAAGTAGAGACATTACTCAAGTAACTACTGTAAGACTGACACTAGCAAAGAGATGAAAAGTAGAAACATTGGTCAAGTAACTACCGTAAAACTGACACTAGCACGGAGATCAAAAGTAAAGACATTACTCAAGTAACTACCGTAAGACTGATACTAGCAAGGAGATGAAAAATAGAGACATTACTCAAGTAACTAACGTAAGACTAACACTAGCAAGGAGATGAAAAGTAGAGACATTACTCAAGTAACTACCGTAAGACTGACACTAGCAAGGAGATGAAAAGTAGAGACATTACTCAAGTAACTACCGTAAGACTGACACTAAAAGGAGATGAAAGTAGATACATTACTCAAGTAACTACCGTAAGACTAACACTAGCAAGGAGATGAAAAGTAGAGACATTACTCAAGTAACTACCGTAAGACTGACACTAGAAAGGAAATCAAAAGTAGAGACATTACACAAGTAACTACCGTAAGACTGACACTAGCAAGGAGATCAAAAGTAGAAACATTACTCAAGTAACTACCGTAAGACTGATACTAGCAAGGAGATCAAAAGTAGAGACATTACTCAAGTAACTACCGTAAGACTGTCACTAGTGAGGAGAGGAAAAGTAGAGACATTACTAAAGTAACTACCGTAAGTTTGACACAAGCAAGGAGATGAAAAGTAGAGACATTACTCAAGTAACTACCGTAAGACTGACACTAGCAAGGAGATCAAAAGTAAAAACATTACTGAAGTAACTACCGTAAGACTGACACTAGCAAGGAGATGAAAAGTAGAGACATTACTCAAGTAACTACCTAAAAGCTCACTAGCAAGGAGATGAAAAGTAGAGACATTACTCAAGTAACTACCGTAAGACTGACACTAGCAATGAGATGAAAAGTAGAGACATTACTCAAGTAACTACAGTAAGACTAACACTAGCAAGGAGATGAAAAGTAGAGACATTACTCAAGTAACTACCGTAAGACTAACACTAGCAAAGAGATGAAATGTAGAGACATTACTGAAGTAACTACTGTAAGACTGACACTAGCAAGGAGATGAAAAGTAAAGTATTTACTCAAGTAACTACCGTAAGACTGACACTAGCAATGAGATGAAAAGTAGAGACTGTACTCAAGTAACTACAGTAAGACTAACACTAGCAAGGAGACGAAAAGTAGAGACATTACTCAAGTAACTTCAGTAATACTAACACTAGCAATGAGATGAAAAGTAGAGACATTACTCAAGTAACTACAGTAAGACTAACACTAGCAAGGAGATGAAAAGTAGAGACATTACTCAAGTAACTACCGTAAGACTGACACTAGCAAGGAGATCAAATATAGAGACATTACTCAAGTAACTATCGTAAGACTGACACTAGCAAGGAGATGAAAAGTAGAGACATTACTTAAGTAACTACCGTAAGACTGACACTAGCAAGGAGATCAAATATAGAGACATTACTCAAGTAACTACAGTAAGACCGACACTAGAAAGAAAATCAAAAGTAGAGACATTACTCAAGTAACTACCGTAAGACTGACACTAGCAAGGAGATGAAAAGTAGAGACATTACTCAAGTAACTATCGTAAGACTGACACTAGCAAGGAGATGAAAAGTAGAGACATTGCTCAAATACTACCGTAAGACTGACACTAGCAAGGAGATGAAAAGTAAAGACATTACTTAAGTAACTACTGTAAGACTGACACTAGCAAAGAGATGAAAAGTAGAAACATTACTCAAGTAACTACCGTAAAACTGACACTAGCACGGAGATCGAAAGTAAAGACATTACTCAAGTAACTACCGTAAGACTGATACTAGCAAAGAGATGAAAAATAGAGAAATTACTCAAGTAACTAACGTAAGACTAACACTAGCAAGGAGATAAAAAGTAGAGACATTACTCAAGTAACTACAGTAAGACTAACACTAGCAAGGAGATGAAAAGTAGAGACATTACTCAAGTAACTACCGTAAGACTGACACTAGCAAGGAGATCAAATATAGAGACATTACTCAAGTAACTATCGTAAGACTGACACTAGCAACGAGATGAAAAGTAGAGACATTACTTAAGTAACTACCGTAAAACTGACACTAGCAAGGAGATGAAAAGTAGAGACATTACTCAAGTAACTACAGTAAGACTGACACTAGAAAGGAAATCAAAAGTAGAGACATTACTCAAGTAATTACCGTAAGACTGACACTAGCAAGGAGATGAAAAGTAGAGACATTAGTCAAGTAACTATCGTAAGACTGACACTAGCAAGGAGATGAAAAGTAGAGACATTGCTCAAATACTACCGTAAGACTGACACTAGCAAGGAGATGAAAAGTAGAGACATTACTCAAGTAACTACCGTAAGACTGACACTAGCAAGGAGATCAAAAGTAGAGACATTACTCAAGTAACTGCCGTAAGACTGACACTAGCAAGAGATGAAAAGTAGAGACATTACTCAAGTAACTGCCGTAAGACTGACACTAGCAAGAGATGAAAAGTAAAGACATTACTCAAGTAACTACCGTAAGACTGACACTAGCAAGGAGATCAAAAGTAGAGACATTACTCAAGTAACTACCTAAAAACTCACTAGCAAGGAGATGAAAAGTAAAGACGTTACTCAAGTAACTACTGTAAGAACGACACTAGCAAGGAGATGAAAAGTAGAGATATTACTCAAGTAACTACTGTAAGACTGACACTATTAAGGAGATAAAAAGTAGAGACATTACTCAAGTAACTTCCGTAAGACTGACACTACCATGGAGATCAAAAGTAGAGACATTACTCAAGTAACTACCGTAAGACTGACACTAGCAAGGAGATGAAAATTAGAGACATTACTAAAGTAACTACCATAAGACTGACACTAGCAAGGAGATAAAAAGTAGAGACATTACTCAAGTAACTACCGTAGAACTGACACTAGCAAAAAGATTAAAAGTAGAGACATTACTCAAGTAACTACCTTAAGACTGACACTAGCAAGGAGAAGAAAAGTAGAGACATTACTCAAGTAACTACCGTAAGACTGACACTAGCAAGGAGATGAAAAGTAGAGACATTACTCAAGTAACTACCTAAAAACTCTCTAGCAAGGAGATGAAAAGTAAAGACATTACTCAAGTAACTACTGTAAGACTGACACTAGCATAGAGATGAATAGTAGAAACATTACTCAAGTAACTACCGTAAAACTGACACTAGCACGGAGATCAAAAGTAAAGACATTACTCAAATAACTACCGTAAGACTGATACTAGCAAGGAGATGAAAAATAGAGATATTACTCAAGTAACTAACGTAAGACTAACACTAGCAAGGAGATAAAAAGTAGAGACATTACTCAAGTAACTGCCGTAAGACTGACACTAGCAAGGAGATGAAAAGTAGAGACATTACTCAAGTAACTACCTAAAAACTCTCTAGAAAGGAGATGAAAAGTAAAGACATTACTCAAGTAACTACTGTAAGACTGACACTAGCAAAGAGATGAAAAGTAGAAACATTACTTAAGTAACTACCGTAAAACTGACACTAGCACGGCGATCAAAAGTAAAGACATTACTCAAGTAACTACCGTTAGACTGATACTAGCAAGGAGATGAAAAATAGAGAAATTACTCAAGTAACTAACGTAAGACTGACTCTAGCAAGGAGATGAAAAGTAGAGACATTACTCAAGTAATTACCGTAAGACTGACACTAGCAAGGAGATCAAATGTAGAGATATTACTCAAGTAACTACCGTAAGACTGACACTAGCAAGGAGATGAAAAGTAGAGACATTACTCAAGTAACTACTGTAAGACTGACACTAGCAAGAAGATTAAAAGTAGAGATATTACTCAAGTAACTACTGTAAGACTGTCACTATTAAGGAGATAAAAAGTAGAGACATTACTCAAGTAACTTCCGTAAGACTGACACTAGCATGGAGATCAAAAGTAGAGACATTACTCAAGTAACTACCGTAAGACTGACACTAGCAAAGAGATCAAAAGTAGAGACAAAACTCAAGTAACTACCGTAAGACTGACACTAGCAAGGAGATAAAAAGTAGAGACATTACTCAAGTAACTACCGTAGAACTGACACTAGCAAGAAGATTAAAAGTAGAGACATTACACAAGTAACTTCCTTAAGACTGACACTAGCAAGGAGACGAAAAGTAGAGACATTACTCAAGTAACTACCGTAAGACTGACACTAGCAAGGAGATCAAAAGTAGAGACATTACTCAAGTAACTACAGTAAGACTGACTTTAGAAAGGAAATCAAAAGTAGAGGCATTCTCAAGTAATTACCGTAAGACTGACACTAGCAATGAGATGAAAAGTAGAGACATTACTCAAGTAACTATCGTAAGACTGACACTAGCAAGGAGATGAAAAGTAGAGACATTGCTCAAATACTACCGTAAGACTGACACTAGCAAGGAGATGAAAAGTAGAGACATAACTCAAGTAACTACAGTAAGACTGACACTAGCAAGGAGATGAAAAGTAGAGACATTACTCAAGTAACTACCGTAAGACTGATACTAGCAAGGAGATGAAAAGTAGAGACATTACTCAAGTAACTACCTAAAAACTCTCTAGCAAGGAGATGATAAGTAAAGACATTACTCAAGTAACTACTGTAAGACTGACACTAGAATAGAGATGAAAAGTAGAAACATTACTCAAGTAACTACCGTAAAACTGACACTAGCACGGAGATCAAAAGTAAAGACATTACTCAAGTAACTACCGTTAGACTGATACTAGCAAGGAGATGAAAAAAAGAGAAATTACTCAAGTAACTAACGTAAGACTAACACTAGCAAGGAGATGAAAAGTAGAGACATTACTCAAGTAACTACCGTAAGAATGACTCTAGCAAGGAGATGAAAAGTAAAGACATTACTCAAGTAATTACCGTAAGACTGACACTAGCAAGGAGATGAAAAGTAGAGACATTACTCAAGTAACTATCGTAAGACTGACACTAGCAAGGAGATGAAAAGTAGAGACATTGCTCAAATACTACCGTAAGACTGACACTAGCAAGGAGATGAAAAGTAGAGACATTACTCAAGTAACTACCGTAAGACTGACACTAGCAAGGAGATGAAAAGTAGAGACATTACTCAAGTAACTGCCGTAAGACTGACACTAGCAAGAGATGAAAAGTAGAGACATTACTCAAGTAACTACCGTAAGACTGACACTAGCAAGGAGATGAAAAGTAGAGACATTACTCAAGTAACTGCCGTAAAACTGACACTAGCAAGAGATGGAAAGTAGAGACATTACTCAAGTAACTACCTAAAAACTCTCTAGCAAGGAGATGAAAAGTAAAAACATTACTCAAGTAACTACTGTAAGACTGACACTAGCAAAGAGATGAAAAGTAGAAACATTACTCAAGTAACTACCGTAAAACTGACACTAGCACGGAGATCAAAAGTAAAGACATTACTCAAGTAACTAACGTAAGACTAACACTAGCAAGGAGATGAAAAGTAGAGACATTACTCAAGTAACTACCGTAAGGCTGACTCTAGCAAGGAGATGAAAAATAGAGACATTACTCAAGTAACTACCGTAAGACTGACACTAGCAGGGAGATGAAAAGTAGAGACATTGCTCAAATACTACCGTAAGACTGACACTAGCAAAGAGATCAAATGTAGAGACATTACTCAAGTAACTACCGTAAGACTGACACTAGCAAGGAGATAAAAAGTAGAGACATTACTCAAGTAACTTCCGTAAGACTGACACTAGCATGGAGATCAAAAGTAGAGACATTACTCAAGTAACTACCGTAAGACTGTCACTATTAAGGAGATAAAAAGTAGAGACATTACTCAAGTAACTACCGTAAGACTGACACTAGCAAGGAGATCAAAAGTAGAGACATTACTCAAGTAACTACAGTAAGACTGACACTAGAAAGGAAATCAAAAGTAGAGACATTACTAAAGTAATTACCGTAAGACTGACACTATCAAGGAAATGAAAAGTAGAGACATTACTCAAGTAACTATCGTAAGACTGACACTAGCAAGGAGATCAAAAGTAGAGACATTGCTCAAATACTACCGTAAGACTGACACTAGCAAGGAGATGAAAAGTAGAGACATTACTCAAGTAACTACCGTAAGACTGACACTAGCAAGGAGATCAAAAGTAGAGACATTACTCAAGTAACTATCGTAAGACTGACACTAGCAAGGAGATAAAAAGAAGAGACATTACTCAAGTAACTAACGTAAGACTGATACTAGCAAGGAGATCAAAAGTAGAAACATTACTCAAGTAACTACCGTAAGACTGACACTAGCAAAGAAAATGAAAAGTAGAGACATTACTCAAGTAACTACCGTAAGACTGACACTAGCAAGGAGACGAAAAGTAGAGACATTACTCAAGTAACTACCGTAAGACTGACACTAGCAAGGAGATCAAAAGTAGAGACATTACTCAAGTAACTACAGTAAGACTGACACTAGAAAGGAAATCAAAAGTAGAGACATTACTCAAGTAATTACCGTAAGACTGACACTAGCAAGGAGATGAAAAGTAGAGACATTACTCAAGTAACTATCGTAAGACTGACACTAGCAAGGAGATGAAAAGTAGAGACATTGCTCGAATACTACCGTAAGACTGACACTAGCAAGGAGATGAAAAGTAGAGACATTACTCAAGTAACTACCGTAAGACTGACACTAGCAAGGAGATGAAAAGTAGAGACATTACTCAAGTAACTACCGTAAGACTGACACTAGCAAGGAGATAAAAAGAAGAGACATTACTCAAGTAACTAACGTAAGACTGATACTAGCAAGGAGATCAAAAGTAGAGACATTACTCAAGTAACTACCGTAAGACTGACACTAGCAAAGAAAATGAAAAGTAGAGACATTACTCAAGTAACTACAGTAAGACTGACTCTAGCAAGGAGATGAAAAGTAGAGACATTACTCAAGTAACTACCGTAAGACTGACACTAGCAAGTAGATGAAAAGTAGAGACATTACTCAAGTAACTACCTAAAAACTCTCTAGCAAGGAGATGAAAAGTAAAGACATTACTCAAGTAACTACTGTAAGACTGACACTAGCAAAGAGATGAAAAGTAGAAACATTACTCAAGTAAGTACCGTAAAACTGACACTAGCACGGAGATCAAAAGTAAAGACATTACTCAAGTAACTACCGTAAGACTGATACTAGCAAGGAGATGAAAAGTAGAGACATTACTCAAGTAACTAACGTAAGACTAACACTAGCAAGGAGATGAAAAGTAGAGACATTACTCAAGTAACTACCGTAAGACTGACACTAGCAGGGAGATGAAAAGTAGAGACATAACTCAAGTAACTAACGTAACACTGACACTAGCAAGGAGATCAAATGTAGAGACATTACTCAAGTAACTACCGTAAGACTGACACTAGCAAGGAGATGAAAAGTAGAGACATTACTCAAGTAACTACCGTAGGACTGACACTAGCAAGGAGATGAAAAGTAGAGACATTACTCAAGTAGCTACCTAAAAACTCACTAGCAAGGAGATGAAAAGTAAAGACGTTACTCAAGTAACTACTGTAAGACTGACACTAACAAGGAGATGAAAAATAGAGATATTACTCAAGTAACTACTGTAAGACTGTCACTTTTAAGGAGATAAAAAGTAGAGACATTACTTAAGTAACTTCCGTAAGACTGACACTAGCATGGAGATCAAAAGTAGAGACATTACTCAAGTAACTACCGTAAGACTGACACTAGCAAAGAGATGAAAAGTAGAAACATTACTCAAGTAACTACCGTAAAACTGACACTAGCACGGAGATCAAAAGTAAAGACATTACTCAAGTAACTACCGTAAGACTGACACTAGCAGGGAGATGAAAAGTAGAGACATTACTCAAGTAACTACCGTAAGACTGACACTAGCAAGGAGATCAAATGTAGAGACATTACTCAAGTAACTAACGTAAGACTGACACTAGCAAGGAGATGAAAAGTAGAGACATTACTCAAATAACTACCGTAGGACTGACACTAGCAAGGAGATGAAAAGTAGAGACATTACTCAAGTAACTACCTAAAAACTCACTAGCAAGGAGATGAAAAGTAAAGACGTTACTCAAGTAATTACAGTAAGACTGACACTAGCAAGGAGATTAAAAGTAGAGATATTACTCAAGTAACTACTGTAAGACTGTCACTATTAAGGAGATAAAAAGTAGAGACATTACTCAAGTAACTTCCGTAAGACTGACACTAGCATGGTGATCAAAAGTAGAGACATTACTCAAGTAACTACCGTAAGACTGACACTATCAAGGAGATCAAAAGTAGAGACATTACTCAAGTAACTACCGTAAGACTGACACTAGCAAGGAGATAAAAAGTAGAGACATTACTCAAGTAACTATCGTAGAACTGACACTAGCAAGAAGATTAAAAGTAGAGACATTACTCAAGTAACTACCTTAAGACTGACACTAGCAAGGAGACGAAAAGTAGAGACATTACTCAAGTAACTACAGTAAGACTGACACTAGAAAGGAAAACAAAAGTAGAGACATTACTCAAGTAATTACCGTAAGACTGACACTAGCAAGGAGATGAAAAGTAGAGACATTACTCAAGTAACTATCGTTAGACTGACACTAGCAAGGAGATGAAAAGTAGAGACATTGCTCAAATTCTACCGTAAGACTGACACTAGCAAGGAGATGAAAAGTAGAGACATTACTCAAGTAACTACCGTAAGACTGACACTAGCAAGGAGATGAAAAGTAGAGACATTACTCAAGTAACTACCGTAAGACTGACACTAGCAAGGAGATAAAAAGAAGAGACATTACTCAATTAACTAACGTAAGACTGATACTAGCAAGGAGATCAAAAGTAGAGACATTACTCAAGTAACTACCGTAAGACTGACACTAGCAAAGAAAATGAAAAGTAGAGACATTACTCAAGTAACTACCGTAAGACTGACACTAGCAAGGAGATGAAAAGTAGAGACATTACTCAAGTAACTACCGTGAGACTGACACTAGCAAGGAGATAAAAAGTAGAGACATTACTCAAGTAACTACCTAAAAACTCTCTAGCAATGAGATGAAAAGTAAAGACATTACTCAAGTAACTACTGTAAGACTGACACTAGCAAAGAGATGAAAAGTAGAAACATTACTCAAGTAAGTACCGTAAAACTGACACTAGCACGGAGATCAAAAGTAAAGACATTACTCAAGTAACTACCTTAAGACTGATACTATCAAGGAGATGAAAAGTAGAGACATTACTCAAGTAACTAACGTAAGACTAACACTAGCAAGGAGATGAAAAGTAGAGACATTACTCAAGTAACTACAGTAAGACTGACTCTAGCAAGGAGATGAAAAGTAGAGACATTACTCAAGTAACTACCGTAAGACTGACACTAGCAGGGAGATGAAAAGTAGAGACATTACTCAAGTAACTAACGTAACACTGACACTAGCAAGTAGATCAAATGTAGAGACATTACTTAAGTAACTACAGTAAGACTGACACTAGCAAGGAGATGAAAAGTAGAGACATTACTCAAGTAACTACCGTAGGACTGACACTAGCAAGGAGATGAAAAGTAGAGACATTACTCAAGTAGCTACCTAAAAACTCACTAGCAAGGAGATGAAAAGTAAAGACGTTACTCAAGTAACTACTGTAAGACTGACACTAACAAGGAGATGAAAAATAGAGATATTACTCAAGTAACTACTGTAAGACTGTCACTATTAAGGAGACAAAAAGTAGAGACATTACTCAAGTAACTTCCGTAAGACTGACACTAGCATGGAGATCAAAAGTAGAGACATTACTCAAGTAACTACCGTAAGACTGACACTAGCAAGGAGATCAAAAGTAGAGACATTACTCAAGTAACTACCGTAAGACTGACACTAGCAAGGAGATAAAAAGTAGAGACATTACTCAAGTAACTACCGTAACTGACACTACAAGAGATAAAAGTAGAGACATTACTAAGTAACTACCGTAAGACTGACACTAGAAGGAATAAAAGTAGAACATTACTCAAGTAACTACCGTAAGACTGACACTAGCAAGGAGATTAAAAGTAGAGACATTACTCAAGTAACTACCGTAAGACTGACACTAGCAAGGAGATCAAAAGTAGAGACATTACTCAAGTAACTACCGTAAGACTGACACTAGCAAGGAGATCAAAAGTAGAGACATTACTCAAGTAACTACCGTAAGACTGACACTAAAAGGAGATAAAAGTAGAGACATTACTCAAGTAACTACCGTAAGACTGACACTAGCAAGGAAATCAAAAGTAGAAACATTACTCAAGTAACTACCGTAAGACTGACACTAGCAGGAAGATCAAAAGTAGAGACATTACTCAAGTAACTACCGTAAGACTGACACTAGCAACGAGATCAAAAGTAGAGACATTACTCAAGTAACTACCGTAAGACTGACACTAACAAGGAGATGAAAAGTAGAGACATTACTCAAGTAACTACCGTAGAACTGACACTAGCAAGAAGATTAAAAGTAGAGACATTACTCAAGTAACTACCGTAAGACTGACTTTAGAAAGGAAATCAAAAGTAGAAACATTACTCAAGTAACTACCGTAAGACTGACACTAGCAAGGAGATTAAAAGTAGAAACATTACTCAGTTAACTACCGTAAGACTGATACTAGCAAGGAGATCAAAAGTAGAGACATTACTCAAGTAACTACCGTAAGACTGACACTAGCAAGGAGATCAAAAGTAGAGACATTACTCAAGTAACTACCATAAGACTGACAATAAAAGAAGATGAAAGTAGAGACATTACTCAAGTAACTACCGTAAGACTGACACTAGAAAGGAAATCAAAAGTAGAGACATTACTCAAGTAACTACCGTAAGACTGACACTAGCAAGGAGATCAAAAGTAGAAACATTACTCAAGTAACTACCGTAAGACTGACACTAGCAGGAAGATCAAAAGTAGAGACATTACTTAAGTAACTACCGTAAGACTGACACTAGCAACGAGATCAAAAGTAGAGACATTACTCAAGTAACTACCTTAAGACTGACACTAGCAAGGAGATGAAAAGTAGAGACATTACTCAAGTAACTACCGTAAGACTGACACTAGCAAGGAGATCAAAAGTAGAGACATTACTCAAGTAACTACCGTAAGACTGACACTAGCAAGAAGATCAAATGTAAAGTCTTTACTCAAGTTACTACCGTAAGACTGACACTAGCAAGGAGATGAAAAGTAGAGACATTACTCAAGTAACTACCGTAAGACTAACACTAGCAAAGAGATGAAAAGTAGAGACATTACTCAATTAACTACTGTAAGACTGACACTAGCAGGAAGATCAAAAGTAGAGACATTACTCAAGTAACTACCGTAAGACTGACACTAGCAACGAGATCAAAAGTAAAGACATTACTCAAGTAACTACCGTAAGACTGACACTAGCAAGGAGATGAAAAGTAGAGACATTACTCAAGTAACTACCGTAAGACTGACACTAGCAAGGAGATGAAAAGTAGAGACATTACTCAAGTAGCTACCTAAAAACTCACTAGCAAGGAGATGAAAAGTAAAGACGTTACTCAAGTAACTACTGTAAGACTGACACTAACAAGGAGATGAAAAATAGAGATATTACTCAAGTAACTACTGTAAGACTGTCACTATTAAGGAGATAAAAAGTAGAGACATTACTCAAGTAACTTCCGTAAGACTGACACTAGCATGGAGATCAAAAGTAGAGACATTACTCAAGTAACTACCGTAAGACTGACCCTAGCAAGGAGATCAAAAGTAGAGACATTACTCAAGTAACTACCGTAAGACTGACACTAGCAAGGAGATAAAAAGTAGAGACATTACTCAAGTAACTACCGTAGAACTGACACTAGCAAGAAGATTAAAAGTAGAGACATTACTCAAGTAACTACCGTAAGACTGACACTAGAAAGGAAATCAAAAGTAGAAACATTACTCAAGTAACTACCGTAAGACTGACACTAGCAAGGAGATTAAAAGTAGAAACATTACTCAGTTAACTACCGTAAGACTGATACTAGCAAGGAGATCAAAAGTAGAGACATTACTCAAGTAACTACCGTAAGACTGACACTAGCAAGGAGATCAAAAGTAGAGACATTACTCAAGTAACTACCGTAAGACTGACACTAAAAGGAGATGAAAGTAGAGACATTACTCAAGTAACTACCGTAAGACTGACACTAGGAAGGAAATCAAAAGTAGAGACATTACTCAAGTAACTACCGTAAGACTGACACTAGCAAGGAGATCAAAAGTAGAAACATTACTCAAGTAACTACCGTAAGACTGACACTAGCAGGAAGATCAAAAGTAGAGACATTACTCAAGTAACTACCGTAAGACTGACACTAGCAACGAGATCAAAAGTAGAGACATTACTCAAGTAACTACCGTAAGACTGACACTAACAAGGAGATGAAAAGTAGAGACATTACTCAAGTAACTACCGTAGAACTGACACTAGCAAGAAGATTAAAAGTAGAGACATTACTCAAGTAACTACCGTAAGACTGACTTTAGAAAGGAAATCAAAAGTAGAAACATTACTCAAGTAACTACCGTAAGACTGACACTAGCAAGGAGATTAAAAGTAGAAACATTACTCAGTTAACTACCGTAAGACTGATACTAGCAAGGAGATCAAAAGTAGAGACATTACTCAAGTAACTACCGTAAGACTGACACTAGCAAGGAGATCAAAAGTAGAGACATTACTCAAGTAACTACCATAAGACTGACAATAAAAGAAGATGAAAGTAGAGACATTACTCAAGTAACTACCGTAAGACTGACACTAGAAAGGAAATCAAAAGTAGAGACATTACTCAAGTAACTACCGTAAGACTGACACTAGCAAGGAGATCAAAAGTAGAAACATTACTCAAGTAACTACCGTAAGACTGACACTAGCAGGAAGATCAAAAGTAGAGACATTACTTAAGTAACTACCGTAAGACTGACACTAGCAACGAGATCAAAAGTAGAGACATTACTCAAGTAACTACCTTAAGACTGACACTAGCAAGGAGATGAAAAGTAGAGACATTACTCAAGTAACTACCGTAAGACTGACACTAGCAAGGAGATCAAAAGTAGAGACATTACTCAAGTAACTACCGTAAGACTGACACTAGCAAGAAGATCAAATGTAAAGTCTTTACTCAAGTTACTACCGTAAGACTGACACTAGCAAGGAGATGAAAAGTAGAGACATTACTCAAGTAACTACCGTAAGACTAACACTAGCAAAGAGATGAAAAGTAGAGACATTACTCAATTAACTACTGTAAGACTGACACTAGCAGGAAGATCAAAAGTAGAGACATTACTCAAGTAACTACCGTAAGACTGACACTAGCAACGAGATCAAAAGTAAAGACATTACTCAAGTAACTACCGTAAGACTGACACTAGCAAGGAGATGAAAAGTAGAGACATTACTCAAGTAACTACCGTAAGACTGACACTAGCAAGGAGATGAAAAGTAGAGACATTACTCAAGTAACTACCGTAAGACTGACACTAGCAAGGAGATCAAAAGTAGAGACATTACTCAAGTAACTACCGTAAGACTGACACTAGCAAGGAGATGAAATGTAGAGACATTACTCGAGTAACTACCATAAGTTTGACACTAGCAAGGAGATCAAAAGTAGAGACATTACTCAAGTAACTACAGTAAGACTGACACTAGCAAGGAGATGAAAAGTAGAGACATTACTCAAGTAACTACCGTAAGACTGACACTAGCAAGGAGATGAAAAGTAGAGACATTACTCAAGTAACTACCGTAAGACTGACACTAGCAAGGAGATCAAAAGTAGAGACATTACTCAAGTAACTACCGTAAGACTGACACTAGCAAGGAGATGAAATGT
>JAZGLO010001632.1:0-37844 GCA_036873155.1 Biomphalaria sudanica | reverse complement strand
TTATCTTCTTATCTTATATAATACAGACGTTACTTCAAAAAAGAAGATGATTACGTCCTACGCGTCATGCATTTAGTCATGCATATTAACCAATGACTTAAATTCTGCCAAGTCACTGGTTTTTCTGGCTAGCTCAGGCAACCCATTCCATGCTCTAATAGCACTAGGGAAGAAGGAGTATTTGTACAAATTTGTCCTAGCATATGGGACGAGGAATGTGCCTTTATTTTTGTGTCTTTCAGAGTATTTTATTAAATTTTGTTTTTGTATTTGAAGATTATGGTTCAGTGTTTTATGTATAATTGCTACTTTACTTTTGAGTCTTCTGTCCTGAAGGCTTTCTAAATTTAGTGATTTTACTAATGGTGTTACCCTAGTCAAATGTGAATATTCGTTTGTTATGAATCTCACTGCTCTATTTTGTGTTTGTTCCAGTTTCTTAATGTTTTCTTGAGTTGAGGGGTCCCACACGGTGGATGCATATTCTATTATTGGCCTAACCAAGGTTAAATAACATTTTAGTTTTATGTTCTTATTTGATTTATAGAAATTTCTTTTAATAAACCCTAATGCTTTGTTGGATTTTTTTATAGTTTCATCAATATGTGGATTCCATGACAGTTTTTCATTTATTATAACACCTAGGTATTTTGAGTTTTTAGTCTGTGTTACTGGTTTGCCATGAATAAGATAAGTGGAATTAATTTGTTTAATTTTTTTTGTTACTCTTAACAACTGACATTTTTCTGGGTGGAAAGACATGCTCCAATTTGATTCCCATTTCTGTAATTCATCTAATTCTCTTTGTAAAATATCTGTGTCTTGTTTTGTTTTTATTGTTCTATATATTATGCAGTCGTCTGCAAATAATCTGACTTTTGTTCCTGAACTAATGCAATTTGGTAAATCATTTATGTAAATTAAAAATAGTAGTGGACCCAAGACTGTTCCTTGAGGTACACCTGAGTTTACTGTTATTGGTGTTGATTTAGAGCCATTTATTATTACAGTTTGTTCTCTCCCTATCAGAAAATCTTTAATCCACTGATGCAGTGGACCGTTAATGCCGAAATATTTTAATTTTTTAAGCAAACTATGGTGGTGAACTTTGTCAAAAGCCTTGGAAAAATCTAGTAAGATAGCATCTATTTGTTCACCATTATCTAAACCTTTTGAGAAATCATCAATTAGTCCTATTAGTTGTGTTTCACATGATCTATATTTCCTAAAGCCATGTTGGTATGGGGTGAGGACATTATGTTTGTCTAAGTGGTTTATGATGTTGCTACATATTATGTGTTCTAGTATTTTACATGTGATGCTGGTAAGTGATACTGGTCTGTAGTTTCCTGGATCAGATTTTTCTCCTTTTTTAAATAGGGGGGTGACATTAGCTTCTTTCCAGTCCTTTGGTACTCTGCCCTGGTTAAGCGATGCCTGAAAGAGTATTTTGAACACTGGGGCTAGCTCATTGCTTAGTTCTTTGAGTAATCTAGCTGGAATACCATCAGGTCCAGACGCTTTATTTGGTTTGGTGTTGGCTAATAGTTTTTTAATTCCATTTTCTTGTACTACTAAATCTTCTATGTTGTCTACTTGGTTCAAATTAAGAAATATGTCTTTGTCTCCTGGGGCTGAGAATGCTGATGCAAAGTATTTGTTTAGGATGTTTGCTTTAGTTTCATTATCATTATGTATTATGTTATGTTCATCTTTTAATGGCGCTATGCCTGTTGTTTCCATTTTCTTAGACTTAATGTATGACCATAGGTTTTTGTTGTTATATTTAGATATTACATTGTTTATGTATTCACTCTGCAGCTGTCTGCTTACTTTTTGGGTTAGGTGTTTAATTTTTAGATACTTTTTGTAAACTCTTTCTGCCTTGGTTTCTTTAAATTTTCTATATAGGTTTTCCTTCTGTTTACAAAGCTTCTTTAGTCTATTATTAAACCAGCATTTATTTATTTTGTTTGATGTGTATTTAGTTGGTATATGATTTTCTATAATGCTTTTAAGATGGTTTTTAATGAAATTCCAGAGGTCATCGACTGGTTGGTTAATGTCTTTTTCTAATAAGAATGTTTGTTGAAAGTTTAATGCAGCTTGGTGTAGTTGTGTTAGGTTACATTTATTCCAGAGTAAGATTTTTCTTTTGCTTTTTGTATTGGCTACTGCTTTTATCTGACTGTGTATTTTTATGATCTCATGGTCTGATAGACCCTAACCCTAACCCTCCTCTCCAGATAGCTGATGTATCCAAAGAAACGGCTAGTGCCGATACAGTGTGGGATCAGCAGGCTCCGGCAGGATGTAGCTCTGAGAGCTGCAAACAATTTAAGGGTCTCCGGCTCCTAATTTTTCCTCAGCAGAAAGGCAACAGAGGTTTGAAATCAGTTTTCCTTCTCCTAGGTGGGTAGTCAGCCATGGCTAACGAGTGCCTCATGAAATGTACACAAGTTGACCTAAAAATAACAACTCAATTTCCGCTCCTTTACCACTCACTTAAAATGCTATAGGAATGTTACAGCGCATAAAAAGGTCAAATATTTTGTGAACATGATACTAATTTTAAAATGATCTTCATCAAGAATATTCATTATTACGATAAATGGAATAAATTCCATATATGATTAATTAATTATAGCTTTAATATAGCATGTTCAGAGCGCTATTGTCCAATCTCAGTTGTGGACCAGTTGGGAGAAGGGGTATTTGAGAGAAGGTTTTCCGTGCCGCCTTTAGGCGCTCAGTGAACACAAGTCTGCTCGAGTCGGGTGTCTAACCTCGAGCCCCCTTTATAGGTAGCCAAGCCAAGTTCAAGCGTACTTAGGGGCCTCTCGATTGGATTTATTGAAAAGTTGAAATAATTGACCTGCTATGTAATAATCGTCTCAAACATTTCTGAATATTTAGACTTTTACGTCCAAATGTAATGTCTCACGCTCAACGATTATTTCTAATGTTTATAACAGAATATATTTATCAGCAGCTTATAACAAATGATGTTAGAAATAGATTGGTGCTTGAACTACTCGGTTAACTTTTAATAACTGCGTCCGAAGCTAAACCAAAGGAAGAAGAACTATTATCAAAATTCTCCAAGCTTTATACATCGCATTAGTTAAATTTTGATATCATTAAATCTGATTCTAAATTTCTATATTTTCGTAATACAAAAATTATGTCCTGCCCCAACTTTTTCTTTCTTTTTTTTTTGGCGCATTCCTCCAAAAGTTTGCTCACAACAGCTTTAAGCACTCTCCAGGATCTTTGTCCTTTCATTCTGTCTCCAAGTTAACCCGTGTAATGTTCATAATCTATCGTCACATCAAAAATGAAATTCCCAATTTTAATAACTTCTGAGCTTCATCATATTGTATCACTACAATCTTTATGTATTTATAAATGTATTTATTCACAGATTAGTTTACCGTGTCTGAACAGCTTGATGTACACCAACACACTATTTCCCCAAGAAGAATTGATAGCCAACATGGACGGTTATGACTCCATTTGTGATTCTTCTGACCCTAAGGGATTATTTTTTGTTATTCAAGTAAATATTAAATGGAAATATTATTTCTATTATTATAATTATTATGATCAAAATTGATGTTCATACTATTTGGTTCCCGTCATTTCATTCCCGGTCATTTCATCTTTGGTCACTTCATCCCCGGTCACTTCCTCTCCGGTCATTTCATCACCTGGTCATTTCATCCTCTAGTCCAACAAATGATAATTGTAAAAAGTATGAAATTAATTTCATTTACATGACAAAAAGTGTGACACATTAAATAACAAGGTTACAAAGACAGTTTGTGTGGAAACACAGACTCAAAATCGGCCCCCGAAGTGTTCCACCCAGACAGGTAAAAAGGCAGGTTTCAATATTTTCAGAACGAATTGCAGAATTAAATTCTGTCAAAGGCAAATGACAGAGAAGAATAGATAAAGAAGGTTGACAGATTATATGTGGTGCCCCAACGGTCCACAAGAACAAGGGATAGATGAAAGTGAATGTCAAGTTAGATGTGAACCTGGCCTAACTGATGTCTTATAATGAACTAGACATATTTTACCCGCGACCCGCGGGTCTTTATTTCCGTATTACTGTCGATATAGTCACTGAGAGTGTTTTTAAAACATTTAAACGAAATAATGATGTAATAAGTAAAGCGAATGTGTAAATGTAAAAATAGTATGAATGAAGCCATCAAATCAAAGTAGCTAAAAGGCTTAAATCTATTTTTTTCAAATTAAAACATTTGCTTGTAGGCCTACATATATTTGATTAACATTTGAAGTGAATAGACTTAATTTTGTATATTCATGTGTTAAAGTATAAAGTAGATCTTGAAGTAGTCATAGATCTAGATCTAGACTAATCTAGAGTTAAAACATGGCATTTATAGAGTTCATTCTGTGCTGCGTGAAGGCTTTGCTCTGCCCAAGCGTGACCTTTTTCCATGAATAAATATGGCCTATCTCAACACGGCTACGCATCTTTAGCGAACAGCAAACGAATGTATTAAAAATGCTTTAGAAAAACAAATTTGAATGTTTATTTGATTAAAATATGAAATGAATGTACTATAATTAGTATGTTCATGTGTTAAAGCATAAAACTATCATCTTAGAGTTAAATAAGAGTTTTAGACCTAGGCCTAGGAATAGACTCAGTAGTGAGATGTGTTAATGTGTAACCATTTGGTAATGTCTAATGAAAGAATGTGCATCGGGATATCTAAATTCGCAGATATAAATAACGAATTAATGTAAAAATGCTTTTGAAACACAAATTTGAAGGTAAATTTTATTAAATAATGAAATCAATAAACTACATTTTGTATTTTCATGTGTCAAAAAAAAAAAAAAAAAACAACTATAAGTGCAAAGTTTAGTTCTTAAAATTAGATCTAGATCTAAATCGTTTCGATCTTTTCTAATGTAAACATTGTAAACATGGCCTAGATCCATAAAATACTATAGCTGTAATAGAGTGGGTCTTTTTTTTTGGGGGGGGGGGGGGTCTTAAGTTTGTTTTAGGGCCACAATACATACACTACGGTCTAAGTTGGTACCCAAGGAACATTTCTGCCTTGTTTTATCAAGATTGGTCAAGCGGTTTTTATTTCTATACGGGACATACATACATTCGCCAAACATTCTACTTTATATTATAGATATATAATTAATCTAATTGTTTTGTAAAAGTTAATGTCTTATTCATAGCCTCAAGAAAAAAAAAATCCGTAAAAAATAAAAAAAATTTTTTTTTAGCTTTTGACGTCAGTTGTCGAGCTGTTTACATCCTAGGAATCCTTGGGCTTTTGACTCTTTTTTGGGCTATTGGCCTCTTTATCACCGTATATACTTACACATTGGTGGAATTAGCAATATTTAGCTGAGAACTCTAATTGGTCTGCAAACTCATGATAGGTGTAACCTTCCTGGTCAGATATAAAAAAAACGGTTTTAAGTTTATGTATATCTTTGGATAAATTACCAGCGAAGTGGCCACACAGGGAAAACTAATGTCTGAACATAATAATTTGTCAAAATATAATCATCTTAAAAATAAAGCTGATCTGGAGATCTATATCTGCAACACACGCTAGTGGAGGTTCCAGCGTATATTCAGTAAAGAGTTAAACAAATTGAGGTTCTGAAACATTTTATGCGGCCCCCGAAAGGAAAAGACGCTATTAGTTTTTAGATCATTAAAAGTTCTGATGCAACGGCTACTTTTTTTTTCTGAAAGTTAACCATCTAATTTTTTAAATTACATATGCAAGCAGCTTTAAAAAAAAAAATTTAAATACACCACTTTTAAATGAAAAACTTCAGGGAAGGTAAGTTTTTTAAAAAAGGTCACAGACTTCTTCATTAATAAGTCAATCTTCATTCATAGATTCGCGCATTGGTACAAAAAATGTGCATCTAAGGCCACAATGGAAAAAGTGTGAAATATATTTTTCATTTATTAACTAAATCATTGAAAGGAAAACTGATAGAAATGTTGTTTTTAAAAATAATTTTTATACGAACTTTGTTTTAATTATAAGTTAAAAAACTTTTATAGCGCGCTGTTTTATACACTTGTCAGTCTAAATAAAACTAAATGGGGCCAGATCTAGATATATTTTAAAAATATATATTTTATAAATGTATTAGTAATTTGAACAAAATTTTAATTATTAAGTGAATAACTTATCTTCTGACAGCTTAGGGATGCAAATTTATTTATAATGTAAACAGTAGTATCACATTAACCAATGAATCGGATACGGCAGCATAGTAGACCTACACTATTACCGATACCAAACGGCCTACTATTCCTGATCATAACATTGGCCTCGTTCTAGTAATTTTAAGATTAAAGGAAGATAGTTTACTTCCTAATCCAAACCTCCCGCAGGACGACAGGTAATGGGAACGTGCAGGGTTTGAACAAGGGACCATCGATAAGTCCGAACGACAGTCTAGTGCACAAACATCACGACCGGGCAGGATTCATACACTGCTCGTTGTCATCCTCGATCGTCCAGCAAGACGTTAATTATTTTCAACTTAGAAGAACATCCGAAACATGTAAAACATAAAAAAAAAACATTTTTTTTTACGGCAAATGAATCTTTGAAACATTATTACTTTTGACAATGAAAATTAAATCACGTCTTGACTATTTCTTTGTAATTGGCTGATCCGACAGGGATCCGACTCGACGGGGGCCGACTCTAAGTTTGTGTGATAACAAAACTCAAAACCCCTTTGGCTATTCTCATAGATTTTAAAGCGTGTAATTTGCTTTTTTTATATTGAAGAGGTATTTCCTAGCTTCAAACCCAGCTGAAAGGTGTGTGTGTGTGTGTGGGGGGTAAACTAAAAAAAAACTTTTGGCTACACTCATAGAATTTTGAGTGCGTAATTTGCTTTTTTTTATATTGAAGAGATATTTTTTAGCTTTAAAACCCACTGAGGGGGATTTAAACTCAAAACCTATTTGGCTTTGCTCATAGCATTTTGAGTGCATAATTTTTTTTTCATATTGAAGAGATATTTTTTAGCTTCAACCCCCGCTAAAGGGGGATTTAAACTCAAAACCCTCTTGGGCTACGCTCATGGAATTTTTAGTTTGTAATTTGTTTTTTGATATTGAGGAGGTGGTTATCGTAAATTTTGGATGGGTATTAAAATCAAAATCTTCCTTAGCTGTGTTCTTGTAATTCGGGGTTTGTCGTTTGCATTTTTTTGTATTGATTTATAGAAAAAGAACTGCAAATCTCCCTGGTAGGGGGTTTTGCTTGGCTGTGCTGGGACAAGTGATGGTTTAGTATTAAAATCTAACCTAAAATAAACAAAATGAAGCAAAAAATGAGTCACTAAATTCCGACTCCCCTCGTTGTGGGGGATTTCATTTGGGGGCGGGGAACCCCAAACCCTTCTTTCAACCCTTTGTTTCATTTGCGAATTCATATTGTGTACCAAGCTATTACTGTCCACTATACAATGTTACAAGGAGCTTATTTTATTCTGAAATATTTATCTCTGACACAAAGTATGAAACTATTTTTTAATTAAGTAAAGACATTTTTTATTGTAAATAATGAAATATTATTTCAGAATTGTGAAGCTATGGGGGCCACTATCAATAGTTGGACAAAAACAAGAGCGAATTACTTTTAAAAAAAAACAAAGCTTACATAAAGTGCAATTGTATTATAAGTTTGGATCAGTCTTTCATTATTACATATGATCGACCTAAACATAATAAAGCTGTGCGATTAGTAACAACTTTACCAATTGCTATTGTTTAGCCTTTAGTTTTGGCAATGGGCTATGATCCTATCACTTCTCTGGACAACTTCTGAAAGGAGAAGGGAAGAAGGGGGTATCTGACTGTTCACATCATCACTCAGGGCTCGAGTTTTCAAGGGGACTAATTCAACTTATATCATTTACACACATGTCCCTCAGATAACACTGCGCTCCATTCACTCAACGCTTCTACAGGTTCCAAGTTTCTCCCTTAAAAGTCACTCCCCATTGATCTCAGACAGACAACATGCTTCACTACATTCCATAAGAACATTAACACCTATCTGTTTAAAACTTTTTTAGATTAGTTCGTCATTTTAGCTCTCATGTTTAAGTTTGTAAATGTGATCACAGAGCCTACATCATGTTTGTTAGACAGCGCTCTATACATTTAATAACAAGCATTATTAATATTATTATTATAATGTTTGTTTGTTTTCAGCGTCGCTATTCTGGTTCTTCAGTCGATTGGAATTTAGACTGGGAAACTTATAAGACAGGCTTTGGTTCACAGTGTGGCGATTTTTACCTTGGGAATGAAAACATTTACCAGCTGACAGTAAAGGTAGATACGTTTATTATTTCTTACTTATTGAGCATAGTAGGGCTTAGACTTATTTATAATTATCTATTAGAGATAAAAAAAGATACGATTACTTAAAGTATGTAGGCCGTAAATATAAATTAGAATCATGTCACTTAATTATAGAACGCAGAATGTTTAGTAACGCACATTATTACTGACCTTCAAACTATGACCCTTGATACGGACAGACCCAATGAGATCGTATCAACTGAATAGGCCGATAGGATTAATTATCTGTCCGTTTCTTTGAACACGCTTGCCTGGTCGCAGATTTTGTCTACTCTCGAATGAGTTCAAGCAAGTTGGATTCCAGCCCGAGGATAGAGATAGAGCTGGCAAAGGTCCCTGACAATGCACTGATATACTCTTTGATCACAATAACTCCCTGGTAACCTTTGCAAGAGGAATGAAACATTCGCTGGACCACAAAAGTCTCTGACTTAATCTTGACATCAACATACCGACTTCGATACAATCCTTCCAGTAACATTGAATTATTTTATCCTACTCTAGCTATCTTTCAATTCTTATTGTCTAATTCTTTAACATGGTTTATCTTTACTTATTTAAAAGAAACTTTCCACTACACAAGGTTTTGTTAGGGACAGTGAATCAATGAGCAAAGTTGCAACTTTAGCCGCACATGGGAAATGGGAGAAATAACGTGTACAGAATGTGTAGCTGACAGATCAAGTTGATATAACAATCATGTAAATGTTATCTGTTACTGTGGCCTAAACATTAATTGTTATATGATTCAGAAGATAGTTTTAGTGATTCTTTTGCATTATTAATTATTTTAAAAATGTTTTTATATATTAAAAACAGGAATAACCTATAACTAATAATAAGATTTAATGGCTAGCCATTGCGTGCATTGGCGGGTCAATGTGAAGCGATAATGGCCAGTTCTGGAAAAGCTGGTCAATTCGCTAATTGGCGGCCGGATTGCTAATTCTCCGGTTTCGGCTTTTTTGACGTAATATTTTTATACATATATATCTCTCTCGGGAGATAATAGATGCGCCCAGACGAGTCGCTGGTCTTGGTTTCGTTCTGAGACGGACAGACTCTGGTGTGACTAATCAGCAGCAGAGTTTGCTACAGTTCGTGCATTTGTGTTCATCTGTTTTTGGTCTACCTGATAGAGCTGTTTTCTTTTTCTGTCTCTTGATTGTCTCTGTGGTTTTCTAGTTTGTATAACTTCAGTGAAAATATTTTTTAGGCTTAATTAAGAAAAAATGTCGTTAGCAGAATTTGTTTTTGTACGGTGTGTCAATATTAAACTTACACTGCGATTGGGTGATAATTTGTGGACTATTCTATCTCGACTAAGCTGAGAGAATTAATAATAAAAAAATGAATATTCAAAACGCAATAAAAGTAATAACAAATTTAGTTCTTTACCACACATTGCCATATCATACAGCCGCCTAACTCCTTGTCATATCACACAGCCCGCCTAAAACCTTGCCATATCATACAGCCCGCCTAACACCTTGTCACATCATACAGCCCGCCTAACACCTTGTCATATCATACTGCCCGCCTAACACCTTGCCATATCATACAGCCCGCCTAACACCTTGCCATATCATACAGCCGCCTAACTCCTTGTCATATCATACAGCCCGCCTAAAACCTTGCCATATCATACAGCCCGCCTAACACCTTGTCACATCATACAGCCCGCCTAACACCTTGTCACATCATACAGCCCGCCTAACACCTTGCCATATCACACAGCCCGCCTAACACCTTGCCATATCATACAGCCCGTCTAACACCTTGCCATATCATACAACCCGCCAAGCACTTTGCCCCACATAAGTCTATTTTTATGGAGGGCGGGACGTTTGAGTTGTTTGTTGTTTGCTTCTGAAATTCCAGCTGAAAATAGTGGAACTTGCTTTTTTTAAATTGTATTTTTTTTTAAAATTACCATTTGTGTATATAAATATTGTTGTTTTGTCTACTTGTCAGGCGTCCTACCTACTAAGGATCAAAATAGATTTTCAAGACACCAACTTCACTTTCTATTACTCAGGGTTTAGATTAGGCAGTGAAGAAGAAAGCTACAGACTTACTTTAGGCATTACCGATAGTGCTTATAAAGATCTTCTTGAACACAATGGAATGAATTTTTCCACTTATGACAGAAGTGACCCCAATGGTTGCGCCTGTTTCTACTCGTCAGGCTGGTGGTACAACTCATGTTTCAAGGTCAATCTGTTCGGAGACATGCAAAGCACAGAAAATTCGTTTGGTGCCATCTGGGAGTCTATCACTGGCTACGGCAAATCTCTTAAATTTACGGAAATGGCAATTTTGAGTCAAGGATAATTGTTTCAACATAGTCAAATGAAGCACTACGCATGCACTGACTCTGGTACATAACAACATTAGTCTATAAACATTGTCTAATTCAGTTTTACTCTTTTAAAAATTTTGATTTGTTTCTTTTGAAACTTTTGATAACAATTCAATGATCTAAATTGATGGAAATGATAGTGTTTTATCTTTGAATGTTTGTAATTTAAATTACAATGGAAAGTCTAAATTAAAGAGTTAATATTGCTGTCTAATGGTTTGTCCGTTTTCTTATCTCTAAAATCTTTAACAATTCCTCTATTAAGGTCGCACATCCATGCGTATAGTGATAGTGTAGTGACCAAAAATGTGTTTGTTAAAATTGAGTTAAACTACAGCTACTCATTAAAATAGTGTACATCCTGTATGCTTGTGGATCCAGAACTTTTGAGTGTGTCTGTGTGTGTGGGGGGACGATTGTTTTCCGATCCTTAACTCTAATGCACAGAGAGCGCTAACTCTATATATAAAGGAACACCACACACATATATGTATATGTAAATTCAAATATATGTATGTATATAAAAAAATAAAAAAAATAAAAATAAAAATAAAAAAATAAATAAATAAATAAATATATATATATATATATATATATATATATATATATATATATATATATATATATATATATAGTAGGGGTGCACCGCATAGTGCTTTTTGATATCCGGCCGGAGTCGGATGTGACCGGATAGTAAAATTTGATATTCGACCGGAGCCGGAGCCGGATACCTAAGTGTCTTGTAAATAGCTTGTGTTGCTGAACATTTTACGAAACTTTAAATCACATACCTCTATTGGTTGGTATTAATTTTTTTTCCTTTAATATACTTTATTGTTTCAATCTCTGTTACTGATTGATGTATTCAAGCTTAAAAGTATTTATACAATCTGTGTAGCATGAGTGGGTCTGTGTGTATGTACGATGCCACCAAAAGTAAAGGATGTGTGTAGGAGGGTCAATGTAAAATATGTTAGTATATATTTAACTAGTTACTAATGTAAATCTCTAATAAATAAAGAGCAATCTACCTTGTATAGTGGTCCGATGTATGTGTTCATGAATTTCAGACCAACAACAAGATCAGATAGACGTAGTGCACCTACACATGTAGCACAAGTGTAGTGTGTGTAGTTGTTTGTGTTAACCATCACGCATTGTTTTTTCCTTGGGCATACGGACGCAATAATGTTGGGTCGTCAGTCAAAAAAGATAACACATTGTCACGGTCAGTCAAGCATATAGATAAATTATACCCGTTCACTAGTTAGAGGTCAAGGGTTGTTGTTTTTTTTTACACTCCAGCATGTTGTTTCTTTGCTTGCTAGATTTAACTGCGGTACTATTGTTCAATTTTTATGCGGTTTTAAAATTTACTGTAAGGTTTTCGTTTTTTATTAAGTCAAAAGAATGAATTAAACAATGAAATTAGCTTTTTTTTTCTAAATATACACACGCAAACATGCACATCTTTGATTTATTTTATTGTGCAAAGAACGTGCGTAAGAAACTTTAAATGCAAAGAACGTATGTTAGAAACATCTTCCTTAATTATTACTTATTAATTATTTTATTCGTGATTTCAGTAACTGTTACAAAAGGGAACGATAATAAGCCTAAGGATGTCAGGTGTTTAAAAGTCGTCCTAGCCTGATACACAGTGGCTAAGTACGCATCTTAAGTAAAAAAAAAAGCAATAACAAGGAGTTACTTGACTGTCACAAATTATTAAGAATATCGCTATTAAATCAAGACACAATCAACTGCAGGAGTAAAAGTAAAGTTAACACGTTACAAAATGTATTTAACCGTAATATTTATTGACAGTGTAATTTCCTTTGTTAGCAAGTTGTGTTTTTTTTCATTCTGGCTTATAAATGGTAAATGCCTATCAATAAATTGGGTGGACCAAAGAGTTTTTTTTTCTACAAAATAATTGATTACTGGCTTACTGGGCTATATAATCTCGCGGTTTGTGTTCTGTGTAGCTAAAGGTCACTCGTTTAGGTGCGTGTGATCTTTAGTCCAGCTTACTAGTTGAGATTTATATCCAAGTAACTCGGTACACTTGGAAAGTTGTGGCTCTAGCCCAGCCACGTGATTCAGTTTTTACTTCAAATAAGCAAACTCTTTGTCCGGTTACCCGTGTAGATGTTTGGCTTGAAGTCCAATCCACCCCCTCAATTAAGAATTACTACTAAGTAAACAAACCTAGTTCCCTCGTGTGACCTCTAGAGAGTGCTTACGTCCATCCTATCTGATTTGTGGTCACCTGTCAATCAATGAACTCAATGTGATGGGTTAAACAAATAAAAGGGGGAGGGAGTTGTTCATCTGGAAATATACCTGGTGACATTAGTAGGGGTGTGGCTCTTGTAGTCCAGCCCCCATAATAAAGATTAACTACTAAGTAAACAAACTCAGTTCTCTTAAAAGTGTGACCTCTAGAGAGTGTCAATACGCTGACATAAAACCTACGTCCGTCGTATTTAACTTGTGGTCACCTGCTATGAATAAACTCAATGTGATGGACTAAACAAATAAAAGGGGTGGGAGTTGTTCATCTCTACCTCTGGAGATATACCCACACAGCTAGACAGACGTCTGGTCAGCATGACGTAGTCAATTAATGTAGAATTTTAACATGTTAACTAACCTACTCAAAGGTCAAGACAAATAGAAAAAATGTGCCAGCAATTGCTACTCTGTACGTAAAGCGCATTAATGATTTAAAGTTTCATTTTTATTTATATTAACACGCTTTGTTTGGTGCATTTTCATAGTGGCTCTATTTTTAAGCACATTATTTTGTTTTAATATTAACATTAATACATTCTACAACAGACATTAATGGAATGAGGTCCCCTTTATGCATATTAAATAGGTGTACTTTTTACTTTCCGGTTTACTATCCGGTAGTGATATCCGGCCGGAGCCGAATGTCGCCGAAAAGTGAAAAAATGCCGGAGCCGGAGCGACTATCCGGTGCACACACACACACACACACATATATATATATATATAGATATATATAGATATATAAAGATAAAGATAGATATATACGATATATGTTTATAGAATATAGAATATATAATGTATATTTATGTATAATCATGGCATCCCAGGGGGTAGTGTCGAGTTGGGAGCCCTCCGCCACCGCTCCCCCTTGATCCTCTAGTGGTTCCGATCTTTGAAATGTAAACAGACATTTATTATTACAATTCAAAATGTATTTTCAATAAAACTTTCAAGAAACAAAAATGGTAATCATAATTTATTTAGATAATAAAACATAAGAAAAAAAGCTACATAATTTACAAAAATAATAGTGTTATGTTTAAAGCAGCCCCACGCTGCAGAGACGTAGATAGCAATGGGCGTTTGGTGCGGTCTGCACGTGGCAAACGCTTCCCCAGTTTGAATGAAATTACTATTCCACTTAGCTTTTCAGTAATACTATACATGGTACAAAGATGAACAGACACAAAATACTGTATTTGAAATGTAAACTAAAAATTTATATATTTTGTTACTTTGAAAATCTCAAATATTCTTTATGTTTAATTAAATATAAGCTGTAGACCAGATGAAATCAAATTTACTAGGTTTGTCTTTATCTCTGAAAGCAATGCACTTTTAAAGGCCAATAAAATATGCTGTCCAAATGCGTATTTGAGCACATTTAATGAAACCATTCTCTGAAGTTATGGAGGCGCGGTGGCCGAATGGTAAAACACTTGGCTCCCGAAAATAAGGTCTCTGGCTCGAGTCCTGATGAAGATCAGAATTTTTAATTTTGGAATCTTTATGGCATATCTGAGTCCAACATCCTCCAGTGGGTACCTGACATTAGGTGAAAAGATGCAAGGTGAAAAAGGGTTAGGGTGAAAGAAAGAAACACAGAGCAGAATTTATTCCTTTGGAGAGGATTGTTTAAGAAATAATCACGCCAAATTATTAAATTTTCAGATCGAAATCAATTTCAGTAGTACAGCTAGCAACATTGCCAAAAAATGAATTCGTTTGAAAGAATCTACAAAGGTTTATAGCAGTTTCTTTAGAAACCTCCGAGCTTCCAAAAACAAGGACCTGTTGAGCTTTTGAAAGAAATTTCAGCTAAATGATTTAATGCCGAATACCTCTTGATTCGCGTATTTCTGACTATCGCGGTTAGTGTGGCTACATGCATGCTACGTTTTCAATACTAAAGTTTATCAAGAATTACTTGCAATCAATGATGACAAATTTAAGGATTTTCATTTTTGTCAATTAAATAAGAACAAGTGTAATAAAATGAATTGTAATAGATGTTTTGATAATTATACAATTAAGATTCATATTTAGTATTTTTCTGTATAACTGATTTTTGTGTGTGCAAATTAGCTATACTTTAACTATGAATATTTTTGCAAAAAAAATTGTAAAAAATTATTTTCGCTGTATAGTGTACTTCTATATTGTTTTTTGAAGGATAAATGAGGTGCGGCCACGCCGGGCATTATTTACCCTAGCTCTGCCACTACCACGCTGGCAGTACCAGAGATTGACTATAAGCTTATGATTACAGTAAATGATGGTTAATGATGAGACTGCATAATTCAATAGTAAAAAAAAAAGAATCTTTAAAAACATGCAATTACTGAATCTAAACATTTTACATTTTTCTTTTAAATTTTACCAGCCACTGAGTTACACATTTTTCACTACAAAATCTTTCTCTCTCTATATATAATTCTCTTCATGTCTCAAGAGTCTGGACACGCAAGAAGTAAAGGAAATATCACTCTTTTTTCTGCAAGTCAGACGGACTAGAGTTACCAAAAAAAAAAGAGGGGGTGGGAGAACAAATAGTATTCACTTTTCACAAAATAGCAGGGTCGGACTTAACCGTTGTGACCAAGAAGTCATGGAAAGATTCCTCTTTTTCATGTCTACCCAGCAGGTAATTTTAGCGGTCTGCGAAAAAAAGAGAGGAGGGGAGAAGAACAAGTAGTCTACTCTTTTCACCCGTCACTAAAAAGCAGGGCCGAATTTAACCATTGTGGGGCCCTATGCAAAACGGAATTAGCGGGTTCCAGTTTGGGTAGGGATACGGATTATAGGTGAAAATTAAGAGTTTGTATTAGAAAATAAATTCGTCTTTGCATTTTATTCATTCTTTACTACATACAGAACTACTTTATAAGCCTTGCGTCATAAGTATGTCATAAAAATTCTATTTCCTATATAGATCACCTCAATAGCAAGAATTACCAAAGGTTTCAATCTATATACGAGAATTGTTGAGCTCAAGTTCATTAGTTTAAGGCGCGAGAAGGTTGTTTCACCAGATTCCAAAATTACGGGATAATGCCGTTTTTTTTTATCGCTTGTAGGATTGTTATTTTTCCATATTGAATGACACTTCAAAATGACATTTTTTTTTATATATTTAATGAGATTTTTATGAGGTTTCAAAAGATTTTACTAATTTCCGGATATTTCCAGGACTTTTCGTATATTTTGCAATTTCAGGTGATTTCAAAGAGCGCCTTGGTAAATCAGAAGGCTGCGGGAAATCTGTTAAAACTTATAAAATGGTTTAATTTGATAATTTACACCTAGAATTAGCGCGGGTCCTTTAAAAGTGTGGGGCCCACTGCGGCCGCATAGGTTGTATTAGCCTAAGGCCGGCCCTGCAAAATAACGCGTATGCTACACCGTGAGTCGACTAGTAAAAAAAAAGACTCTTACACCTAAAGTCGGGACATTTATTATGGTAGTTTATTCCTTTTTACAAAATATATTGGAAAGCATTTACGACTTAAAGTCATATAACCATTCTTATTCTTTAAATTTCACTTCATTTCAAATTTCTTTTCTAAAACAATGAAGCCCCACTGGATATAAACTCTTACAGGGCATGTTGATTTATGTGATGAAAAATAATTTCGGATTTGAGTTCTACGTTGTACTGTCAAATAAGCTTGCGATGAGATAAAGAACAAAACGTGTAATAGTAATGACAATCTTGTGTTGTATGTTTAATGTTCCTCGTCCTCATCTTCAGGCGTGTTTTTCTGCGCATGTTGATAAAGGTTGAACATAGAAAAACCTACAGCGGCTATGGCTCCAATGGGCCCAGCTAGTAGAAAACCAGCAGATCCTGATGCTGCTCCAAGACCAAGAACTGCAGTTTGAGTCTAAATATAAAAGATATACATTTTTAATTTGTGGTTTGTAAATCTAACAAGAAAAACTAAAAAAAACAACTTAAAAAGACAAAGCTTATATTACCAATGTATCAATTAGTTTGGAACAGTTATGAGGTTAAAATAGTAATAGATCTAGCCCAGAAATGGACAAACTACGAGAAGGAAGAAGAATGTACGAACATTATAACTACATCTACACTAATGTTTTTAAAATTTTAACTAAAACCGAAACCAGACAATTTTATCTTTATTCAGCTATGTGAATGCGATCTATGTACAGATAAATTCCATGAGGAAATGTTCAAAGCTGTCTGTGATTGAATGGAACATTATGTGAAAATAACTTGAGTCATTACATTCATTTCACTGCTCATTTAATTATTTCCCTTTTTTTCCAATACAACTTTTTTTCTTTCTGTCTTCTTCTACATATTACATTAAATTATTGCTATTAATATTTTATCATTACATCTTACATGCTGTTATTACATCTTCCAAGTTTATGCTGTTATTTCCAAGTTCTTACATCTTACCTGAGAGCTTTGTTTGCTGTCATATCTACACCAATTCACAAAATGTTCACAGTTTTTGTAAAGTGTTTGATACTGGATAAGTCCTAATTTAGACCTGGCCCTTTTTACTACAATCGGTCCAGGCAAGGCTCTGTGTTAAACACAAAGTACACATTGTAATATAAGAAAGTAACAAAAAAAAAATTCTAAGTTCACTACCTGAATTTCTCTTTAATTTTACAAATCTCAATACCAAGATCTGTGTTGGCCATAAGAGGTGCGAGGAGTGCGAAGGAAAGTGGGACGATTTTTTAAAATTCTCATCACCATACCCGAACAGAATTTAAAGTTGATCATAGTTACCAGGGAGAGGGAAGTCCTGCTAAAGTCAGTGTCATCACACAATGAAAAAAAACACAAGCACAACAGCATAAAGAAACAAGAAACGATCAAGATAGATACAAGGAGAAATGTCACATAAGAATTGAAATAGAAACAAAAAGGATGAATAGGATCAATACGCATACAACGTAATACAATTGCAGATATAGCATACACAACATAAGCAAGACATAGAAAGAGAGACAAGACAGAGACATTTTGACAGAATAGGTAAAGTTGGACAAGACAGAGACATTTTGACAGAATAGGTAAAGTTAGACAAGACAGAGACATTTTGACAGAATAGGTAAAGTTAGACAAGACAGAGACATTTTGACAGAATAGGATAAGTTAGACAAGACAGGCACAGGTTGGCAGAATAAGTAAAGTTAGACAAGACAGAGACAGGTTGGCAGAATAGGTAAAGTTAGACAAGACAGAGACAGGTTGGCAGAATAGGTAAAGTTAGACAAGACAGAGACATTTTGACAGAATAGGATAAGTTAGACAAGATAGGCACAGGTTGGCAGAATAGGTAAAGTTAGATAAGACAGAGACATTTTGACAGAATAGGATAAGTAAGACAAGACAGGCACAGGTTGGCAGAATAGGTAAAGTTAGACAAGACAGACACATGTTGGCAGAATAGGTAAAGTTAGACAAGACAGACACAGGTTGGCAGAATAGGTAAAGTTAGACAAGACAGACACAGGTTGGCAGAATAGGTAAAGTTAGACAAGACAGACACAGGTTGGCAGAATAGGTAAAGTTAGACAAGACAGACACAGGTTGGCAGAATAGGTAAAGTTAGACAAGACAGACACAGTTTGGCAGAATAGGTAAAGTTAGACAAGACAGACACAGGTTGGCAGAATAGGTAATGTTAGACAAGACAGACACAGGTTGGCAGAATAGGTAAAGTTAGACAAGACAGGCACAGGTTGGCAGAATTGGTAAATTTAGACAAGACAGACATTTTGACAGAATAGGTAAAGTTAGACAAGATAGGCACAGGTTGGCAGAATAGGTAAAGTTAGACAAGACAGAGACATTTTGACAGAATAGGTAAAGTTAGACAAGACAGGAAAAGGTTGACAAGAAAGGTAAAGTTAGACAAGACACACTGGATCAAGAAAAACAAACTTCAAAAAAAAAAAAGTGCTTACGTTTTTCTGGAGTTATTTGCTCGTTCAGCCAAATCGTTTTCAATCACGTCCATTAAAGGTTCTTCTTTTACATAGGCCGCTCTAGGGCCGTCAAATATGTTCGTTACTAGCTCTCCAGTTGGAGTCAGTGAACCACCACCTGAGCCTACCGTTATATGAACAAGCATGCCGTCACCTAAAATGAACAAAACTTGGAATAAGACAAGTAAATATATGACTTACTCGGAAGCCATTATCTTACGGATAGTTTGAGTACTTCACCAATCGGAACATAAATGAAAAAAAAAATAGATCAAACTTTACTTTAAAATAGCGACATTACAATAAGTTGTTAACTATTAGTATGAACATTAAAATAGGTTCAAGCATAAAGAATTGACAATACTTTTTTAAAAAGACAATACCTTCCTTATGCAACTTATTGTTTTTCTCTTAAAAATTAATGAATGTTACATTTTTAAATATTTTTCACCCCGCCCCTTCACCTTTCTCTCCGAGAAAGAATCCTCGTTAAGCGTTAAATGTAGTACATTTTTTAAAATATATTCCACTGATAAGCATTTATATCTAGACTTAGAAGCAATCCAAAAAATTTTCTAGCAGTCTTGTGAATCATTTTTACATAAGACCACAGATGTAATACACATGAATGTCTATTTTTTAAAATCTCTTTACTGAATACATACGAGGATTCCTCATAACGTAGGCTCCAATACATTTAATTTTTCAATGCTTATATTTTAATTTACTATAAAGGTCAAACCAGTTAACAATGTGTGGGTGATTAACTAGTATTTATTTCCCAAACATATACGTAAATTGTCAAAATTCTAGAGCCATTTTCGAGGTCTGTTTCCACCCACCCACTGTCCGTTCACCCAGCACATTTTGCAATCAAATAAAAGGAATGGTAAAAGTTTTTCTAGACGTTTTATAATTCTTGGTGAGCTGAAAGGTGGTCGACATAACAGAGGTGCCCCGCAAAAACACTTTAAAGACCATCTTAGGCGCCAACTTACCTTAGCTGACATAGAAGAGATCTCTTAGTTGCATGCGGCCTCAGGACGAGACAGCTGGAGGTCACAGCTGGAGGTCACTTACAGAGTCCGCGGGATGCACATTTGAGACCAAAAGAAAATCTGCTGCCGAGGACAGACGCAGACGGCGAAAAGAAAATCTAAATCGACCACCTGAGGGCGATGGTTATGCTTGCGTTAGTTGTGGCAAAATATGAAAGTCACAGCTGGGGCTGCGCAGCCACGGGAAATACAGCATTCCTAATTAATCTTCTGACTTGTAGACAAGTCTTATTATTATTATTATTATTATTAATATTGTTAGTATTATAATTCTTGCAACTTTAAAAGACAGCTAAAGAGATTTTAAAGCTAAAAAAGAATCACTTTATTCTACTTACCAACATAGATTCCCCAGTGTGTGAACAGCTTTCTTGATATTTTGACTATATCACCTGGTTCCAGGTTAGTAAATACTTGAAAATTGTGGCACATAAGTAGTTCCTTTTGATTAAGGCTGACATTGCTTGCGTTGCTACCAAGTGTAAAGAACTGTTTAGAAATAGCGAATTATAAAGAAGAAAATATTTAGTGTACAAAATTACAATATCTGCCAGGGGACTAACACAAGATTTGTATGTAATACAATGAAAGACCAGAATTGGTTAAAGCCTACTTTCATCATGTTAAGTTAATGGGAAGCTGCGTCATAGTCAAGCGCAAGGCTCGTTTGAAAGGGCCAATCAAACACTAGAGTTCTACATACCACGTGATGCCATGTTTGTCGTTCAATCAAAAAGAGAAATAGGATCGTCATTTTTGCATAGCGAATAAATCTCAAATATTGAAACAGAACAACAGTTTAAGAAACTGTTAATACTACTACTAAAACAAATTATCTGAAGAACTTACAGACTTTAGAATTTCATGTCTGCACCAGTAAATAAAATGTTCACAGTTTTTAAACTTTGATTCATATTTTCTAATGCCTAACTCAGATTTAGCTCTGATGACAGCCGACTCCCGCAAAGATTTGACATCATAGCCTCTAAGAAGATGAAAAACGATAATTGTAAAATTATATAAATATATACGTCTATTTTCATAACAAACAAATCAAATAACGTTAATTTTAATATACAGGGAAGAATTGGTAAAAAAAAAATATTACAAGGAAAGTTTATGTACACCATTAAATCATAGGTGGTCCGATGTGTCTGCTTTTCTGTGAGCAATGTAATAAAAATATGTTTTCAGTGTACAGTACGTGTGTAGTCAATGATACTCAAGACTACCCTACGATTTTTTCATTGCGCGTTATGCAATAGTACACGTGTTTGCTTCATGTTGAGTAGTCAGAGAAGAAAAAAAAACACACTAGCATAGTTAGTTAAGCATGTAAATAGACTGTGTGTCTGACTGATTTTGACAATATGGCCAGAAAGACCTACGACATAGGTCTAGTGTACTTTAGTGTGTCAGTCATTATGACAAGACCACCTAACTTTTTTTTTCCTTTCGCTTAACGGTTATGCAATAGTGTTAGTTATATGTTCAGTGGACAGACAAGAAAATAACAGATAGGCAAGCATGTATTTATATTGAAATAGTTAAACAAATCAATTGTTTCATTAAACTCCAACAATTTAGTTTCTATTTCCTTGGTTACTACATAAAAGTTCCCCTTTCAGACCTTGTGGTCTATAGGGCAGATGATGTAAAGGTCATCTGTTTCTGTGGCATACGGTTAACGAGGGTGTCATGTGGCCAGCACAACGACCAACCGCCTTTACTTTTCCCCAACTAATGTCAGGTACCCATTAGAGCTGGGTGGACTCAGAGGCGCCCGAAGATCCGAAATTAAAAATCCCAGTCTTCACCAGGATTCGAACCCCAGTCTCCGGTGTACAATATCTGTCAGTTTACAGTTAGCTGTATTTCGTTGCAATTCAGCCACCGCGCCTCCTGGTTACTACATATCAATGTGAAATTGTAAATCAATTTTATATAATGACATTTTAAACGTTACCGGTATAAGTACAAGTTAATATAATTTACAAAAAAAATGTACCCTTCTTTTTTAAAGGTTTTAATTCAATGCATGAATACAAGTACACATGTTTATTTAGACATTTTTTTATAAATGTTTTTGTGCAATAAAGTTTATGTTTCTTACTATTGATTTTGTTATGGATAAAAATATTACAATGTTAAAAGAATTGGATCGAACCGTAGGCATTAAGCGGATGATTAGCTAGAACGTCTGGATGACACCCTCCCCACCCTTTAAAATAATTGAAAATTTTTTATAATTTAATTAATTTCTTTTAGTTTAGTTTAACTATATTTTCAAATTTGTGATTAAATTTTAGTTTAATTACTTTATTTTAGTTGAAACTTAGTTTTAGTTTAACTTTTTGAATTTAGTTTAGTTCCCATCTTTATATCACTATATATATTGTTACGTATTTCTGTATCTTCTGGCTAAATGTAGCCTACTAGTAGGGACACAAATATAAACACTGCAAAGAACTTGACGACTCAACTTTCAGTTTCATATAACTTTAATGACTATTAACTCTAACAATTCGTCAATGTAACATGTAGCGTAGAAGACTGTACAATATCTGTCAGTTTACAGTTAGCTGTACTTCGTTGCAATTCATCTCTTCTCAACTAGCATCGAGCCATATTCCACAGAACAGACCAACTACACACTTCCCAGTGTCGCTCCAGGTCTCCCAAAGCTGAAACAAGTCGTACTCAAGTCTACCGAATCAGAGCCGTACACGTCTTTCATCGACTGTAATGGCTCAAGTCCACTGTAGTTCGCTGTATAGACTTAAACGACAGTAGTCCACTCCAGTTAACTCTTCCCTAGTTAACTTGATTCGAGTCGTACACATTTCTCTTCCACTGTCTCGCACAGTAGACAACAGTAACGAAGACTGTACCGACGATTCTACCTACGACTCCATACGACTCACTCATGACTGACTTTCACATTAACTCTCTGGCTTATATAGAGTCCTGAATCGCTCCTCCAATATTGCAAAAACACTGCTTGTATCTTCTGGAATAACACGTGAGGAATCGTCACATCCTGTCTTTATTTATACATGTAGATTCCAGAGAAAACTGGCTGCTGTGTCATCTCGCCGGGGTCATACGTTGACCTCTACCTATTGCTGTTCATTTGTAACAATATATATATATATATATATATATCATCTTAAATGACCTCTAAAAACTTGTCCAACTCCTGGCTGTCACGTGTGGTTGAGATATTGGGTCAGGGGAAAGAAAAGAAAAAAAAAGTTGAGAAACTGGCGCCTAAACCAGTAAATTTTGGGCTTCATGGGCTTATTAGCCTTAGCATACTACGAACCTAGGAGAAAAAAAACTCGATTTTAAACCTCTGCTGCCTTGAAGCTATAGCCAAACATGAGAAAAGCTAAGAGTCAACCCTGAAGATTAATCGAGAGCCGGTAACCCTTACGCAGCTTGCATTACACAGAGCCAGCGATGCCGCTGATACCAAACTATATCGGCACTTTCTGTTTCATTAAATAGATCAGCAACATGGTGAGAAACTTGTGTGGGCGACATCTTTCAAAATAGAACTGAAGCCTAGATTTACGTGTCACTTTCATAAGAACATTCAAGTCTTCTCGCAAAAAGATGTACAAGTCAGTTCTTCTTATCTCCTCTATGTACGTATGTTTAGATTCAATGTAATTTGAGAGATTGATCCACAGTGATCAGTTATGTCCGTTTATTCTCTTGTTATCTTTAATTTTTTATACGATTTATCTGCAATTTTTCTAATTTACTATCTGAGTTTCATTGATTCGAATTCCATTTATAAAAAAAAACAACTTTTTTCGTTATACAACTAAAACAAAAGACATGTTGATTTAAAATTGTTGATCCAAGGACTGAAGTCTAATATCTTACTGTTTAGTTTCCAAAGTTCTAATGATCTTGGTCTAAAATATTTATTCTTTCAACAGGAGATCATTACGTCTGTGATTTACCGTAAGTGACTGAATGCAATGTATACTTGTAGAACTTACTCATAGGGAGACAACTTCTGATACGTTACATCTACCAATTGATATTTTGAGACTGACAAGAGTGATTCCTCTTTAATCACAACTTCATAAATCTCTCCAACAAGATTCCTTCTCACTTCGTCTAAATGGACGACATTGCCTTTACCTGAAGAGAGAAGTTCAATTCACACAAATAAAAAGATCTGTAAAGCTCTTAACTTCATAAAATTGAAATCCCTAATATGAAACTTGGTTTTGAGACAAAGAACTATTAAATTACAGTAATTAAACAGATACATAAAGAAATATATATATTTAAAAATGCAAAGCTTATAAGAAGTGTAATGGTATCAATTAGTTTAGATCAGCCATGTACTTATGTGTATTATTGACCTAGACCTAATAACTCTGTGCGATTAGAATTTTTTTTCTTTTTGATTAACTGTTAGGGTTCTCAATGCACTATGATCTTATCACTTCTCTAGACCAGTTGTGAAAGGGGGAAGGAAGAAGGGGTGAATGTTTACATGATCGTTTTTTAATGCATAAAAAAAGTTCACTCATGGCTAAATGGGACTAATTGAGCTTATACCACCACACCTGTCAAGTACGATATCTTTCCCTTGTTAAAAATACCAAACAAAATAGTTAATTACCAATAGTTAATTCACTAATTGGCTAATTCTTTTTATTGATTCTTGTGTTGTCAGGTAAAAGAAGTAAATGTGCACAATTTCATCCTAATCCGAGATTGGGTGTATGAGAAAAAACGTGTCTAAACTTTATACCATACAGACCAAACTAAGAAACCTGACGATGTTGTGCTGGTGTGAACAGTAGTAAAAAAAAAAATTATTCCCCTTTCAGATCTTGCGATCTATAGGCAGATGACGTAAGGGTCATCTGTTTCTGTGACCCACGGTAAACGAAGATGTCATGTAGCCAGCACAATGACCAACCTCCTTTACCTTTCCCCATTAATGTCAGGTACCCATTAGAGCTGAGTGGACTTAAAGGCGCTCAAAGATTCCGAATTTGAAAATCCCAGTCTTCACTAGGATTCGAACTCGGGACCCCCGGTTCGGAAGCCTAGCGCTTTATCGCTCAGCTACCGCGCCTCCCCTGACCTAACTGAAGACTTGTAATTGATGTAATTTTTTTGGATAGGCTCAATCTCTTATTCGAGTCCTCTATAAATATGCCGTACTGTAATTCCGCAAAAAAAATGCAGTTTACAAGATTATTATTTGTTTTAAATTATGTCTAACTTATAATGCATACTAAATAGATTTTTTCTCTTTTAAAAAAAGTAAACATTAGTTTGTGTGTAGGCCTACTTGGTAAAACAGAACTTACATAACTTAACAATACAAATATAAAAACAAAAATTTTTGACAAAAAATCTACAACTGTTTGCATAAATGTGTTAAAAATATAAAATAATGTTGTACTCCCCTAGTAAAGAGCCTGAAGTGTTTGAGTGTTTAATAGTTAATAGTTGTAAAAGGGGTGTATTTTTAAGGAAAAAACTGCTTGCATAAGTGATTTAAAAAATTAGATTTTTTCGCTTTCAGAAAAGAAAAAAGTAGCCTTTGCATCAAACCTTTGAATGGTCTAAAATATTTTGATGTCGGATTTTCACTATCTCTTCTAGTTTACGAGATCTAAACGGGACAGACGGACAGACATTTCGCACAAAACTAATAGCATCTATTCCCCTTTCGGGAGCCTCTAAAAACTGAACATTTATTTCAATTCAAAGACTCACCAATGTATATAGCCCAGTGTGTATGTGATCGGCCATTTACAGATTGTATAATTAACACTACATCACCAGGCTCCAGAGATTCTAATATTTTGATGTTGGCTTTCTCAGTGTCGATGTCCTGAGCTAACTGGTTCATATGCCAAGACATCCTTACGGTCTTGTCCAAGTGGTCTGCAGTTTAAATGTCAGATCAGTGACTGTAGCAAAACAGTTTAGAAAGAAATCTTTATTGTTTAGTTTAGTAGGGCGTACATACAAACACCGAAGGTCTATTTAAAGTCTATCATGTGTACATCTTTTGAAATTAAGTGATCATAAATATATCTGAAAGTAGTATTAAAATGTTAATCTAGAACAATAGATCATGTGCCTCTCACACTTTTAAAAAGTTACCGTAATTCTTGTAATATTCGACTTCTAATTTTTCTAAATAAACTGACCACATATACAATATATCAAAATAAAAAAAGGAACTTGATCATTTCTGTAATTGAAACTTAAATCGTATTGTTTAACAATAAGTAATAAATATATTACATAAGTAACATTAACAGTTTAAAACACTGTTATTAAAAAAAGCCATTATTGAAATGATTTAAAGACGTAGCTATTTAAAATACTATTCTTTATCTTTTTTATTTTACAGTACTCAAGATAGCAGTGATAGCTTAACAGAATAAAGATTAAGACATTCAATAAATATAATGTTTGGGTATTCTTAGAAGAAAGTTGCTTTTACTTTCATTTTCGCTTCAATTTTCCTGTACGGGTTTGTGTTTATCATTTGCATTCATTGAATTTCGCAATTCAACTACTTCGTTAAAAGCATTTAGTCAAAGAAGACGCAGGTTAATTTGGGTATCAAGTGAGACGGCCGAACCAGGCATTGTATTTGAAGAAGGCTCGCACTTTAACCCCTCTTCCCTAGTGCTATTATATATAGCATGGAATGGGTTGCCTGAGCTAGCCAGAAAAACCAGTGACTTGGAAGAATTTATGTCATTGGTTAACATGTATGACTAAAGTAGATGCATGACGCATAGGATGTAATCATCTTCTTTTTTAAAATAACGTCTGTATTATATAAGATAAGAAGATAATGAGTTTGTTAAATTACAAATAGGACAATTTCTCCTCAAATCAATGTCTTTGGTACTAAATTCATTTCATTTAACAACTGTTAGGGAAAGCGCTCGCGGATAGTCGATCTTAGGCCTCGCGTCTTTCTGAAGACACCTCGGGGAACAGGTGAATGAATTTGATAAATAGTTTATCTACCTACATGCGTATATGTGGGTGTGTAAGGGTTCTATACTAATGGCGATTATTCAACATTTGACTAGAGTTGTGCATTTTAGCACCGAAACTTGATCAGTTGTTAAGAGTTTTGAGAGCATTAAGCAGAGGGAAATAGTTCACGAACATTGGCTCTTACTGAATTTGAAACTGTCAGGTAGAGTTGTCCTACTGCACTTAAAACTGTCAGGTAGAGTTGTCCTACTGCACTTGAAACTGTCAAATAGAGTTGTCCTACTGCACTTGGAACTGTCAGGTAGAGTTTTCCTACTGCACTTGAAACTGTCAGGTAGAGTTGTCCTACTGCACTTGGAACTGTCAAATAGAGTTGTCCTACTGCACTTGGAACTGTCAGGTAGAGTTTTCCTACTGCACTTGAAACTGTCAGGTAGAGTTGTCCTACTGCACTTGGAACAGTCAGGTAGAGTTGTCCTACTGCACTTGGAACAGTCAGGTAGAGTTGTCCTACTGAACTTGAAACTGTCAGGTAGAGTTGTCCTACTGCACTTGTAACTCGTAAGGCCATTAAACGTCAACAAGAGCTCCCTCTCACCGGCCTTAATGAATAGTATACTTATCGTATACAATATTCTGTCTGGCGGGGGTGGGGCTCGTTGAGATGTCCAAAAAGGTTCGATATAAAGCCCTTTTATGAGCCTTTGACCCAGAGGAGGATTATATCCCATGGCGAGGATGAGGTATTGGCTCTTCGCCGACCCCTCTGTCTGGAGACCCCATCAACTAGATGATAATTTAATCACATCCGTTTGTTCATGGGTCACGGCACCTTAAGCCAACGCAATGGGTTCCCCCGACCCATGTGAGGCCTGAGGCTGAGCCCAAGAGGGGACGCTTCATATTCCTATAAAGTACAATTGCATTCCGTGGGAGGGCGGCTGAATGGTGCAATGAATGCGGAAGGTTAGTAAGCCTTTCTCGCATCCTCACCACATGCAAGTACACTCGCTAGAGCATAACTGTGGTAGCTCACTGGGAGCTCACTGGGAGCCTTGTTTGCTCTCGTTTTGGCCTTTTCGCTTTCCCGGGCGGACGTTTCCGCGGAGGTGCCACGCTGAGGCGACGGGAGGGGGGTCAGACTCGGGGTTAAACTCGTGTTTATTTTGACGTTCCAGTAACATGGTTACTCCAAACTCTAGGACTTTCTCTACCAGGCTAATCGTGCGGGACACGCCATTTATGCCACGGCCTCAAAATAGACGGCGCCTGAATTTTGACAAAGTTTGTGGGAGCTCTTTTACAATCTCGCACAGGCAATGAGGATGCTCTCGCACCTTCTTAGGCACTCCCAATGGAGTTTTGTTTTGCTACCCTTTAGGCCTAATCGTCCCCTCACACGATCAATTCCACCCGGGCGCCACGAAGAGGCAGAGAAGCTAGCTTGGCTATTACTGAATAAAACAGTGGCGTAGGTTCAAGAATATGATGTACGACAGAAAGAAACCTAGTCATCGTGAAAGACTCAGTACATTCTGAAAAAGGCGTTGCTGCTATGAAATAAATAGTGCCATGACACTTATTGCTTAATGAAAAATTAAACTTTCGGGTGTTTTATTTTAATGAAGAAATATTTTATTATATAGATTAAATTGAAAGAGCAGAATAAACTTACTGAAGTGCTTCTATCATTAAGAAATTAAATGACACTAAATACAATTAATTTTTATTCGAAAGTTTATATAGGGTGTTTCACTTTGATAAACAAATATTTATAATTTATTTCTTTAATGCAAATATGTATATTTCAAACACAAGAATGTGTAAGAAATGATGAATATTTAGTTAAGTAGTTAAGTTCCCCTTTCAAACCTTGCGATCTATAGTGCAGATGATGTTCTGTTTCTTTGGCAGACGGTTCACTAGCAAGGTGTCATGTGGCCAGCACAACGACTAACCACTTTTACTTCTCCCTATCTACTGTCATGTACCCATCAGAGTTGGATGAGTATAGAGGCGCCCTAAAAATCCCGAAATTAAAAATTCCAGTTTACACCGAGATTCAAACCTAGAACCCTACGTTTGGAATCCAACCGCTTAACCACTCAGCCAGCGCGCCCCCTAAAGATCAACATTGACTACATATAATTTTATGTTCATCAAATGTTGAGAAGTTGATATCAAGTTTCTATTTTTAAGTAAGGATAGCACATCAACAAAAAATTATTAATTACAGTTCCCCTTTAAGACTTTGGGATCTATAGGGCAGATGATGTAAAGGTCATCTGTTTCTGTGACCCACGGAAATCAAGGGTTTCATGTGGCCAGCACAACGACCAATAGAATAAAATTGCGATTTTTATTTCTTTTTGTGCATCTACTACATGTCGCGTGCGCATGAAGATTTCTTTCTTGTTAAAGAATTTTGATTTTTTTTAGGCGTATGAATTAATTTGTATTTCGAGAATATTGTGTGTGGTTGACGCACTAGCGGATCCAGAACTTTTGCAGGAGGCGGGGGGTGATTTTTTTACAAACCCTAACCCTAACGCCAAGTGAACCCTAGCCCTATGTAAAACACACACACACAAAGAAAAAAAAATATGGATATATGTGTGTACGAGAGAGAGAGAGAGAGAGAGAGAGAGAGACAGGGAGACAAATAAAAATTGTTTTATTACAATTAGAGCAGTATTTCGAAACGTTTGGGAGGAAAAAAAAAAGCAGTTAAAAATTACGTTGGTGGCCCTTCCATTGACAGCTAAAGGGGTTTAGGGGGAGCGCTGTAAGTTTTCCCAGCGATGTCGGTGCTGAGCCCTTACTCCAACCGTTTTCTTGCATTCTTTACAGCAGAAATGCATTCTCATGACATCTAGTGCTCATTTTTCATCCTATATATAAAGGCATATTTAAATTTTAGTTTGGTTTTATAAAACTCGGAATGGGAAACTTTTAAAGATATGGTGGTACATAATTATATAGGCTGGTATTGATGTTACTTATTGAAAAATTATACATAAGTAACATTTGGATATTAAATTGAGAAATTTAAAAAAAAGTCAGAGATATATTTCAGTCCAACTTTCTGTTGGAAGAAGGAGGGAGAAAAGTGCTAGTACAAGTCAACCATCTATTGGGGAGAACATTACAATACACAGGGTGTAAAAAAAAAGGGGAGTAGGGGCCAGAGAGAGGCAGAGAAGTAGGAGAGAGACACAAAACGAAGATAAAATGTGTGCGAGAAAGAGACTATATGAGCGAGCATTCTCTTATCTTATATATTACAGACACTACTTCAAAAAAGAAGATGATTACGTCCTACTCGTCATGCATTCATTCATGCATATTAATCAATGACCTAAATTCTGCCAAGTCACTGGTTTTTCTGGCTAGCTCAGGCAACCCATTCCATGCTCTAATAGCACTAAAGAAGAAGGAGTATTTGTACACATTTGTCCTAGCCTATGGAATGAGGAATGTGCCTTTATTTTTGTGTCTTTCTGAGTATCTCTATTAGATTTTGGTTCAGTGTTTTATGTATCATTGCTACTTTATTTGGAGTGTTAGGGTTAGGGTTAGGGTTAGGGGTTAGGGTTAGGGTTAGGGCAAAAATCAACGTAGCTGGTGTGTAAAGATTGTTAGCTTGGTGCTTTCTCTATTTGTTTAGCCAAGTCTGCAGACTTCTTGAACTCTCCAATTTGAAATCCCAGAGATGACACCCTGCAGCTTATTCGCGAAGGTAGCTACGCCGATTATTTTTAACGAATCTCATCTCAATTGTTAATACCGAGAACAATTTTTCCACAGATGCGTCATGGACGGTACCTATGTTATGCAGTGAACTAAACTACACTGTAAATTTACTCTATGCTGGAAACCAGAGCTATGTTTTGTTGTGAAGTTATGACGACAGCCTAAACCTTTCTATAACATTAGACACTGAAATTTGTGTTTGCATTCATTTATAAATTTTAAAACAAAAGTAAATGTTTTTGGTAAGCAATCCGTAAATTATACACTTGAAAAGACACACTTACGTTAGGCGTAATATATATGTTTTGAAAGAAATTTTGTTAATAAAAAAAAAGTTTCTATAAATATTAGAAATAAAAAGTCCTTTTTATTTTAGTGTGGAATAGAAAACGGTTTGCATTAAAATTATTAAAAAAAACAGACTTGGATCTTATTTTAAGAAAGTTGTAAATTAATAGTTTTTAACATCTAAACAACAAGAGAATTTTTTCTATGTCTTTATTGATTTCAAGAAAGCTTTCATTCGACTATGGCATGGGGCACTCTGGGCGACTAGGGAAAGTACAACATAAATAAAACCATAATAAAAGTTATCTAGAAGATGTAAAGCTGTACAAAGAGGCAACTAGTGCGGTGTACCTCAAAAACAATATTAGTGTAAACGTTCTTTGTGCGTTGATGTAGTATTATATTATTACACATGAGGCTGGTTACTATTAATGTGTCGAGAATGTCCTGAATGTGACAAAATATGCAGGTCGCAGCTTGGAATTTGTATATCAATTATTGACCAAATTTCGCGAACTGGCCACATAGTTTTACAAAGCTTATATCAATTCACTCTATCCGTGTGTCTGTCTGGCCAAAAGTTTGTACACGTTATTTCTCTGACGCACAATCAGGGATCAAGCTTATATTTTCTCCATTTTTTCTTTTACCTTACAACCCACGAATCAATAAAAACAATTAGTTAATTAGCTATTGGAAATAAATTACTTTGTTTGTATATGAAATAATGGAAAGAAATAGTACTTGACTGAAGTGGTGGTATAAGCTGAATTCGTCCCCTTTATAGATTGTCGTTTGAGGCTTGTTACAAATTTAATTAGATGACTGATTCAAACTAATTGATACACTTAATATGCCCATTTCTTTCTGGCTTGTTTTCAAGTCAAAGATTAATGAGCAGTATACTATTTCACTTGGTTACACAGCCTCATCTGCGACCTTTCCAGCACACAAAAAAAGTATATTTTAAAACAATAATTCAGAAAAGTGATCATTGTATTCTAGTTATTGAATGAATAAGTCATCTAAATAAGTTGAATGTACAAAATCAAAATTTCGGTTTTCAAAGTAATTCTCCCCCATCTTTACACCGACTAAGCCCGTTGGTTGGTTCCAAGGATTGTTTACTTAGCATTGGCCCCTTCCTTTTTTTTTACTTATAACAATAAAAATATCAAAGTTCACACCTACGCACTTCCCCATGTTATTCTTTGGCTAGCAATGTCTAAGTATATTCAACGCTGAATAGGACCGGCCCTTAAATTCGAGTATAAATTCTTACCCCTCCCCCCCCCACTTCTTCACCGTAGCAGATACATTTGTTTACAACATTGAACTATTCTTCTGCTTTTCAAATTGTATTCAAACTATTGGATATGGTATATAAACTCACTATGTCTATTTGTCTGGTACAATTTTGTAAACGTTATTTCTCCCACACTTTCGTGAAGCGAGACCGACATTTTCTTCTCTTACCTAGAGGGTGTCAAGGTGGGTTTTACGGGTTTATGTAGGCCATTCTATGGAATATAATGAACAGGGTTCTCCAGCTCAATAGGCTAATGCAGTAGACAAAAACAGCAACAGCAAATCAAGCTGCATAATAAGTGAATAGTGAACATTGTAGTTTAGTAACTCAATGAATAAGTTCTCCTTATAAGTTTCAATCTACAAAATCAAAATTTCGATGTATTGGAACGATCGTTGAACAAGAACAATATTCAATACTAAAGCATAGACTTATATATATATATATATTGTATCTAGACTGGACATGGAGATCTTTTAAAAGTACAAAAAAATGTGAATTTTTTAAAAAAGTTGAAACAAGGCGTTGTTTTGTAAAGTTGTTTTAGAACGTAAAGTTTTTTCAACCCTAACCTATGTAACATATAATTTAATTTTTAAATCTAGATCTAGTAATTGAACATATAAAAATTATCATTTTGTAATTTTTAGATACATAATCTAGAAAGATCTAGGTAATTAATCTATTTAAATGTACATAAAATGATTAAAATCAACAGACATGAATTATTTTGCTGAACTTTCATTAACGACACCCGTACCGAAATATCAACCTGATTTCTACATTTATGTGCTTGCGTAAAGGTAAAATAAGGACACAGTGAACTGCAGCGTAACCTGTTACGCGTAAACACACACAATATTCTTCTTGACAGAAAATCACGCCTAAGACTAGAACTGCTTTATTGATCCTTATAGAAATTTGCTTTGATTACAGGGACTCTATTCTCATATAAAGACAACACATTAGAAACATACACATAAGAAGAACAAGCGCAGAGCTCATTCAGCGACTACACACATGCATCTTGATCCTTTTCATGTTTCCTGATCAACGGTTGGCGTTGATATAGTCTGACCAAGTAAGGAACGAACGAATTTTTGTACCGCTCTGTTCTTGTCTTGATTGACAGTAGTCGCCCACTTCGTGACGACTTGTAGTTATGATGGAGCGGATCTTCCAGTATTTTTCTGAGACATTTTGTTCATAAAGTTAATTAAATATGGTAATGTGCGTGTGGCTTTTGATGCCCTTTATATGATGTTTTCTAGGCTGCGCAACAGTTTGGATGAAGCGTTGCCTTACCAATAAGTTATTCCGTATGTTATAATATTTTGCATAGTCGCGCCTTAAAACTTATCTAAGATCTTCTCATTTAGTTTCAAGCTATTGAGTTTGTATATTAAAAATGTACATAAAAACACAACTATAAGACAAGAAAGAGAACTTCACGCGCACACGACCGTAAGAACTTGGACTAGAACACTGATCTAAGTAAAGACTAGGGTAGAAGCAGAATATATTACTTTTAAACTATTTTGTCTCTGTAAATTATAAAACTCTTACAACTACTTCGGTTATTATAGTCTATTGTTCCAACGCTAATTGAGCATCATCTTTATTTCAAAATCGGTAATACAAGTACTGGGCTCTTCCATTTAGAAATGAAAATGATGTACTCTTGTGTTATGTAACATGCACAGACCTATGTAATGTTATAACTCTGCCATACGCACCGCCATCTAAGCTAGAAGGTGCGCACTGTGATAAACTAGACTGAGAAGGATGTCAACATTAGGAAGAGGAGAGAACGATTTCCACCCAAGTTGAGAGCCGAAGTGAAAAGACTGTGCCTAAGAAAGATGATGTTTTATGAACTTGTGATGTCGTGTAAATAAAGATATATGTGCCTCGTTGAGTTGCCTCACTTAAGTTATTACAATATCATAAAAATATAGTTTGGCGTAACATGAAAAATTATTTATCATGTTACAATATACGTTACACTAACATTCGAGTCAATGGACACATCAATGTGAATGTGTCTATATTTATAATTCTTAAAATCTCAAAAAAAAGTCTAAATAATTAAATTTTATTTTCAGGTACAACAGATTTAAATATGTTCCCATAACAGAGGAAGTTGATTTGGTAACATGCAACCCTCTGTTATTCGAACACCAAACGGTCGAGAGGAAACTGTCTCATTACGAATGTTAGTCCCTAGGGAGGAACAAAAAGTTATAGAAAATGAGAATCAGAGTAGAACAGAGCTTGATATTGGCTGCCCCGTCCAAAGCTCACCTCCCCAGGAATCAACCGACTGATTCTATCATGCCTGAAGAAACCACCAGCACCACCGAAGACATAGCCAGACAGTCCTAAACTCAAGCAGATGAAACTACACATACATACAAGAGGAGAACTAGGCCCAACTACAAAGTGTAAAAGCTCATCAGCTTACTAGAACTCTAATTTTGTTTATTTTACTAAATTCATTTGGCTTTGTAGACTTGACTTTAATGTGATATTTGATCAATCATGATATATTTTAATAAGCTGTTTGATTTACCATGTTATATCAACATGTTACATAATGTCATGCTATTCTTCATTGTTGTTTACTTGAATCTCTATTATTATTCTACACTTACTTAATTCTTTTATTGTTTATAATATTAAATAGCATAATTTGAACTGGGGGTGAATCTTATGAAAATTATATTCTGTATCGTTTATCGTTCATATGTTTACATGTGCTTCTAACTCGTCCGAAAGAATGTGTTCACGAAATGTGTGTTGTGTAGTCATTCAGTGTATTCAAGCCATACTATACAGACATGGTTTTTGACTCTCTTATCTTTATGTTTATAACATCTATTTATTTCTTTTGTTAGCTCACGATCTACTCTCTCTACTGATCTACTCTCTCTACTGATCTACTCTCTCAACTGATCTACTCTCTCTACTGAGCTACTCTCTCTACTGATCTACTCTCTCTACTGATCTACTCTCTCTACTGATCTACTCTCTCAACTGATCTACTCTCTCTACTGATCTACTCTCTCAACTGATCTACTCTCTCAACTGATCTACTCTCTCTACTGATCTACTCTCTCAACTGATCTACTCTCTCTACTGATCTACTCTCTCTACTGATCTACTCTCTCTACTGATCTACTCTCTCAACTGATCTATTCTCTCAACTGATCTACTCTCTCAACTGATCTACTCTCTCTACTGATCTACTCTCTCGAATGATCTACTCTCTCTACTGATCTACTCTCTCAACTGATCTACTCTCTCAACTGATCTACTCTCTCAACTGATCTACTCTCTCAACTGATCTACTCTCTCTACTGATCTACTCTCTCAACTGATCTACTCTCTCAACTGATCTACTCTCTCTACTGATCTACTCTCTCTACTGATCTACTCTCTCAACTGATCTACTCTCTCAACTGATCTACTCTCTCAACTGATCTACTCTCTCTACTGATCTACTCTCTCAACTGATCTACTCTCTCAACTGATCTACTCTCTCTACTGATCTACTCTCTCTACTGATCTACTCTCTCAACTGATCTACTCTCTCTACTGATCTACTCTCTCAACTGATCTACTCTCTCTACTGATCTACTCTCTCTTCTGATCTACTCTCTCAACTGATCTACTCTCTCTACTGATTTTGACGATAAAACTTCCCTTTTCGATATAACATCTAAAGCAAAATAGTCACGTAATTCCAAGATCGTAGTCAAGAGAAGTTACACATGTCTACATATGGCTGGGCTCCATTAATAAAGTGCAATGAATATTCATCTGCCGAAATTGAAAAGCACTAAATGTGGCTCTCCAAAGATGGTTAAGACGGATTTTAGGAGTTAGTTATAGTGATCGGGTCTAAATAAAAGAAGTCCTATGCCAAGGTTTGCGGGACATGTTCTCTGACAAATATGAATTATGCATAATAAGAGTGGGGAACACGCTCCTTGCCGCCTGTGGCTCCCACTGATCGACCTCCACCTGAACTGTCAAACCTCAGCTGCAGTGTTTCTTTTCGGGACGAAAGTGCTAAGACGGGGGCAATGTTATAACTCTGCCATTCGCACCGCCATCTAAGCTAGAAGGTGCGCACTGAGATAAACTAGACTGAGAAGGATGTCAACATTAGGAAGAGAAGAGAACGATTTCCGCCCAAGTAGAGAGCCAATATGGATTGTCCCTAACATAGATATTGTTTTGTGTACCTGTGATGTCTTGTAAATAACCGTCTATGTCTCGTTGAGTTGCCTCACTTAAGTTCTTACAATATATATATATATATTTGGAAATATAGGTAATTTGTAGCCAAATTTTAGGACTGAAATGACGATCACACTGAACATAAATGTCTATGTTGGCTATGATTTCATCTAGATGTGGCCTGCATTGTATACTATCGCCGCCACTGTCTTCCACAAACGTACAAGGTACGCCTACGTCTTAACGTTCTTACAGGGTTCACTATCTTACCACTAACACAGGCCACAATAAGCTTCTAGCTTCTCGTTGTCAACAGAGACATTTATGTTCAGTGTGATCGTCTCACATCTTTTATCCCATGTAATAAACATCACTCATCTCTCCACCTTGGTCCTACGTTGAGTGATTGCCCTATTCTTGCACTATTCTTTTTAGTGGGAATACCCACTTTTAGTTTCGTTTCGTCTCTCTCATCTGTCAGATCGCAAAATCTAGAAACGATATTAAAATGAGATATCATAATGTTTTAGATCTTGCACATATCTGGCGTAATGGCTACTATATTCTATTTTGAAAGAGAACCATGTTTTTAAATTAATTATGCAAGCAGTTTCTCATAAAAAATACATTATTTATAAAATAATTAAATATTAATATTTAAAAAATAGGGGAGACTATATTGATAAACAAAGAGAGGCTGAAGAAAGTGATAAACAAAGAGAGGCTGAAGAAAGTGATAAACAGATAGAGGCTGAAGAAAGTGATAAACAAAGAGAGGCTGAAGAAAGTGATAAACAGATAGAGGCTGAAGAAAGTGATAAACAAAGAGAGGCTGAAGAAAGTGATAAACAGATAGAGGCTGAAGAAAGTGATAAACAAAGAGAGGCCGAAGAAAGTGATAAACAGATAGAGGCTGAAGAAAGTGATAAACAAAGAGAGGCTGAAGAAAGTGATAAACAAAGAGAGGCTGAAGTGTTAAACAAAGAGAAGCTGAAGAAAGTGTTAAACAAAGAGATGCTGACGAAAGTGATAAACAAAGAGAGGCTGAAGTGATAAACAAAGAGAGGCTGAAGAAAGTGTTAAACAAAGAGAAGCTGAAGAAAGTGTTAAACAAAGAGATGCTGA
>JAZGLO010001631.1:0-42629 GCA_036873155.1 Biomphalaria sudanica | reverse complement strand
TCCTCTCCAGATAGCTGATGTATCCAAAGAAACGGCTAGTGCCGATACAGTGTGGGATCAGCAGGCTCCGGCAGGATGTAGCTCTGAGTGCTGCAAACAATTTAAGGGTCTCCGGCTCCTAATTTTTCCTCAGCAGAAAGGCAACAGAGGTTTGAAATCAGTTTTTCTTCTCCTAGGTGGGTAGTCAGCCATGGCTAACGAGCGCCTCATGAAATGCACACAAGTTGACCTAAAAATAACAACTCAATTTCCGCTCCTTTACCACTCACTTAAAATGCTATAGGAATGTTACAGCGCATAAAAAGGTCAAATATTTTGTGAACATGATACTAATTTTAAAATGATCTTCATCAAGAATATTCATTATTACAATAAATGGAATAAATTCCATATATGATTAATTAATTATAGCTTTAACATAGCATGTTCAGAGCGCTATGGTCCAATCTCAGTTGTGGACCAGTTGGGAGAAGGGGTATTTGAGAGAAGGTTTTCCGTGCCGCCTTTAGGCGCTCAGTGAACACAAGTCTGCTCGAGTCGGGTGTCTAACCTCGAGCCCCCTTTATAGGTAGCCAAGCCAAGTTCAAGCGTACTTAGGGGCCTCTCGATTGGATTTATTGAAAAGTTGAAATAATTGACCTGCTATGTAATAATCGTCTCAAACATTTCTGAATATTTAGACTTTTACGTCCAAATGTAATGTCTCACGCTCAACGATTATTTCTAATGTTTATAACAGAATATATTTATCAGCAGCTTATAACAAATGATGTTAGAAATAGATTGGTGCTTAAACTACTCGGTTAACTTTTAATAACTGCGTCCGAAGCTAAACCAAAGGAAGAAGAACTATTATATCATTAAATCTGATTCTAAATTTCTATATTTTCGTAATACAAAAATTTTTTTTTTTGGCGCATTCCTCCAAAAGTTTGCTCACCACTGCTTAAGCACTCTCCAGGATCTTTGTCCTTTCATTCTGTCTCCAAGTTAACCCGTTCATAATCTATCGTCACATCAAAAATGAAATTCCCAATTTTAATAACTTCTGAGCTTCATCATATTGTATCACTACAATCTTTATGTATTTATAAATGTATTTATTCACAGATTAGTTTACCGTGTCTGAACAGCTTGATGTACACCAACACTCTATTTCCCCAAGAAGAATTGATAGCCAACATGGACGGTTATGACTCCATTTGTGATTCTTCTGACCCTAAGGGATTATTTTTTGTTATTCAAGTAAATATTAAATGGAAATATTATTTCTATTATTATAATTATTATGATCAAAATTGATGTTCATACTATTTGGTTCCCGTCATTTCATTCCCGGTCATTTCATCTTTGGTCACTTCATCCCCAGTCACTTCCTCTCCGGTCATTTCATCACCTGGTCATTTCATCCTCTAGTCCAACAAATGATAATTGTAAAAAGTATGAAATTAATTTCATTTACATGACAAAAAGTGTCACACATTAAATAACAAGGTTACAAAGACAGTTTGTGTGGAAACACAGACTCAAAATCGGCCCCCGAAGTGTTCCACCCAGACAGGTAAAAATGCAGGTTTCAATATTTTCAGAACGAATTGCAGAATTAAATTCTGTCAAAGGCAAATGACAGAGAAGAATAGATAAAGAAGGTTGACAGATTATATGTGGTGCCCCAACGGTCCACAAGAACAAGGGATAGATGAAAGTGAATGTCAAGTTAGATGTGAACCTGGCCTAACTGATGTCTTATAATGAACTAGACATATTTTACCCGCGACCCGCGGGTCTTTATTTCCGTATTACTGTCGATATAGTCACTGAGAGTGTTTTTAAAACATTTAAACGAAATAATAATGTAATAAGTAAAGCGAATGTGTAAATGTAAAAATAGTATGAATGAAGCCATCAAATCAAAATAGCTAAAAGGCTTAAATCTATTTTTTCAAATTAAAACATTTGCTTGTAGGCCTACATATATTTGATTAACATTTGAAGTGAATAGACTTAATTTTGTATATTCATGTGTTAAAGTATAAAGTAGATCTTGAAGTAGACATAGATCTAGATCTAGACTAATCTAGAGTTAAAACATGGCATTCTGTGCTGCGTGAAGGCTTTGCTCTGCCCAAGCGTGACCTTTTTTCCATGAATGAATATAGGCCTATCTCAACACGGCTACGCATCTTTAGCGAACAGCAAACGAATGTATTAAAAATGCTTTAGAAAAACAAATTTGAATGTTTATTTGATTAAAATATGAAATGAATGTACTATAATTAGTATGTTCATGTGTTAAAGCATAAAACTATCTTTGCGAAAAGAAGTCTTATCATCTTAGAGTTAAATAAGAATTTTAGACCTAGGCCTAGGAATAGACTCAGTAGTGAGATGTGTTAATGTGTAACCATTTGGTAATGTCTAATGAAAGAATGTGCATCGGGATATCTAAATTCGCAGATATAAATAACGAATTAATCTAAAATGCTTTTGAAACACAAATTTGAAGGTAAATGTTATTAAATAATGAAATCAATAAACTACATTTAGTATTTTCATGTGTGAGCAGGTCAGGCAGGCGCGAGTGGGAGAGATACCTATTCTTACTGCTCAACATTAAAATTTAACAACAGTAGGCAGATGTTAGCGCTACTGGGTGGGCTCAATCTGTGCACCTCAGTATGGTGACCAAGGGGCTAGAGTCGCCTAAGTAACCAGACAACTAGCTATAACTAACCTAAACTAAAGGAAAACAAGATAACGAAACTTTAGTTAGGATAAATAAACAAACGAAACTTTATTAACATACAAAAATATAAATCAAAAATAAAATATATACACTACAACGAGAACAACTAATACTAACTAAAACCATCTGACTCAACGCCTCTAAAAACTAACCAAACCAAACAAACTGATCAACCCAACTATCTAACTGAATCACTAAAACTAATACACTAGTCTAGACCTAGATCTACACTAACAAACTACAATAAACTAGTCTAGATCTACAATATTCTACTACTACAACCAACTCATAACTAAAACTAAAAAGGACACCTTAGTTAGTACCTTACTATAGTATTTGTAGATCTATTCACTAAGAACAGAAACAGACTATAACTAAGTTTACTAATAGAACTCTAAGGCAACACTACACTAGTATTACCTACAGAAACAAATTAAATCTACAACAGCAGCCTAGAACAGTTAAAATCAACAGTTAAAACAGCAGTTACTTTATGCAGCTAAAAGCAGTAACAATAGCAAACAGGAATAAAAATAAGTACACGACAGACCACAAAGATCTTCGGCTGTCACACAGACATACTATACTGACCACTGGTCAACTGTACACTGGACTGTTTTTAAAACAGCGTGGCGAATTTTTTATACACCCCACCCTAACTTACACAAAAAGTGGAAGTACAAATAATACATTTGGCACTAGCCTATAAAAAAATAGAATACACAAAAATATATATAAAACTAGCTCAGGGAGCGCAAGCTCACACATGTGTCAAAAAAAAAAAAAAAAAAAAAAAACTGCAAAGTTTAGTTCTTAAAATTGGATCTAGATCTAAATCGTTTCGATCTTTTCTAATGTAAACATTGTAAACATGGCCTAGATCCATAAAACACTATAGCTGTAATAGAGTAGGTCTTTTTTTTTTTGGGGGGGGGGTCTTAAGTTTGTTTTAGGGCCACAATACATACACTACGGTCTAAGTTGGTACCCAAGGAACATTTCTGCCTTGTTTTATCAAGATTGGTCAAGCGGTTTTTATTTCTATACGGGACATACATACATACATACATACATACGCCAAACATTCTACTTTATATTATAGATTTATAATTAATCTAATTGTTTTGTAAAAGTTAATGTCTTATTCATAGCCTCAAGAAAAAAAAATCCGTAAAAAATAAAAACATTTTTTTTTTAGCTTTTGACGTCAGTTGTCGAGCTGTTTACATCCTAGGAATCCTTGGGCTTTTGACTCTTTTTTGGGCTATTGGCCTCTTTATCACCGTATATACTTACACATTGGTGGAATTAGCAATATTTAGCTGAGAACTCTAATTGGTCTGCAAACTCATGATAGGTGTAACCTTCCTGGTCAGATCTAAAAAAAACGGTTTTAAGTTTATGTATATCTTTGGATAAATTACCAGCGAAGTGGCCACACAGGGAAAACTAATGTCTGAACATAATAATTTGTCAAAATATAATCATCTTAAAAATAAAGCTGATCTGGAGATCTATATCTGCAACACACGCTAGTGGAGGTTCCAGCGTATATTCAGAAAAGAGTTAAACAAATTGAGGTTCTGAAACATTTTATGCGGCCCCCGAAAGGAAAAGACGCTATTAGTTTTTAGATCATTCAAAGTTCTGATGCAACGGCTACTTTTTTTTTCCCTGAAAGTTAACCATCTAATTTTTTAAATTACATATGCAAGCAGCTTTAAAAAAAAAAATTAAAATACACCACTTTTAAATGAAAAACTTCAGGGAAGGTAAGTTTTTTAAAAAAGGTCACAGACTTCTTCATTAATAAGTCAATCTTCATTCATAGATTCGCGCATTGGTACAAAAAATGTGCATCTAAGGCCACAATGGAAAAAGTGTGAAATATATTTTTCATTTATTAACTAAATCATTGAAAGGAAAACTGATAGAAATGTTGTTTTTAAAAATAATTTTTATACGAACTTTGTTTTAATTATAAGTTAAAAAACTTTTATAGCGCGCTGTTTTATACACTTGTCAGTCTAAATAAAATTAAATGGGGCCAGATCTAGATATATTTAAAAAATATATATTTTATAAATGTATTAGTAATTTGAACAAAATTTTAATTATTAAGTGAATAACTTATCTTCTGACAGCTTAGGGATGCAAATTTATTTATAATGTAAACAGTAGTATCACATTAACAAATGAATCGGATACGGACAACATAGTAGACCTACACTATTACCCGATACCAAACGGCCTACTATTCCTGATCATAACATTGGCCTCGTTCTAGTAATTTTAAGATTAAAGGAAGATAGTTTACTTCCTAATCCAAACCTCCCGCAGGACGACAGGTAATGGGAACGTGCAGGGTTTGAACAAGGGACCATCGATAAGTCCGAACGACAGTCTAGTGCACAAACATCACGACCGGGCAGGATTCATACACTGGTCGTTGCCATCCTCGATCGTCCAGCAAGAAGTTAATTATTTTCAACTTAGAAGAACATCCGAAACATGTAAAACATAAAAAAACAACATTTTTTTTTACGGCAAATGAATCTTTGAAACATTATTACTTTTGACCATGAAAATTAAATCACGTCTTGACTATTTCTTTCTAATTGGCTGATCCGACAGGGATCCGACTCGACGGGGGCCGACTCTAAGTTTGTGTGATAACAAAACTCAAAACCCCTTTGGCTATTCTCATAGATTTTAAAGCGTGCAATTTGCTTTTTTTATACTGAAGAGGTATTTCCTAGCTTCAAACCCCGCTGAAAGGTGTGTGTGTGTGGGGGGGGGGGTAAACTAAAAAAAAACTTTTGGCTACACTCATAGAATTTTGAGTGCGTAATTTGCTTTTTTTTTTATATTGAAGAGATATTTTTTAGCTTTAAAACCCACTGAGGGGGATTTAAACTCAAAACCTATTTGGCTTTGCTCATAGCATTTTGAGTGCATAATTTTTTTTTCATATTGAAGAGATATTTTTTAGCTTCAACCCCCGCTAAAGGGGGATTTAAACTCAAAACCCTCTTGGGCTACGCTCATGGAATTTTTAGTTTGTAATTTGTTTTTTGATATTGAGGAGGTGGTTATCGTAAATTTTGGATGGGTTTTAAAATCAAAATCTTCCTTAGCTGTGTTCTTGTAATTCGGGGTTTGTCGTTTGCATTTTTTTGTATTGATTTATAGAAGAAGAGCTGCAAATCTCCCTGGTAGGGGGTTTTGCTTGGCTGTGCTGGGACAGGTGATGGTTTAGTATTAAAATCTAACCTAAAATAAACAAAATGAAGCAAAAAATGAGTCACTAAATTCCGACTCCCCTCGTTGTGGGGGGATTTCATTTGGGGGCGGGGAACCCCAAACCCTTCTTTCAACCCTTTGTTTCATTTGCGAATTCATATTGTGTACCAAGCTATTACTGTCCACTATACAATGTTACAAGGAGCTTATTTTATTCTGAAATATTTATCTCTGACACAAAGTATGAAACTATTTTTTAATTAAGTAAAGACATTTTTTATTGTAAATAATGAAATATTATTTCAGAATTGTGAAGCTATGGGGGCCACTATCAATAGTTGGACAAAAACAAGAGCGAATTACTTTAAAAAAAAAACAAAGCTTACATAAAGTGCAATTGTATTATAAGTTTGGATCAGTCTTTCATTAATACATATGATCGACCTAAACATAATAAAGCTGTGCGATTAGTAACAACTTTACCAATTGCTATTGTTTAGCCTTTAGTTTTGGCAATGGGCTATGATCCTATCACTTCTCTGGACAACTTCTGAAAGGAGAAGGGAAGGAGGGGGGTATCTGACTCACTCAGGGCTCGACTCTTCAAGGGGACTAATTCAACTTATATCATTTGCACACATGTCCCTCAGATAACACTGCGCTCCATTCACTCAACGCTTCTACAGGTTCCAAGTTTCTCCCTTAAAAGTCACTCCCCATTGATCTCAGACAGACAACATGCTTCACTACATTCCATAAGAACATTAACACCTATCTGTTTAAAACTTTTTTAGATTAGTTTGTCATTTTAGCTCTCATGTTTAAGTTTGTAAATGTGATCACAGAGCCTACATCATGTTTGTTAGACAGCGCTCTATACATTTAATAACAAGGATTATTAATATTATTATTATAATGTTTGTTTGTTTTCAGCGTCGCTATTCTGGTTCTTCAGTCGATTGGAATTTAGACTGGGAAACTTATAAGACAGGCTTTGGTTCACAGTGTGGCGATTTTTACCTTGGGAATGAAAACATTTACCAGCTGACAGTAAAGGTAGATACGTTTATTATTTCTTACTTATTGAGCATAGTAGGGCTTAGACTTATTTATAATTATCTATTAGAGATAAAAAAAGATACGATTACTTAAAGTATGTAGGCCCAAAATATAAATTAGAATCATGTCACTTAATTATAGAACGCAGAATGTTTAGTAACGCACATTATTACTGACCTTCAAACTATGACCCTTGATACGGACAGACCCAATGAGATCGTATCAACTGAATAGGCCGATAGGATTAATTATCTGTCCGTTTCTTTGAACACGCTTGCCTGGTCGCAGATTTTGTCTACTCTCGAATGAGTTCAAGCAAGTTGGATTCCAGCCCGAGGATAGAGATAGAGCTGGCAAAGGTCCCTGACAATGCACTGTTATACTCTTTGATCACAATAACTCCCTGGTAACCTTTGCAAGAGGAATGGAACATTCGCTGGACCACAAAAGTCTCTGACTTAATCTTGACATCAACATACCGACTTCGATACAATCCTTCCAGTAACATTGAATTATTTTATCCTACTCTAGCTATCTTTCAATTCTTATTGTCTAATTCTTTAACATGGTTTATCTTTACTTATTTAAAAGAAACTTTCCACTACACAAGGTTTTGTTAGGGACAGTGAATCAATGAGCAAAGTTGCAACTTTAGCTGCACATGGGAAATGGGAGAAATAACGTGTACAGAATGTGTAGCTGACAGATCAAGTTGATATAACAATCATGTAAATGTTATCTGTTACTGTGGCCTAAACATTAATTGTTATATGATTCAGAAGATAGTTTTAGTGATTCTTTTGCATTATTAATTATTTAAAAAATGTTTTTATATATTAAAAACAGGAATAACCTATAACTAATAATAAGATTTAATGGCTAGCCATTGCGTGCATTGGCGGGTCAATGTGAAGCGATAATGGCCAGTTCTGGAAAAGCTGGTCAAATCGCTAATTGGCGGCCGGATTGCTAATTCTCCGGTTTCGGCTTTTTTGACGTAATATTTGTATACATATATATCTCTCTCGGGAGATAATAGATGCGCCCAGACGAGTCGCTGGTCTTGGTTTCGTTCTGAGACGGACAGACTCTGGTGTGACTAATCAGCAGCAGAGTTTGCTACAGTTCGTGCATTTGTGTTCATCTGTTTTAGGTCTACCTGATAGAGCTGTTTTCTTTTTCTGTCTCTTGATTGTCTCTGTGGTTTTCTAGTTTGTATAACTTCAGTGAAAATATTTTTTAGGCTTAATTAAGAAAAAAATGTCGTTAGCAGAAGTTGTTTTTGTACGGTGTGTCAATATTAAACTTACACTGCGATTGGGTGATAATTTGTGGACTATTCTATCTCGACTAAGCTGAGAGAATTAATAATAAAAAAATGAATATTCAAAACGCAATAAAAGTAATAACAAATTTAGTTCTTTACCACACATTGCCATATCATACAGCCCGCCTAACACCTTGCCATATCATACAGCCGCCTAACTCCTTGTCATATCACACAGCCCGCCTAAAACCTTGCCATATCATACAGCCCGCATAACACCTTGTCACATCATACAGCCCGCCTAACACCTTGTCATACCATACAGCCCGCCTAACACCTTGCCATATCATACAGCCCGCCTAACACCTTGCCATATCATACAGCCGCCTAACTCCTTGTCATATCATACAGCCCGCCTAAAACCTTGCCATATCATACAGCCCGCCTAACACCTTGTCACATCATACAGCCCGCCTAACACCTTGCCATATCACACAGCCCGTCTAACACCTTGCCATATCATACAGCCCGTCTAACACCTTGCCATATCATACAGCCCGCCAAGCACTTTGCCCCACATAAGTCTATTTTTATGGAGGGCGGGACGTTTGAGTTGTTTGTTGTTTGCTTCTGAAATTCCAGCTGAAAATAGTGGAACTTGCTTTTTTTAAATTGGATTTTTTTAAAAAATTACCATTTGTGTATATAAATATTGTTGTTTTGTCTACTTGTCAGGCGTCCTACCTACTAAGGATCAAAATAGATTTTCAAGACACCAACTTCACTTTCTATTACTCAGGGTTTAGATTAGGCAGTGAAGAAGAAAGCTACAGACTTGCTTTAGGCATTACCGATAGTGCTTATAAAGATCTTCTTGAACACAATGGAATGAATTTTTCCACTTATGACAGAAGTGACCCCAATGGTTGCGCCTGTTTCTACTCGTCAGGCTGGTGGTACAACTCATGTTTCAAGGTCAATCTGTTCGGAGACATGCAAAGCACAGAAAATTCGTTTGGTGCCATCTGGGAGTCTATCACTGGCTACGGCAAATCTCTTACATTTACGGAAATGGCTATTTTGAGTCAAGGATAATTGTTTCAACATAATCAAATGAAGCACTACGCATGCACTGACTCTGGTACATAACAACATTAGTCTATAAACATTGTCTAATTCAGTTTTACTCTTTTTAAAATTTTGATTTGTTTCTTTTGAAACTTTTGATAACAATTCAATGATCTAAATTGATGGAAATGATAGTGTTTTATCTTTGTATGTTTGTAATTTAAATTACAATGGAAAGTCTAAATTAAAGAGTTAATATTGCTGTCTAATGGTTTGTCCGTTTTCTTATCTCTAAAATCTTTAACAATTCCTCTATTAAGGTCGCACATCCATGCGTATAGTGATAGTGTAGTGACCAAAAATGTGTTTGTTAAAATTGAGTTAAACTACAGCTACTCATTTAAATAGTGTACATCCTGTATGCTTGTGGATCCAGAACTTTTGAGTGTGTCTGTGTGTGTGGGGGGACGATTGTTTTCCGATCCCAAACTCTAATGCACAGAGAGCGCTAACTCTATATATAAAGGAACACCACACACATATATGTATATGTAAATTCAAATATATGTATGTATATAAAAAAAAATAAAAAATAAAAAAATAAAAAAATAAAAAAATAAATAAATAAATAAATAAATATATATATATATATATATATATATATATAGTAGGGGTGCACCGCATAGTGCTTTTTGATATCCGACCGGAGTCGGATGTGACCGGATAGTAAAATTTGATATTCGGCCGGAGCCGGAGCCGGATACCTAAAAGTCTTGTAAATAGCTTGTGTTGCTGAACATTTTACGAAACTTTAAATCACATACCTCTATTGGTTGGTATTAATTTTTTTTCCTTTTATATACTTTATTGTTTCAATCTCTGTTACTGATTGATGTATTCAAGCTTAAAAGTATTTATAAAATCTGTGTAGCATGAGTGGGTCTGTGTGTATGTACGATGCCACCAAAAGTAAAGGATGTGTGTAGGAGGGTCAATGTAATATGTTAGTATATATTTAACTAGTTACTAATGTAAAACTCTAATAAATAAAGAGCAATCTACCTTGTATAGTGGTCCGATGTATGTGTTCATGAATTTCAGACCAACAACAAGATCAGATAGACGTAGTGCACCTACACATGTAGCACAAGTGTAGTGTGTATAGTTGTTTGTGTTAACCATCACGCATTGTTTTTTCCTTGGGCATACGCACGCAATAATGTTGGGTCGTCAGTCAAAAAAGATAACACATTGTCACGGTCAGTCAAGCATATAGATAAATTATACCCGTCAAGGAGGTCAAGGGTTGTTTTTTTTTTTTACACTCCAGCATGTTGTTTCTTTGTTTGCTAGATTTAACTGCGGTACTATTGTTCAATTTGTATGCGGTTTTAAAATTTACTGTAAGGTTTTCGTTATTTATTAAGTCAAAAGAATGAAGTAAACAATGAAATTAGCTTTTTTTTTCTAAATATACACACGCAAACATGCACATCTTTGATTTATTTTATTGTGCAAAGAACGTGCGTAAGAAACTTTAAATGCAAAGAACGTATGTATTGACAGTGTAATTTCCTTTGTTAGCAAGTTGTGTGTTTTTTCATTCTGGCTTATAAATGGTAAATGCCTATCAATAAATTGGGTGGACCAAAAAGTTTTTTTTTCTACAAAATAATTGATTACTGGCTTACTGGGCTATATAATCTCGCGGTTTGTGTTCTGTGTAGCTAAAGGTCACTCGTTTAGGTGCGTGTGATCTTTAGTCCAGCTTACTAGTTGAGATTTATATCCAAGTAACTCGGTACACTTGGAAAGTTGTGGCTCTAGCCCAACCACGTGATTCAGTTTTTACTTCAAATAAGCAAACTCTTTGTCCGGTTACCCGTGTAGATGTTTGGCTTGAAGTCCAATCCACCCCCTCAATTAAGAATTACTACTAAGTAAACAAACCTAGTTCCCTCGTGTGACCTCTAGAGAGTGCTTACGTCCATCCTATCTGATTTGTGGTCACCTGTCAATCAATGAACTCAATGTGATGGGTTAAACAAATAAAAGGGGGAGGGAGTTGTTCATCTGGAAATATACCTGGTGACATTAGTAGGGGTGTGGCTCTTGTAGTCCAGCCCCCATAATAAAGATTAACTACTAAGTAAACAAACTCAGTTCTCTTAAAAGTGTGACCTCTAGAGAGTGTCAATACGCTGACATAAAACCTACGTCCGTCGTATTTAACTTGTGGTCACCTGCTATGAATAAACTCAATGTGATGGACTAAACAAATAAAGGGGTGGGAGTTGTTCATCTCTACCTCTGGAGATATACCCACACAGCTAGACATACGTCTGGTCAGCATGACGTAGTCAATTAATGTAGAATTTTAACATGTTAACTAACCTACTCAAAGGTCTAGACAAATAGAAAAAATGTGCCAGCAATTGCTACTCTGTACGTAAAGCGCATTAATGATTTAAAGTTTCATTTTTATTTATATTAACACGCTTTGTTTGGTGCATTTTCATAGTGGCTCTATTTTTAGGCACATTATTTTGTTTTAATATTAACATTAATACATTCTAAAACAGACATTAATGGAACGAGGTCCACTTTATGCATATTAAATAGGTGTACTTTTTACTTTCCGGTTTACTATCCGGTAGTGATATCCGGCCGGAGCCGAATGTCGCCGAAAAGTGAAAAAATGCCGGAGCCGGAGCGACTATCCGGTGCACACACACACATATATATATATATATATATATATATATATATATATATAGATATATAAAGATAAAGATAGATATATACGATATATGTTTATAGAATATAGAATATATAATGTATATTTATGTATAATCATGGCATCCCAGGGGGTAGTGTCGAGTTGGGAGCCCTCCGCCACCGCTCCCCCTTGATCCGCTAGTGGTTCCGATCTTTGAAATGTAAACAGACATTTATTATTACAATTCAAAATGTATTTTCAATAAAACTTTCAAGAAACAAAAATGGTAATCATAATTTATTTAGATAATAAAACATAAGAAAAAAAGCTACATAATTTACAAAAATAATAGTGTTATGTTTAAAGCAGCCCCACGCTGCAGAGACGTAGATAGCAATGTGCGTTTGGTGCGGTCTGCACGTGGCAAACGCTTCCCCAGTTTGAATGAAATAACTATTCCACTTAGCTTTTCAGTAATACTATACATGGTACAAAGATGAACAGACACAAAATACTGTATTTGAAATGTAAACTAAAAATTTATATATTTTGTTACTTTGAAAATCTCAAATATTCTTTATGTTTAATTAAATATAAGCTGTAGACCAGATGAAATCAAATTTACTAGGTTTGTCTTTATCTCTGAAAGCAATGCACTTTTAAAGGCCAATAAAATATGCTGTCCAAATGCGTATTTGAGCACATTTAATGAAACCATTCTCTGAAGTTATGGAGGCGCGGTGGCCGAATGGTAAAACACTTGGCTCCCGAAAATAAGGTCTCTGGCTCGAGTCCTGATGAAGATCAGAATTTTTAATTTTGGAATCTTTATGGCATATCTGAGTCCAACATACTCCAGTGGGTACCTGACATTAGGTGAAAAGATGCAAGGTGAAAAAGGGTTAGGGTGAAAGAAAGAAACACAGAGCAGAATTTATTCCTTTGGAGAGGATTGTTTAAGAAATAATCACGCCAAATTATTAAATTTTCAGATCGAAATCAATTTCAGTAGTACAGCTAGCAACATTGCCGAAAATGAATTCGTTTGAAAGAATCTACAAAGATTTATAGCAGTTTCTTTAGAAACCTCCGAGCTTCCAAAAACAAGGACCTGTTGAGCTTTTGAAAGAAATTTCAGCTAAATGATTTAATGCCGAATACCTCTTGATTCGCGTATTTCTGACTATCGCGGTTAGTGTGGCTACATGCATGCTACGTTTTCAATACTAAAGTTTATCAAGAATTACTTGCAATCAATGATGACAAATTTAAGGATTTTCATTTTTGTCAATTAAATAAGAACAAGTGTAATAAAATGAATTGTAATAGATTTTTTGATAATTATACAATTAAGATTCATATTTAGTATTTTTCTGTATAACTGATTTTTGTGTGTGCAAATTAGCTATACTTTAACTATGAATATTTTTGCAAAAAAAATTGTAAAAAATTATTTTCGCTGTATAGTGTACTTCTATATTGTTTTTTGAAGGATAAATGAGGTGCGGCCACGCCGGGCATTATTTACCCTAGCACTGCCACTACCACGCTGGCAGTACCAGAGATTGACTATAAGCTCATGATTACAGTAAATGATGGTTAATGATGAGACTGCATAATTCAATAGTAAAAAAAAAAGAATCTTTAAAAACATGCAATTACTGAATCTAAACATTTTACATTTTTCTTTTAAATTTTACCAGCCACTGAGTTACACATTTTTCACTACAAAATCTTTCTCTCTATATATATAATTCTCTTCATGTCTCAAGAGTCTGGACACGCAAGAAGTAAAGGAAATATCACTCTTTTTTCTGCAAGTCAGACGGACTAGAGTTACCAAAAAAAAAGAGGGGGTGGGAGAACAAGTAGTATTCACTTTTCACAAAATAGCAGGGTCGGACTTAACCGTTGTGACCAAGAAGTCATGGAAAGATTCCTCTTTTTCATTTCTACCCAGCAGGTAATTTTAACGGTCTGCGAAAAAAAGAGAGGAGGGGAGAAGAACAAGTAGTCTACTCTGTATTCACCTGTCACTAAAAAGCAGGGCCGAATTTAACCATTGTGGGGCCCTATGCAAAACGGAATTAGCGGGTCCCAGTTTGGGTAGGGATACGGATTATAGGTGAAAATTAACTTGTATTAGGAAATAAATTCGTCTTTGCATTTTATTCATTCTTTACTACATACAGAACTACTTTATAAGCCTTGCGTCATAAGTATATCATAAAAATTCTATTTCCTATATAGATCACGCTCAATAGCAAGAATTACCAAATGTTTCAATCTATATACGAGAATTGTTGAGCTCAAGTTCATTAGTTTAAGGCGCGAGAAGGTTGTTTCACCAGATTCCAAAATTACGGGATAATGCCGTTTTTTTTTATCGCTTGTAGGATTGTTATTTTTCCATATTGAATGACACTTCAAAATGACATTTTTTTTTATATATTTAATGAGATTTTTATGAGGTTTCAAAAGATTTTACTAATTTCCGGATATTTCCAGGACTTTTCGTATATTTTGCAATTTCAGGTGATTTCAAAGAGCGCCTTGGTAAATCAGAAGGCTGCGGGAAATCTGTTAAAACTTATAAAATGGTTTAATTTAATAATTTACACCTAGAATTAGCGCGGGTCCTTTAAAAGTGTGGGGCCCACTGCGGCCGCATAGGTTGTATTAGCCTAAGGCCGGCCCTGCAAAATAACGCGTATGCTACACCGTGAGTCGACTAGTAAAAAAAAAAGACTCTTACACCTAAAGTCGGGACATTTATTATGGTAGTTTATTCCTTTTTACAAAATATATTGGAAAGCATTTACGACTTAAAGTCATATAACCATTCTTATTCTTTAAATTTCACTTCATTTCAAATTTCTTTTCTAAAACAATGAAGCCCCACTGGATATAAACTCTTACAGGGCATGTTACATTATGTAATGAAAAATAATTTCGGATTTGAGTTCTACGTTGTACTGTCAAATAAGCTTGCGATGAGATAAAGAACAAAACGTGTAATAGTAATGACAATCTTGTGTTGTATGTTTAATGTTCCTCGTCCTCATCTTCAGGCGTGTTTTTCTGCGCATGTTGATAAAGCTTGTACATAGAAAAACCTACAGCGGCTATGGCTCCAATGGGCCCAGCTAGTAGAAAACCAGCAGATCCTGATGCTGCTCCAAGACCAAGAACTGCAGTTTGAGTCTAAATATAAAAGATATAAATTTTTAATTTGTGGTTTGTAAATCTAACAAGAAAAACTAAAAAAACAACTTAAAAAGACAAAGCTTATATTACCAATGTATCAATTAGTTTGGAACAGTTATGAGGTTAAAATAGTAATAGATCTAGCCCAGAAATGGACAAACTACGAGAAGGAAGAAGAATGTACGAACATTATAACTACATCTACACTAATGTTTTTAAAATTTTAACTAAAACCGAAACCAGACAATTTTATCTTTATTCAGCTATGTGAATGCGATCTATGTACAGATAAATTCCATGAGGAAATGTTCAAAGCTGTCTGTGATTGAATGGAACATTATGTGAAAATAACTTGAGTCATTACATTCATTTCACTGCTCATTTAATTATTTCCCTTCTTTTCCAATACAACTTTTTTTCATTAAATTATTGCTATTAATATTTTATCATTACATCTTACATGCTGTTATTACATCTTCCAAGTTTATGCTGTTATTTCCAAGTTCTTACATCTTACCTGAGAGCTTTGTTTGCTGTCATATCTACACCAATTCACAAAATGTTCACAGTTTTTGTAAAGTGTTTGATACTGGATAAGTCCTAATTTAGACCTGGCCCTTTTTACTACAATCGGTCCAGGCAAGGCTCTGTGTTAAACACAAAGTACACATTGTAATATAAGAAAGTAACAAAAAAATATTCTAAGTTCACTACCTGAATTTCTCTTCAATTTTACAAATCTCAATAGCAAGATCTGTGTTGGCCATAAGAGTTGCGAGGAGTGCGAAGCAAAGTGGGACGATTTTTTAAAATTCTCATCACCATACCCGAACAGAATTTAAAGTTGATCATAGTTACTAGGGAGAGGGAAGTCCTGCTAAAGTCAGTGTCATCACACAATGAAAAAAAACACAAGCACAACAGCATAAAAAAACAAGAAACGATCAAGATAGATACAAGGAGAAATGTCACATAAGAATTGAAATAGAAACAAAAAGGATGAATAGGATCAATACGCATACAACGTAATACAATTGCAGATATAGCATACACAACATAAGCAAGACATAGAAAGAGAGACAAGACAGAGACATTTTGACAGAATAGGTAAAGTAGGACAAGACAGAGACATTTTGACAGAATAGGTAAAGTTAGACAAGACAGAGACATTTTGAAAGAATAGGTAAAGTTAGACAAGACAGAGACATTTTGACAGAATAGGATAAGTTAGCTAAGACAGGCACAGGTTGGCAGAATAAATAAAGTTAGACAAGACAGGCACAGGTTGGCAGAATAGGTAAAGTTAGACAAGACAGAGACATTTTGACAGAATAGGTAAAGTTAGACAAGACAGAGACATTTTGACAGAATAGGATAAGTTAGACAAGACAGGCACAGGTTGGCAGAATAGGTAAAGTTAGACAAGACAGACACAGGTTGGCAGAATAGGTAAAGTTAGACAAGACAGAGACATTTTGGCAGAATAGGATAAGTTAGACAGACAGGCACAGGTTGGCAGAATAGGTAAAGTTAGACAAGACAGACACAGTTTCGCAGAATAGGTAAAGTTAGACAAGACAGAGACATTTTGACAGAATAGGATAAGTTAGACAGACAGGCACAGGTTGGCAGAATAGGTAAAGTTAGACAAGACAGACACAGTTTCGCAGAATAGGTAAAGTTAGACAAGACAGAGACATTTTGACAGAATAGGATAAGTTAGACAAGATAGGCACAGGTTGGCAGAATAGGTAAAGTTAGATAAGACAGAGACATTTTGACAGAATAGGATAAGTTAGACAAGACAGGCACAGGTTGGCAGAATAGGTAAAGTTAGACAAGACATACACATGTTGGCAGAATAGGTAAAGTTAGACAAGACAGACACAGGTTGGCAGAATAGGTAAAGTTAGACAAGACAGACACAGGTTGGCAGAATAGGTAAAGTTAGACAAGACAGACACAGGTTGGCAGAATAGGTAAAGTTAGACAAGACAGACACATGTTGACAGAATAGGATAAGTTAGACAAGACAGGCACAGGTTGGCAGAATAGGTAAAGTTAGACAAGACAGACACAGGTTGGCAGAATAGGTAAAGTTAGACAAGACAGAGACATTTTGGCAGAATAGGATAAGTTAAGACAAGACAGGCACAGGTTGGCAGAATAGGTAAAGTTAGACAAGACAGGCACAGGTTGGCAGAATAGGTAAAGTTAGACAAGACAGAGACATTTTGACAGAATAGGATAAGTTAGACAGACAGGCACAGGTTGGCAGAATAGGTAAAGTTAGACAAGACAGACACAGTTTTGCAGAATAGGTAAAGTTAGACAAGACAGAGACATTTTGAAAGAATAGGATAAGTTAGACAAGATAGGCACAGGTTGGCAGAATAGGTAAAGTTAGATAAGACAGAGACATTTTGACAGAATAGGATAAGTTAGACAAGACAGGCACAGGTTGGCAGAATAGGTAAAGTTAGACAAGACATACACATGTTGGCAGAATAGGTAAAGTTAGACAAGACAGACACAGGTTGGCAGAATAGGTAAAGTTAGACAAGACAGACACAGGTTGGCAGAATAGGTAAAGTTAGACAAGACAGACACAGGTTGGCAGAATAGGTAAAGTTAGACAAGACAGACACATGTTGACAGAATAGGATAAGTTAGACAAGATAGGCACAGGTTGGCAGAATAGGTAAAGTTAGATAAGACAGAGACATTTTGACAGAATAGGATAAGTTAGACAAGACAGGCACAGGTTGGCAGAATAAGTAAAGTTAGATAAGAAAGACACATGTTGGCAGAATAGGTAAAGTTAGACAAGACAGAGACATTTTGACAGAATAGGATAAGTTAGACAGACAGGCACAGGTTGGCAGAATAGGTAAAGTTAGACAAGACAGACACAGTTTCGCAGAATAGGTAAAGTTAGACAAGACAGAGACATTTTGACAGAATAGGATAAGTTAGACAAGATAGGCACAGGTTGGCAGAATAGGTAAAGTTAGATAAGACAGAGACATTTTGACAGAATAGGATAAGTTAGACAAGACAGGCACAGGTTGGCAGAATAGGTAAAGTTAGACAAGACATACACATGTTGGCAGAATAGGTAAAGTTAGACAAGACAGACACAGGTTGGCAGAATAGGTAAAGTTAGACAAGACAGAGACATTTTGACAGAATAGGTAAAGTTAGACAAGACAGGAAAAGGTTGACAAGAAAGGTAAAGTTAGACAAGACACACTGGATCAAGAAAAACAAACTGCAAAAAAAAAAAGTGTTTACGTTTTTCTGGAGTTATTTGCTCGTTCAGCCAAATCGTTTTCAATCACGTCCATTAAAGGTTCTTCTTTTACATAGGCCGATCTAGGGCCGTCAAATATGTTCGTTACTAGCTCTCCAGTTGGAGTCAGTGAACCACCACCTGAGCCTACCGTTATATGAACAAGCATGCCGTCACCTAAAATGAACAAAACTTGGAATAAGACAAGTAAATATATGACTTACTCGGAAGCCATTATCTTACGGATAGTTTGAGTACTTCACCAATCGGAACATAAATGAAAAAAAAATAGATCAAACTTTACTTAAAAATAGCGACATTACAATAAGTTGTTAACTATTAAAGTATGAACATTAAAATAGTTTCAAGCATAAAGAATTGACAATACTTTTTTAAAAAGACAATACCTTCCTTATGCAACTTATTGTTTTTCTCTTAAAAATTTATGAATGTTACATTTTTAAATATTTTTCACCCCGCCCCTTCACCTTTCTCTGAGAGAAAGAATCCTCGTTAAGCGTTAAATGTAGTACATTTTTAAAAATATATTCCACTGATAAGCATTTATATCTAGACTTAGAAGCAATCCAAAAAATTTTCTAGCAGTCTTGTGAATCATTTTTACATAAGACCACAGATGTAATACACATGAATGTCTATTTTTAAAAATCTCTTTACTGAATACATACGAGGATTCCTCATAACGTAGGCTCCAATACATTTAATTTTTCAATGCTTATATTTTAATTTACTATAAAGGCCAAACCAGTTAACAATGTGTGGGTGATTAACTAGTATTTATTTCCCAAACATATACGTAAATTGTCAAAATTCTAGAGCCATTTTGAGGTCTGTTTCCACCCACCCACTGTCCGTTCATGGTTATGCATGCGTTAGTTGTGGCAAAATATGAAGGTCACAGCTGGGGCTGCGCAGCCACGGGAAATACAGCATTCCTCATTAATCTTCTGACTTGTAGACAAGTCTTATTATTATTATTATTATTATTAATATTGTTAGTATTATAATTCTTGCAACTTTAAAAGACAGCTAAAGAGATTTTAAAGCTAAAAAAGAATTACTTTATTCTACTTACCAACATAGATTCCCCAGTGTGTGAACAGCTTTCTTGATATTTTGACTATATCACCTGGTTCCAGGTTAGTAAATACTTGAAAATTGTGGCACATAAGTAGTTCCTTTTGATTAAGGCTGACATTGCTTGTGTTGCTACCAAGTGTAAAGAACTGTTTAGAAATAGCGAATTATAAAGAAGAAAATATTTAGTGTACAAAATTACAATATCTGCCAGGGGACTAACACAAGATTTGTATGTAATACAATGAAAGACCAGAATTGGTTAAAGCCTACTTTCATCATGTTAAGTTAATGGGAAGCTGCGTCATAGTCAAGCGCAAGGCTCGTTTGAAAGGGCCAATCAAACACTAGAGTTCTACATAGCACATACCTTGTGATGCCATGTTTGTCGTTCAATCAAACACTAGAGTTCTACATAGCACATACCTTGTGATGCCATGTTTGTCGTTCAATCAAACACTAGAGTTCTACATAGCACATACCTTGTGATGCCATGTTTGTCGTTCAATCAAACACTAGAGTTCTACATAGCACATACCTTGTGATGCCATGTTTGTCGTTCAATCAAACACTAGAGTTCTACATAGCACATACCTTGTGATGCCATGTTTGTCGTTCAATCAAAAAGAGAAATAGGATCGTCATTTTTGCATAGCGAATAAATCTCAAATATTAAAACAGAACAACAGTTTAAGAAACTGTTAATACTACTACTAAAACAAATTATCTGAAGAACTTACAGACTTTAGAATTTCATGTCTGCACCAGTAAATAAAATGTTCACAGTTTTTAAACTTTGATTCATATTTTCTAATGCCTAACTCAGATTTAGCTCTGATGACAGCCGACTCCCGCAAAGATTTGACATCATAGCCTCTAAGAAGATGAAAAACGATGATTGTAAAATTATATAAATATATACGTCTATTTTCATAACAAACAAATCAAATAACGTCAATTTTAATATACAGGGAAGAATTGGTAAAAAAAAATATTACAAGGAAAGTTTATGTACACCATTAAATCATAGGTGGTCCGATGTGTCTGCTTTTCTGTGAGCAATGTAATAAAAATATGTTTTCAGTGTACAGTACGTGTGTAGTCAATGATACTCAAGACTAACCTACGATTTTTTCATTGCGCGTTATGCAATAGTACACGTGTTTGCTTCATGTTGAGTAGTCAGAGAAGAAAAAAAAACACACTAGCATAGTTAGTTAAGCATGTTTGTAGATAGTAAATAGACTGTGTGTCTGACTGATTTTGACAATATGGCCAGAAAGACCTACGACATAGGTCTAGTGTACTTTAGTGTGTCAGTCATAATGACAAGACCACCTAACTTTTTTTTTCCTTGCGCTTAACGGTTATGCAATAGTGTTAGTTATATGTTCAGTGGACAGACAAGAAAATAACAGATAGGCAAGCATGTATTTATATTGAAATAGTTAAACAAATCAATTGTTTCATTAAACTTCAACAATTTAGTTTCTATTTCCTTGGTTACTACATAAAAGTTCCCCTTTCAGACCTTGTGGTCTATAGGGCAGATGATGTAAAGGTCATCTGTTTCTGTGGCATACGGTTAACGAGGGTGTCATGTGGCCAGCACAACGACCAACCGCCTTTACTTTTCCCCAACTAATGTCAGGTACCCATTAGAGCTGGGTGGACTCAGAGGCGCCCGAAGATCCGAAATTAAAAATCGAAGTCTTCACCAGGATTCGAACCCGGTGTACAATATCTGTCAGTTTACAGTTAGCTGTATTTCGTTGCAATTCAGCCACCGCGCCTCCTGGTTACTAAATATCAATGTGAAATTGTAAATCAATTTTATATAATGACATTTTAAACGTTACCGGTATAAGTACAAGTTAATATAATTTACAAAAAAAAATTTACCCTTCTTTTTTAAAGATTTTAATTCAATGCATGAATACAAGTACACATGTTTATTTAGACATTTTTTATAAATGTTTTTGTGCAATAAAGTTTATGTTTCTTACTATTGATTTTGTTATGGATAAAAATATTACAATGTTAAAAGAATTGGATCGAACCGTAGGCATCCAGCCGGATGATTAGCTAGAACGTCTGGATGAAACCCTCCCCACCCTTTAAAATAATTGAAAACTTTTTATAATTTAATTAATTTCTTTTAGTTTAGTTTAACTATATTTTCAAATTTGTGATTAAATTTTAGTTTAATTACTTTATTTTATTGAAACTTAGTTTTAGTTTAACTTTTTGAATTTAGTTTTGTTCCCATCTTTATATCACTATATATATTGTTACGTATTTCTGTATCTTCTGGCTAAATGTAGCCTACTAGTAGCACACAAATAAAAACACTGCAAAGAACTTGACTCAACTTTCAGTTTCATATAACTTTATCGACTATTAACTCTAACAATTCGTCAATGTAACATGTAGCGTAGAAGACTGTACAATATCTGTCAGTTTACAGTTAGCTGTACTTCGTTGCAATTCATCTCTTCTCAACTAGCATCGAGCCATATTCCACAGAACAGACCAACTACACACTTCCCAGTGTCGCTTCAGGTCTCCCAAAGCTAGAACAAGTCGTACTCAAGTCTACCGAATCAGAGCCGTACACGTCTTTCATCGACTGTAATGGCTCAAGTCCACTGTAGTTCGCTGTATAGACTTTAACGACAGTAGTCCACTCCAGTTAACTCTTCCCTAGTTAACTTGATTCGAGTCGTACACATTTCTCTTCCACTGTCTCGCACAGTAGACAACAGTAACGAAGACTGTACAGACGATTCTACCTACGACTCCATACGACTCACTCATGACTGACTTTCACATTAACTCTCTGGCTTATATAGAGTCCTGAATCGCTCCTCCAATATTGCAAAAACACTGCTTGTATCTTCTGGAATAACACGTGAGGAATCGTCACATCCTGTCTTTTTTTTTATACATGTAGATTACAGAGAACACCCGCTGCAGTGTCATCAAGCCGGGGTCACACGTAGTGACCTCTATCTGTCCCTGTCACTGCCCCCCCCCCTTCTTAGATCTGTTCATCCCCTGTTATAACACGTGAGAACACGTCACATCATGTCTTTGTTTATACGCGTAGATTCCAGAGAAAACTGGCTGCTGTGTCATCTCGCCGGGGTCATACGTTGACCTCTACCTATCGCTGTTCATTTGTAACAATATATATATATATATATATCATCTTAAATGACCTCTAAAAACTTGTCCAACTCCTGGCTGTCACGTGTGGTTCAGATATTGGGTCAGGGGAAAGAAAAGAAAAAAAAGTTGAGAAACTGGCGCCTAAACCAGGAAATTTTGGGCTTCATGGGCTCGTTAGCCTTAGCATACTACGAACCTAGGAGAAAAAAAACTCGATTTTAAACCTCTGCTGCCTTGAAGCTATAGCCAAACATGAGAAAAGCTAAGAGTCAACCCTGAAGATTAATCGAGAGCCGGTAACCCTTACGCAGCTTGCATTACACAGAGCCAGCGATGCCGCTGATACCAAACTATATCGGCACTTTCTGTTTCATTAAATAGATCAGCAACATGGTGAGAAACTTGTGTGTGGGCGACATCTTTCAAAATAGAACTGAAGCCTAGATTTACGTGTCACTTTCATAAGAACATTCAAGTCTTCTCGCAAAAAGATGTACAAGTCAGTTCTTCTTATCTCCTCTATGTACGTATGTTTAGATTCAATGTAATTTGAGAGATTGATCCACAGTGATCAGTTATGTCCGTTTATTCTCTTGTTATCTTTAATTTTTTATACGATTTATCTGCAATTTTTCTAATTTACTATCTGAGGTTCATTGATTCGAATTCCATTTATAAAAAAAAAAACTTTTTTCGTTATACAACTAAAACAAAAGACATGTTGATTTAAAATTGTTGATCCAAGGACTGAAGTCTAATATCTTACTGTTTAGTTTCCAAAGTTCTAATGATCTTGGTCTAAAATATTTATTCTTTCAACAGGAGATCATTACGTCTGTGATTTAAGTGACTGAATGCAATGTATACTTGTAGAACTTACTCATAGGGAGACAACTTCTGATACGATACATCTACCAATTGATATTTTGAGACTGACAAGAGTGATTCCTCTTTAATCACAACTTCATAAATCTCTCCAACAAGATTCCTTCTCACTTCGCCTAAATGGACGACATTGCCTTTACCTGAAGAGAGAAGTTCAATGCACACAAATAAAAAGATCTGTAAAGCTCTTAACTTCATAAAATTGAAATCCCTAATATGAAACTTGGTTTTGAGACAAAGAACTATTAAATTACAGTAATTAAACAGATACATATATATATATATATATATATATATATATATATATATATATATATATATATTTAAAAATGCAAAGCTTATAAGAAGTGTAATGGTATCAATTAGTTTAGATCAGCCATGTATTTATGTGTATTATTTACCTAGACCTAATAACTCTGTGCGATTAGAAAATTTTTTCTTTTTGATTAACTGTTAGGGTTCTCAATGCACTATGATCTTATCACTTCTCTAGACCAGTTGTGAAAGGGGGAAGGAAGAAGGGGTGAATGTTTACATGATCGTTTTTTAATGCATAAAAAAAGTTCACTCATAGCTAAATGGGACTAATTGAGCTTATACCACCACACCTGTCAAGTACGATATCTTTCCCTTGTTAAAAATACCAAACAAAATAGTTAATTACCAATAGTTAATTCACTAATTGGCTAATTCTTTTTATTGATTCTTGTGTTGTCAGGTAAAAGAAGTAAATGTGCACAATTTCATCCTAATCCGAGATTGGGTGTATGAGAAAAAACGTGTCTAAACTTTATACCATATAGACCAAACTAAGAAACCTGACGATATTGTGCTGGTGTGAACAGTAGTAAAAAAAAATAATTTCCCCTTTCAGATCTTGCGATCTATAGGCAGATGACGTAAGGGTCATCTGTTTCTGTGACCCACGGTAAACGAAGATGTCATGTAGCCAGCATAATGACCAACCTCCTTTACCTTTCCCCATTAATGTCAGGTACCCATTAGAGCTGAGTGGACTTAAAGGCGCTCAAAGATTCCGAATTTGAAAATCCCAATCTTCACTAGGATTCGAACTCGGGACCCCCGGTTCGGAAGCCTAGCGCTTTATCGCTCAGCTACCGCGCCTCCCCAGACCTAACTGAAGACTTGTAATTGATGTAATTTTTTTGGATAGGCTCAATCTCTTATTCGAGTCCTCTATAAATTTGCCGAACTGTAATTCCGCAAAAAAATGCAGTTTACAAGATTATTATTTGTTTTAAATTATGTCTAACTTATAATGCATACTAAATAGATTTTTTCTCTTTTAAAAAAAGTAAACATTAGTTTGTGTGTAGGGCTACTTGGTAAAACAGAACTTACATAACTTAACAATACAAATATAAAAACAAAAATTTTTGACAAAAAATCTACAACTGTTTGCATAAATGTGTTAAAAATATAAAATAATGTTGTACTCCCCTAGTAAAGAGCCTGAAGTGTTTGAGTGTTTAATAGTTAATAGTTGTAAAAGGGGTGTATTTTTAAGGAAAAAACTGCTTGCATAAGTGATTTAAAAAATTAGATTTTTTCGCTTTCAGAAAAGAAAAAAGTAGCCTTTGCATCAAACCTTTGAATGGTCTAAAATATTTTGATGTCGGATTTTCACTATCTCTTCTAGTTTACGAGATCTAAACGGGACAGACGGACAGACATTTCGCACAAAACTAATAGCATCTATTCCCCTTTCGGGAGCCTCTAAAAACTGAACATTTATTTCAATTCAAAGACTCACCAATGTATATAGCCCAGTGTGTATGTGATCGGCCATTTACAGATTGTATAATTAACACTACATCACCAGGCTCCAGAGATTCTAATATTTTGATGTTGGCTTTCTCAGTGTCGATGTCCTGAGCTAACTGGTTCATATGCCAAGACATCCTTACGGTCTTGTCCAATGCTTTCTCAGTGTCGATGTCCTGAGGTAACTGGTTCATATGCCAAGACATCCTTACTGTCTTGTCCAAGTGGTCTGCAGTTTAAATGTCAGATCAGTGACTGTAGCAAAACAGTTTAGAAAGAAATCTTTATTGTTTAGTTTAGTAGGGCGTACATACAAACACCGAAGGTCTATTTAAAGTCTATCATGTGTACATCTTTTGAAATTAAGTGATCATAAATATATCTGAAAGTAGTATTAAAATGTTAATCTAGAACAATAGATCATGTGCCTCTCACACTTTTAAAAAGTTACCGTAATTCTTGTAATATTCGACTTCTAATTTTTCTAAATAAACTGACCACATATACAATATATCAAAATAAAAAAAGGAACTTGACCATTTCTGTAATTGAAACTTAAATCGTATTGTTTAACAATAAGTAATAAATATATTACATAAGTAACATTAACAGTTTAAAACACTGTTATTAAAAAAAGCCATTATTGAAATGATTTAAAGACGTAGCTATTTAAAATACTATTCTTTATCTTTTTTATTTTACAGTACTTAAGATAGCAGTGATAGCTTAACAGAATAAAGATTAAGACATTCAATAAATATAATGTTTGGGTATTCTTAGAAGAAAGTTGCTTTTACTTTCATTTTCGCTTCAATTTTCCTGTACGGGTTTGTGTTTATCATTTGCATTCATTGAATTTCGCAATTCAACTACTTCGTTAAAAGCATTTAGTCAAAGAAGACGCAGGTTAATTTGGGTATCAAGTGAGACGGCCGAACGAGGCATTGTATTTGAAGAAGGCTCGCACTTTAACCCCTCTTCCCTAGTGCTATTATATATAGCATGGAATGGGTTGCCTGAGCTAGCCAGAAAAACCAGTGACTTGGAAGAATTTATGTCATTGGTTAACATGTATGACTAAAGTAGATGCATGACGCATAGGATGTAATCATCTTCTTTTTTAAAATAACGTCTGTATTATATAAGATAAGAAGATAATGAGTTTGTTAAATTACAAATAGGACAATTTCTCCTCAAATCAATGTCTTTGGTACTAAATTCATTTCATTTAACAACTGTTAGGGAAAGCGCTCGCGGATAGTCGATCTTAGGCCTCGCGTCTTTCTGAAGACACCTCGGGGAACAGGTGAATGAATTTGATAAATAGTTTATCTACCTACATGCGTATATGTGGGTGTGTAAGGGTTCTATACTAATGGCGATTATTCAACATTTGACTAGAGTTGTGCATTTTAGCACCGAAACTTGATCAGTTGTTAAGAGTTTTGAGAGCATTAAGCAGAGGGAAATAGTTCACGAACATTGGCTCTTACTGAATTTGAAACTGTCAGGTAGAGTTGTCCTACTGCACTTAAAACTGTCAGGTAGAGTTGTCCTACTGCACTTGAAACTGTCAAATAGAGTTGTCCTACTGCACTTGGAACTGTCAGGTAGAGTTTTCCTACTGCACTTGAAACTGTCAGGTAGAGTTGTCCTACTGCACTTGGAACTGTCAAATAGAGTTGTCCTACTGCACTTGGAACTGTCAGGTAGAGTTTTCCTACTGCACTTGAAACTGTCAGGTAGAGTTGTCCTACTGCACTTGGAACAGTCAGGTAGAGTTGTCCTACTGCACTTGGAACAGTCAGGTAGAGTTGTCCTACTGAACTTGAAACTGTCAGGTAGAGTTGTCCTACTGCACTTGTAACTCGTAAGGCCATTAAAAGTCAACAAGAGCTCCCTCTCACCGGCCTTAATGAATAGTATACTTATCGTATACAATATTCTGTCTGGCGGGGGTTGGGGCTCGTTGAGATGTCCAAAAAGGTTCGATATAAAGCCCTTTTATGAGCCTTTGACCCAGAGGAGGATTATATCCTATGGCGAGGATGAGGTATTGGCTCTTCGCCGACCCCTCTGTCTGGAGACCCCATCAACTAGATGATAATTTAATCACATCCGTTTGTTCATGGGTCACGGCACCTTAAGCCAACGCAATGGGTTCCCCCGACCCATGTGAGGCCTGAGGCTGAGCCCAAGAGGGGACGCTTCATATTCCTATAAAGTACAATTGCATTCCGTGGGAGGGCGGCTGAATGGTGCAATGAATGCGGAAGGTTAGTAAGCCTTTCTCGCATCCTCACCACATGCAAGTACACTCGCTAGAGCATAACTGTGGTAGCTCACTGGGAGCTCACTGGGAGCCTTGTTTGCTCTCGTTTTGGCCTTTTCGCTTTCCCGGGCGGACGTTTCCGCGGAGGTGCCACGCTGAGGCGACGGGAGGGCGGTCAGACTCGGGGTTAAACTCGTGTTTATTTTGACGTTCCAGTAACATGGTTACTCCAAACTCTAGGACTTTCTCTACCAGGCTAATCGTGCGGGACACGCCATTTATGCCACGGCCTCAAAATAGACGGCGCCTGAATTTTGACAAAGTTTGTGGGAGCTCTTTTACAATCTCGCACAGGCAATGAGGATGCTCTCGCACCTTCTTAGGCACTCCCAATGGAGTTTTGTTTTGCTACCCTTTAGGCCTAATCGTCCCCTCACACGATCAATTCCACCCGGGCGCCACGAAGAGGCAGAGAAGCTAGCTTGGCTATTACTGAATAAAACAGTGGCGTAGGTTCAAGAATATTATGTACGACAGAAAGAAACCTAGTCATCGTGAAAGACTCAGTACATTCTGAAAAAGGCGTTGCTGCTATGAAATAAATAGTGCCATGACACTTATTGCTTAATGAAAAATTAAACTTTCGGGTGTTTTATTTTAATGAAGAAATATTTTATTATATAGATTAAATTGAAAGAGCAGAATAAACTTACTGAAGTGCTTCTATCATTAAGAAATTAAATGACACTAAATACAATTAATTTTTATTCGAAAGTTTATATAGGGTGTTTCACTTTGATAAACAAATATTTATAATTTATTTCTTTAATGCAAATATGTATATTTCAAACACAAGAATGTGTAAGAAATGATGAATATTTAGTTAAGTAGTTAAGTTCCCCTTTCAAACCTTGCGATCTATAGTGCAGATGATGTTCTGTTTCTTTGGCAGACGGTTCACTAGCAAGGTGTCATGTGGCCAGCACAACGACTAACCACTTTTACTTCTCCCTATCTACTGTCATGTACCCATCAGAGTTGGGTGAGTATAGAGGCGCCCTAAAAATCCCGAAATTAAAAATTCCAGTTTACACCGAGATTCAAACCTAGAACCCTACGTTTGGAATCCAACCGCTTAACCACTCAGCCAGCGCGCCCCCTAAAGATCAACATTGACTACATATAATTTTATGTTCATCAAATGTTGAGAAGTTGATATCAAGTTTCTATTTTAAGTAAGGATAGCACATCAACAAAAAATTATTAATTACAGTTCCCCTTTAAGACTTTGGGATCTATAGGGCAGATGATGTAAAGGTCATCTGTTTCTGTGACCCACGGAAATCAAGGGTGTCATGTGGCCAGCACAACGACCAATAGAATAAAATTGCGATTTTTATTTCTTTTTGTGCATCTACTACATGTCGCGTGCGCATGAAGATTTCTTTCTTGTTAAAGAATTTTGATTTTTTTTAGGCGTATGAATTAATTTGTATTTCGAGAATATTGTGTGTGGTTGACGCACTAGCGGATCCAGAACTTTTGCAGGAGGCGGGGGGTGATTTTTTTACAAACCCTAACCCTAACGCCAAGTGAACCCTAGCCCTATGTAAAACACACACACACAAAGAAAAAAAAATATGGATATATGTGTGTACGAGAGAGAGAGAGAGAGAGAGAGAGAGAGAGACAGGGAGACAAATAAAAATTGTTTTATTACAATTAGAGCAGTATTTCGAAACGTTTGGGAGGAAAAAAAAAAGCAGTTAAAAATTACGTTGGTGGCCCTTCCATTGACAGCTAAAGGGGTCTAGGGGGAGCGCTGTAAGTTTTCCCAGCGATGTCGGTGCTGAGCCCTTACTCCAACCGTTTTCTTGCATTCTTTACTGCAGAAATGCATTCTCATGACATCTAGTGCTCATTTTTCATCCTATATATAAAGGCATATTTAAATTTTAGTTTGGTTTTATAAAACTCGGAATGGGAAACTTTTATATACATTCTACACAGTAATCTAGACCACAATACTGGATCTAGTTAAAGATATGGTGGTACATAATTATATAGGCTGGTATTGATGTTACTTATTGAAAAATTATACATAAGTAACATTTGAATATTAAATTGAGAAATTTTAAAAAAAGTCAGAGATATATTTCAGTCCAACTTTCTGTTGGAAGAAGGAGGGAGAAAAGTGCTAGTACAAGTCAACCATCTATTGGGGAGAACATTACAATACACAGGGTGTAAAAAAAAAGGGGAGTAGGGGCCAGAGAGAGGCAGAGAAGTAGGAGAGAGACACAAAACGAAGATAAAATGTGTGCGAGAAAGAGACTATATGAGCGAGCATTCTCTTATCTTATATATTACAGACACTACTTCAAAAAAGAAGATGATTACGTCCTACTCGTCATGCATTCATTCATGCATATTAATCAATGACCTAAATTCTGCTAAGTCACTGGTTTTCCTGGCTAGCTCAGGCAACACTAAAGAAGAAGGAGTATTTGTACAAATTTGTCCTAGCCTATGGAATGAGGAATGTGCCTTTATTTTTGTGTCTTTCTGAGTATCTCTATTAGATTTTGGTTCAGTGTTTTATGTATCATTGCTACTTTATTTGGAGTGTTAGGGTTAGGGTTAGGGTTAGGGTTAGGGGTTAGGGTTAGGGTTAGGGCAAAATCAACGTAGCTGGTGTGTAAAGATTGTTAGCTTGGTGCTTTCTCTATTTGTTTAGCCAAGTCTGCAGACTTCTTGAACTCTCCAATTTGAAATCCCAGAGATGACACCCTGCAGCTTATTCGCGAAGGTAGCTACGCCGATTATTTTTAACGAATCTCATCTCAATTGTTAATACCGAGAACAATTTTTCCACAGATGCGTCATGGACGGTACCTATGTTATGCAGTGAACTAAACTACACTGTAAATTTACTCTATGCTGGAAACCAGAGCTATGTTTTGTTGTGAAGTTATGACGACAGCCTAAACCTTTCTATAACATTAGACACTGAAATTTGTGTTTGCATTCATTTATAAATTTTAAAACAAAAGTAAATGTTTTTGGTAAGCAATCCGTAAATTATACACTTGAAAAGACACACTTACGTTAGGCGTAATATATATGTTTTGAAAGAAATTTTGTTAATAAAAAAAAGTTTCTATAAATATTAGAAATAAAAAGTCCTTTTTATTTTAGTGTGGAATAGAAAACGGTTTGCATTAAAATTATTAAAAAAAAACAGACTTGGATCTTATTTTAAGAAAGTTGTAAATTAATAGTTTTTAACATCTAAACAACAAGAGAATTTTTTCTATGTCTTTATTGATTTCAAGAAAGCTTTCATTCGACTATGGCATGGGGCACTCTGGGCGACTAGGGAAAGTACAACATAATAAAAGTTATCTAGAAGATGTAAAGCTGTACAAAGAGGCAACTAGTGCGGTGTACCTCAAAAACAATATTAGTGTAAACGTTCTTTGTGCGTTGATGTAGTATTATATTATTACACATGAGGCTGGTTACTATTAATGTGTCGAGAATGTCCTGAATGTGACAAAATATGCAGGTCGCAGCTTGGAATTTGTATATCAATTATTGACCAAATTTCGCGAACTGGCCACATAGTTTTACAAAGCTTATATCAATTCACTCTATCCGTGTGTCTGTCTGGCCAAAAGTTTGTACACGTTATTTCTCTGACGCACAATCAGGGATCAAGCTTATATTTTCTCCATTTTTTCTTTTACCTTACAACCCACGAATCAATAAAAACAATTAGTTAATTAGCTATTGGAAATAAATTACTTTGTTTGTATATGAAATAATGGAAAGAAATAGTACTTGACTGAAGTGGTGGTATAAGCTGAATTCGTCCCCTTTATAGATTGTCGTTTGAGGCTTGTTACAAATTTAATTAGATGACTGATTCAAACTAATTGATACACTTAATATGCCCATTTCTTTCTGGCTTGTTTTCAAGTCAAAGATTAATGAGCAGTATACTATTTCACTTGGTTACACAGCCTCATCTGCGACCTTTCCAGCACAAAAAAAAAGTATATTTTAAAACAATAATTCAGAAAAAGTGATCATTGTATTCTAGTTACTGAATGAATAAGTCATCTAAATAAGTTGAATGTACAAAATCAAAATTTCGGTTTTCAAAGTAATTCTCCCCCATCTTTACACCGACTAAGCCCATTGGTTGGTTCCAAGGATTGTTTACTTAGCATTGGCCCCTTCCTTTTTTTTTACTTATAACAATAAAAATATCAAAGTTCACACCTACGCACTTCCCCATGTTATTCTTTGGCTAGCAATGTCTAAGTATATTCAACGCTGAATAGGACCGGCCCTTAAATTCGAGTATAAATTCTTACCCCTCCCCCCCCCCACTTCTTCACCGTAGCAGATACATTTGTTTACAACATTGAACTATTCTTCTGCTTTTCAGATTGTATTCAAACTATTGGATATGGTATATAAACTCACTATGTCTATTTGTCTGGTACAATTTTGTAAACGTTATTTCTCCCACACTTTCGTGAAGCGAGACCGACATTTTCTTCTCTTACCTAGAGGGTGTCAAGGTGGGTTTTACGGGTTTATGTAGGCCATTCTATGGAATATAATGAACAGGGTTCTCCAGCTCAATAGGCTAATGCAGTAGACAAAAACAGCAACAGCAAACCAAGCTGCATAATAACTGAATAGTGAACATTGTAGTTTAGTAACTCAATGAATAAGTTCTCCTTATAAGTTTCAATCTACAAAATCAAAATTTCGATGTATTGGAACGATCGTTGAACAAGAACAATATTTAATACTAAAGCATAGACTTATATATATATATATATTGTATCTAGACTGGACATGGAGATCTTTTAAAAGTACAAAAAAATGTGAATTTTTTAAAAAAGTTGAAACAAGGCGTTGTTTTGTAAAGTTGTTTTAGAACGTAAAGTTTTTTCAACCCTAACCTATGTAACATATAATTTAATTTTTAAATCTAGATCTAGTAATTGAACATAAAAAAATTATCATTTTGTAATTTTTAGATACATAATCTAGAAAGATCTAGGTAATTAATCTATTTAAATGTACATAAAATGATTAAAATCAACAGACATGAATTATTTTGCTGAACTTTCATTAACGACACCCGTACCGAAATATCAACCTGATTTCTACATTTATGTGCTTGCGTAAAGGTAAAATAAGGACACAGTGAACTGCAGCGTAACCTGTTACACGTAAACACACACAATATTCTTCTTGACAGAAAATCACGCCTAAGACTAGAACTGCTTTATTGATCCTTATAGAAATTTGCTTTGATTACAGGGACTCTATTCTCATATAAAGACAACACATTAGAAACATACACATAAGAAGAACAAGCGCAGAGCTCATTCAGCGACTACACACATGCACCTTGATCCTTTTCATGTTTCCTGATCAACGGTTGGCGTTGATATAGTCTGACCAAGTAAGGAACGAACGAATTTTTGTACCGCTCTGTTCTTGTCTTGATTGACAGTAGTCGCCCACTTCGTGACGACTTGTAGTTATGATGGAGCGGATCTTCCAGTATTTTTCTGAGACATTTTGTTCATAAAGTTAATTAAATATGGTAATGTGCGTGTGGCTTTTGATGCCCTTTATATGATGTTTTCTAGGCTGCGCAACAGTTTGGATGAAGCGTTGCCTTACCAATAAGTTATTCCGTATGTTATAATATTTTGCATAGTCGCGCCTTAAAACTTATCTAAGATCTTCTCATTTAGTTTCAAGCTATTGAGTTTGTATATTAAAAATGTACATAAAAACACAACTATAAGACAAGAAAGAGAACTTCACGCGCACACGACCGTAAGAACTTGGACTAGAACACTGATCTAAGTAAAGACTAGGGTAGAAGCAGAATATATTACTTTTAAACTATTTTGTCTCTGTAAATTATAAAACTCTTACAACTACTTCGATTATTATAGTCTATTGTTCCTACGCTAATTGAGCATCACCTTTATTTCAAAATTGGTAATACAAGTACTGGGCTCTTCCATTTAGAAATGAAAATGATGTACTCTTGTGTTATGCACAGACCTATGTAATGTTATAACTCTGCCATACGCACCGACATCTAAGCTAGAAGGTGCGCACTGTGATAAACTCGACTGAGAAGGATGTCAACATTAGGAAGAGAGGAGAACGATTTCCGCCCAAGTTGAGAGCCGAAGTGAAAAGACTGTAAGAAGAAAGATGATGTTTTATGAACTTGTATTGTCGTGTAAATAAAGATATATGTGCCTCGTTGAGTTGCCTCACTTAAGTTATTACAATATCATAAAAATATAGTTTGGCGTAACATGAAAAATTATTTATCATGTTACAATATACGTTACACTAACATTCGAGTCAATGGACACATCAATGTGAATGTGTCTGTATTTATAATTCTTAAAATCTCAAAATAGTCTAAATAATTAAATTTTATTTTCAGGTACAACAGATTAAAATATGTTCCCATAACAGAGGAAGTTGATTTGGTAACATGCAACCCTCAGTACGCTGTTATTCGAACACCAAACGGCTGAGGGGAAACTATCTCATTACGAATGTTAGCCCCTAGGGAGGAACAAAAAGTTATAGAAAATGAGAATCCGAGTAGAACAGAGCTTGATATTGGCTGCCCCACCTACTGATTCTATCATGCCTGAAGAAACCACCAGCACCACTGAAGACATAGCCAGACCGTCCGAAACTCAAGCAGATGAAACTACACATACATACAATCTTAGAGTAAGGAGAACTAGGCCCAACTACAAAGTGTAAAAGCTCATCAGCTTACTGGAACTCTAATTTTGTTTATTTTATTCATTTGGCTTTGTAGACTTGACTTTAATGTGATATTTGATCAATCATGATATATTTTAATAAGCTGTTTGATTTACCATGTTATATCAACATGTTACATAATGTCATGCTATTCTACATTGTTGTTTACTTGAATCTCTATTATTATTCTACACTTACTTAATTATTTTATTGTTTATAATACCACATAGCATAATTTGAACTGGGGGTGAATGTTATGAAAATTATATTCTGTATCGGTTATCGTTCTTATGTTTACATGTGCTTGTAACTCGTCCGTAAGAATGTGTTCACGAAATGTGTGTTGTGTAGTCATTCAGTGTATTCAAGCCATACTATAAAGACATGGTTTTTGACTCTCTTATCTTTATGTTTATAACATCTATTTATTTCTTTTGTTAGCTCACGATCTACTCTCTCTACTGATCTACTCTCTCTACTGATCTACTCTCTCTACTGATCTACTCTCTCAACTGATCTACTCTCTCAACTGATCTACTCTCTCAACTGATCTACTCTCTCTACTGATCTACTCTCTCTACTGATCTACTCTCTCTACTGATCTACTCTCTCAACTGATCTACTCTCTCTACTGATCTACTCTCTCAACTGATCTACTCTCTCAACTGATCTACTCTCTCAACTGATCTACTCTCTCTACTGATCTACTCTCTCAACTGATCTACTCTCTCAACTGATCTACTCTCTCTACTGATCTACTCTCTCTACTGATCTACTCTCTCAACTGATCTACTATTTCTACTCTTCGTTAATAAAATTTTTGGTATATACTTTTTCAACAACTTTTTGTATTGTTTGTTTTCTTTGTGTCTGAATCATAGATTTGATTGTCTAAATAATGACTCATACTATAGAATTCGCGATAAAATTTTCTATAATCTACAGAATAATGCTTAGGTAAATTTATATCATTAACACTGTTGGTTTACTTGTTAACTTATATAAACAAATAAATAATATGTTAATGTTATGTATTCCTTTCTATAAGTGATATACATTAATCTTAACTTACAGGAAATCCATTTCCATCTTCCAGTGAATATATTTAATGTCTAAGAGTTATACATCCATTTCATTTTGGTTTTATAAATTACGCACAAAAACACGAATTCAGTTAATGTTGGATTTAAAAACCATGGAAGCTGTCTCAATTTGACTGACTAAAAAATAAAACCATTTTTATACTGTAATAAACTGAGTGGTGACAAAGATGTGGGTAGTGGTGTGTGTACACAGTCGACGCAAATCAACCCAGGCCAGTGCTAGACGAGCGGTCAACCGTGAAGAGCTATGACGGTCAGCCAAGATAGTTCGGGAAGGATCTGAGTTGCGAGTAAAGCGTCACAAGAGATGTAGTCATGTGATAACTAGAATGGTCGAGCGATGTTGCGTCCGGTTCTAGAAGGCCAGTAGGGATCCTGGAGCGACACTGGGAAGTGTGTCGGTGGTCTGTTCTGTGTTCTGGTATGAAGTAGGACTCTTAGAACTTAAGACATCCTGTGACTTTATAGCAGAAGTCCAAGTCTAACTAGTTACTATTACCCGTATCATTTGTCGATGCTTATACTAAATAAATACATCGTTTACTTTTGCCGACCTGCCTTTCGTTGAGTGCGTGCCTTAGATAGTTACAACAGTATGTATGTCTGTATGTAACTCTTTCTTCTCACTTGCTCTGAGATGAACCATAGTCGTTCTACGACAGAAGAAGGCCAATGATAGGTATGTATGTATGTTTATATATCATGGGCGTAGCCAGGGGTTGTGGGTTGGGGTTCAAACCCCCGAAATGAAATCCCCCTCAAAGGGGGGGGGGGAGTGTCGGAGTTTAGTGACTGATCTTTTGCTTTAATTTTGTTCATTTTAGTTGAAATGTTAATACTAAACCATCACTTGCCCTAGCACAGCCAAGGGGGTTTTGGGTTTAAAAACCCCTACAAAGGGGTTCTGAGTTTGAGACCCACTACCAGAGGGTTTTGATGGGTTTTGAGTTTGAAACCCAAACCAAAGGGGTTTTGAGTTTGAAACCCAAACCAAAGGGGTTTTGAGTTTGAAACCTCAAACCAAGGGGTTTTGAGTTTGAAAACCCATACCAGGGGGTTTTGAGTTTGAAACCCACTACCAAGGGGTTTTGAGTTTAAAACTCTACTGGGGGTTTTGCATTTAAATCCGCCTTTTCTATAAAACCAAACAAATGCAAACGATAATCCCCTAAATTCCAAGAGCACATCTAAGGAAGATTTTGATTTTAAACCCCTCTCCAAAATTTACGATAAACCCCTCTTCAATATAAAAAAGCAAATTACACACTCAATATTATATGAGCGTAGCCAAAGGGGTTTTGAGTTTAAACCCCTCTTCAGCGCTGGTATTGAAGCTGAAAATACCTCTTCAATATAAAAAAAGCAAATTACGCACTCAAAATACTGTTATAACCTTGCCATGCACATTACCATCCAAGATAGTGCAGAAAAAAGGTGCGCACTATCAGTGACTAGACAGGAAGGATGTTAACGTTGAGAGAGAAAACTTTTCCGCCCAAGTGAGAGCTGATGTAAAGATGCTATGCTCAAGACATGTTGTTCTACATGTATTTGTGATGTCCTGTAAATAAACATCTATGTCTCTTTAAGTTTGCCTCCCTTCAGTTATTACAAAACTATGAGCATAGCCAAAGGGTTTTTTAGTTTAAACCCCCCTCCCCAGCGGGGTTTGAAGCTAAAAAATAAATCTTCAAGTTTAAAAAAAAATAATTTCGCAATCAAAATGCTATGAGCGTAGCCAAGTCTATTTGGGGGTTTGGAGTTTAAATTTCCATTCAGATGGTTTAAAACCCCTCAGGATAGTTTTGAGATTAAAATCCCCCTACCGAGCGTTTTAAGGTTGAAAACCTCTCTCTTCAATATTATTTCTTAAGCAAACTACAGTCACCAAATTCTATTACCATAGCTAAATATGGTTTTGAATAAAAATAACAACTCCAGATATATTTTAGTTTAAAACCCCCCAACAGATGATTTTGACGATAAAACTTCCCTTTTCGATATAACATCTAAAGCAAAATAGTCACGTAATTCCAAGATCGTAGTCAAGAGAAGTTACACATGTCTACATATGGCTGGGCTCCATTAATAAAGTGCAATGAATATTCATCTGCCGAAATTGAAAAGCACTAAATGTGGCTCTCCAAAGATGGTTAAGACGGATTTTAGGAGTTAGTTATAGAGATCGGGTCTAAATTAAGGAAATCCTATGCCAAGGTTTGCGGGACATGTTCTCTGACAAATATGAATAAGGCATAATAAGAGTTGCGATAGCATCCTAGTACAACTTGGCGCCACATTTTCATGGAGGTCCTTAGAGCAGGTGGGAAGAGGCTTAAGACATTGTCAGTGACAGAGTTTTGTGGAAACATCTTTCCGGCAAATGCGCCTAACGGCGCTGGAAGATCTAAGGTTCTAAGTCAGTAAGAATAGCACATAAGGTTTTTGAAATACAACTTTTAATAGCAGAATAATGCATGTAGATACCTAAGAATATGTATTTTGTTGGCTTTCAATACAGGAAATAGTGCTTGATAAGGTTGTAAGGTGTGACAGAGCGTCGCAGGACGTGAGCTGGACATGTTCTCCGACATAATGAATTACGCATAATAAGAGTTGCGATGACATTAAGAGGAAACAGGGACATTCTAATACAACTTGGCGCCACACTTTCAAGGAGGTCCTCAGAGCAGGAGGACACCAGGTGGGAAGAGGCTTCAGGCATTGCCAGTGACATATTTTTGTGGAAGCAGCTTGCCGCCCAATGGGCCGAAAGACGCGGGAGGATCAGCACATAAGGTTTTTTGAAATAAAACCTTTTAATAGTAGGATAATGCACTGGAGATACCTAAGAATATGTATTTTGTTGGCTTTCAATACAGGAAATAGTGCTTGGTAAGGTTGTAAGGTGTGACAGAGCGTCGCAGGACGTGAGCTGGACATGTTCTCCGACATAATGAATTACGCATAATAAGAGTTGCGATGACATTAAGAGGAAACAGGGACATTCTAATACAACTTGGCGCCACACTTTCAAGGAGGTCCTCAGAGCAGGAGGACACCAGGTGGGAAGAGGCTTCAGGCATTGCCAGTGACATATTTTTGTGGAAGCAGCTTGCCGCCCAATGGGCCGAAAGACGCGGGAGGATCAGCACATAAGGTTTTTTGAAATAAAACCTTTTAATAGTAGGATAATGCACTGGGGATACCTAAGAATATGTATTTTGTTGGTTTTCAATACTAGAAATAGTGCTTGACGGCGGGGCTCCGCCCCGCGCTGGAGGATCTCCCAGCGCTCCCCCAGACCCCCTTGCTGGCAAGAGCGGGGAGTCTACAATTTTCCCCACTAACTCCAGGAAGAACTTCTACGGCACAACAAACGTCTTCCGAAAGAATGAAGGGTCAGAAATGTAAAAAAGTTTAACTATGTACACACATACATACATACATATTGTTATGACTCTGCCATGCGCACCGCCATCTAAGCTAGAAGGTGCGCACTGTGATAAACTAGACTGAGAAGGATGTCAACATTAGGAAGAGAAGAGAACGATTTCCACCCAAGTTTAGAGCCGAAGTGAAAAGAATGTGCCACAGATAGATGTTGTTTTGTTTACCTGTGATGTCCTGTAAATAAACATCACTGTCCTCGTTGAGTTGCCTCACTTAAGTAATTACAATTGGTGTCAGAAGTGGGATTATAGGAAACTCAACGAGAGGAGGTAGGATTCGATCTCTATGGCATCGTTGAAGCTATTAAATCAGCTTTTAATTGAAGAGCTAAGACAAGAGCTTTGGGACCGAGGTTTAAAACCCGTCGGTAGCAGGGAAACGCTCACGGCTCGTCTGCGGCAAGCTGTGAACGATGAAGAAGAAGATCCGGAGACCTATCAATTTGAAATTGAACCTGGGATTGTTGATGTCATGGGCAAGATCCAGGACTGTTGGGATGCATTTAAGGAGCAAATGAACACAATTAGGATCATGATGGGGAACATGAGTAGGAAAATAATGTTGAACAAGGTAGATGAAAGTGTATTGCAAGTAGAAGGCCAAATAGACCAAAGTGATAAAATTGTGTCGCAAGCAAAAAGAGGAATAAACTCGTTAGTGAAAGGGCAGTTTCCTGGTCAGGACTGTGGCTGCACAAACAGTGGTGATAGAGGTGCTGGGGATTGGAGCGCTGTCTGTGTCTGTGTTGTGGGCAAGTCTTGTAGTTGTGACTTTCAAGACGAGAAACGTGACAACGATTGCTGCGACGATCTCAACGGGATGTATGGAATTGAAAGAAAAGAGACAAATGAAGAAACTGAGGTCTGTTATGTGCCTGAAGCGTTTGTTCCTGTTGTACCTGTTACGAGTACTCCTATGAGCTGGACAGATCAAGACAACGTTGGGTCTGCGTCCAAGTCTGTTACTATGGACCTTAAGAACCTCTGCCTATCTGCCGGTGCTCACGAGGGAAATTCGAAGCTTGACAACTGCATCCAGAAGTTTAGCATGTGCGGCGCATCACACATAGAATTTAGATGCCAAGAAAACCACCAACAAGGCATGACATTGGCATAGATGAATATCAATCAAACCACTCTAAATCTGAGCTGTCAAGAGGAAGACATTTTCCACTTGAACCTCAAGAGATCTTTCTTCTGGACGTGAGACTGTTAGCTGAGGATGACTGCGGTGCATTGGAGTTTGTTTGCAACGTGGCTGCATGTGAACCTGCAGCTCCCTTGAGTGGCGTCTGTCGAGAAGGTCTGCTAAGACAGCGTGTCCGATCAACGGCTGTGCTGAAGAAAACAGTGCTCGACACTATCTCTTTGTGTGTCAAACGGCCACGTCATCGTCGCAACAACAGCCTGGTCAACTGGAGAAAGAGAAAGCGGCACTGGAGGATAACAATGCGGATGGCTTCGTGGGGAACACGCTCCCTGCCGCATGTGGCTCCCACTGATCGACCTCCACCTGAACTGTCAAACCTCAGCTGCAGTGTTTCTTTTCGGGACGAAAATTGCTAACACGGGGGCAATGTTATGACTCTGCCATACGCACCGCCATCTAAGCTAGAAGGTGCGCACTGAGATAAACTAGACTGAGAAGGATGTCATAATTAGGAAGAGAAGAGAACGATTTCCGCCCAAGTAGAGAGCCAATATGGATTGTCCCTAACATAGATATTGTTTTGTGTACCTGTGATGTCTTGTAAAAAAACGTCTATGTCTCGTTGAGTTGCCTCACTTAAGTTCGTACAATATATATATATATATATTTGGAAATATAGGTAATTTGTATCCAAATTTTAGGACTGAAATGACGATCACACTGAACATAAATGTCTCTGTTGGCTATGATTTCATCTAGATGTGGCCTGCATTGTATACTATCGCCGCCACTGTCTTCCACAAACGTACAAGGTACGCCTACGTCTTAACGTTCTTACAGGGTTCACTATCTTACCACTAACACAGGCCACAATAAGCTTCTAGCTTCTCGTTGTCAACAGAGACATTTATGTTCAGTGTGATCGTCTCACATCTTTTATCCCAAGTAATAAACATCACTCATCTCTCCACCTTGGTCCTACGTTGAGTGATTGCCCTATTCTTGCACTATTCTTTTTAGTGGGAATACCCACTTTTAGTTTCGTTTCGTCTCTCTCATCTGTCAGATCGCAAAATCTAGAAACGATATTGAAATCAGATATCATGATGTTTTAGATCTTGCACATATCTGGCGTAATGATATAAAACAAATTAATTCCACTTATCTTATTCATGGCAAACCAGTAACACAGACTAAAAACTCAAAATACCTAGGTGTTATAATAAATGAAAAACTGTCATGGAATCCACATATTGATGAAACTATAAACAAATCCAACAAAGCATTAGGGTTTATTAAAAGAAATTTTTATAAATCAAATAAGAACATAAAACTAAAATGTTATTTAACCTTGGTTAGGCCATTAATAGAATATGCATCCACCGTGTTGGACCCCTCAACTCAAGAAAACATTAAGAAACTGGAACAAACACAAAATAGAGCATTGAGATTCATAACAAACGAATATTCACATTTGACTAGGGTAACACCATTAATAAAATCACTAAATTTAGAAAGCCTTCAGGACAGAAGACTCAAAAGTAAAGTAGCAATTATACATAAAACACTGAACCATAATCTTCAAATACAAAAACAAAATTTAATAAAATACTCTGAAAGACAAAAAAATAAAGGCACATTCCTCGTCCCATATGCTAGGACAAATTTGTACAAATACTCCTTCTTCCCTAGTGCTATTAGAGCATGGAATGGGTTGCCTGAGCTAGCCAGAAAAACCAGTGACTTGGCAGAATTTAAGTCATTGGTTAATATGCATGACTAAATGCATGACGCGTAGGACGTAATCATCTTCTTTTTTGAAGTAACGTCTGTATTATATAAGATAAGATAAGATAATGGCTACTATATTCTATTTTGAAAGCGAATCGTGTTTTTTAATTAATTATGCAAGCAGTTTCTCATAAAAATACATTATTTATAAAATAATTAAATATTAATATTTAAAAAATAAGGGAGACTATATTGATAAACAAAGAGAGGCTGAAGTGTTAAACAAAGAGAGGCTGACGAAAGTGATAAACAAAGAGAAGCTGAAGAAAGTGATAAACAAAGAGAGGCTATAGAAAGTAATAAACAAAGAGTGTTAAACAAAGAGAAGCTGAAGAAAGTGATAAACAAAGAGAGGCTATAGAAAGTAATACACAAAGAGTGTTAAACAAAGAGAAGCTGAAGAAAGTGATAAACAAAGAGAGGCTGAAGTGATAAACAAAGAGAGGCTCAAGAAATCGATAAACAGAGAGAGGCTTAGGAA